>JACGDI010005479.1:1150025-1160052 GCA_014898725.1 Jacaranda copaia | reverse complement strand
TTTTTTTTTTTTTTTGCCATATTTTGCTAAGTAAGCCACGTCCTTGCTATTCCCAACAACTATGCCGAGGCAAAATATATCACAAATAGTTTGTAGACAACTCACACCTCATGACATTATAGTGGGTTCAAACTCATCCAATTAAAGAAACCTTCAATCTCATGTCAGGCCAAATAACCCATGATAGGCATCCATGGTCGCAAATGGTCGGAAAGGCATGCATGGAGTAAGCAATAGCGGTTTGTAGCAGTGGTAATGTCAAGTAAACACAGCCTTTCATTAGTATTGACCTTTTCAGGACTAATTAAAGCTCCAACAACTTAGCTACTTTTGAATAATTGTTTGCAAAATATTTATCTAATACCTCTCCTTACACCCATATATCATTAACTTGAACACATGTCATGCCACCATACTTGGTGTTCTGAATGTTGTTAAGCTAATGATAGTCAATATTATCATGTTCTTAAGGTAATCTTTTGATGTATGCCTACCTATGAACATATTGTAGCTTTTTGCATATTGGAGGATTCATTTGTTGGAATTTTATTTCAATACATAGAATGCTATTAATTGGATTTGTTTTCTAATAAAATAAAAACAAGCTGAATTAATACGATTAATGAGATATGATTCATACAACTTATTATTTTGACCCAATATTATTAAGGCTATTTCTTAATAGATTTAGTATGACAGTTGATGTAGGTCCAATTTTAAAAGCTCATGATAGGAGGTCTCTATAAGGTTTTATCTTACATACATTGCGATTACGTCTCCCCTCCACTCCATGTTTTGATATTGCTTTCCCATTAAAGCTGTCTACTAATTTGCGTGAGAAGGAGAGGAAGGCTTGGCCATTGATCCATGCAGCTGTAGGAATACTTGATTATCGATTTAATGGCTCAAACAAGTATCAAAAATAAATTTATTTATCGCATTTTGATTACATAGGTATTTGAATCTTGGATTGAAAAATTTCTTACAGTTGGTATCAAAGCAGGATAGCTTTGAATCAAAATCCAATTTTGTTGATTGTATTCTATACATATGTTGTTATTTCATTATTGCGAATATCTTGTGTACATATTGATATTCTTTTATCATACAAATGAATCGGAAAATTTTAAATATGTGCGGATTTGTCAGTTTTTCTATGCTTGAACATAATTTGTACAAACTTGATGAGTTAATAAAGGATCTGCCGATTTTCTTTTTCCTATGCTTGATTTGTTCAAATTTGATGAATTAATAAAGAAATTGAATTAGGGAGTAAATTTCCTTGGTACAAAAATTGCTATGTTTACAAACGTCTATTAATTACCTAAATCATTAGATGTGGACCCTTATTAAATGATTGTGGACCCTTATGTTTTATGTATGTACGGATTGGTCTTCCTTTGTTATATATGTATATACTTGAAGGAAAAAAAATAATAAATAAAAACCATGCTAGTATCGCATGTATATGCAAATTATAAATGTCCTGGGTATTCTTTTTCTTTGCGTTTTCTGTGCAAGGAAATTAATATAACAACTTTTCTTTCCCTCTAGCTCAAACAGTGGTAACTGTAATAGATATGCCTTTAAGCTTACAAAAATAATACAATTAAAGTTTAATTTTATATTTAGTTAGATTAATTGTTGAACCTCAGATATTTGTGGGATGTATGTAGTCAAATAAATTAAATTCTAAAACAACTTGAATGCTACAAATTTTCTTTATACCTCCCCAAAGTACATATTATTTTAGTATTTAATTTTATGGGAGTCTTGTATAATATTGTGCATGTGTAAGTTAGGTGATTAATTATTAAACTCGGTCATGTACTTATTTTATGGGTTGAATTAAATAGTTACACTAAAGTATTTTATTTATTAAGACTTATAAAATTTGTGGCATGTATATCTCAGGTTAGTATTATTATACATACTTACCTGACCAAAGGGAGTTAGATATATGTGATAATTGGTTTTATTGGTATAGAGCATATTGATAGGGATATATTAATTTAGAATTTGTTTCCTAAATGAGGCAACTTTTTAACAATTAGTATATCTTTGTACCGTTCTTGCATTAAAAGTTTTGTGTACATGGTATTCTCTACCTAAAGGGGAGTTTGTCCTGACTCATGAGGACTCTATGAGGAGTTAAGCTCTATTATTCTAAGCTTATTCTTGTTAATTACCTATTATTGATGTGGTTTGTTGCATTCTTATTGTTTTAGATAGTTACTGTGAATTTAAATAATAGTGCCACTATTGAAGTATTGAATGGTAAAAATTATAAAAGATAGAAGCATGACATTAAGTTTGTCCTAGGATTAGCTAATATTAATATAGCTCTTCGAGGGGATCAACCTTCCCTACCTGCTAATAATGCTTCCGATGATGCCAAAAGAGTTTATGTTAAGTGAAGTTCAAATACCTAAGTCTTCTAGCTATGAAAAAGTCTATTAGAGAGCATCTGGTTAGTGCACTTACTGAGACCAATAATGCTAAGAAGTTTTTCCACGTGGTAGGACAAAGGTATCAAGTGTCTGATAAGTTTGAGGTTGGAAATCTAATGAGTGATTTAGTAGGTATGAAGTACAACAACTCTGGTGGGGTTAGGGAATATATTTTGAAAATGGTTCACATCTAATCTAGACTCAAGGATCTTGATATTATCCTCCATAATAACTATATTGTTCACATTGCTCTCAATTCCTTACCTATGGAATTCAATCAAATCAAAATAGCTTATAACACCTAAAATGAGTTGTGGAGTATTATTGACCTTATTTCCAAATATGTTTTTGAGAAAGAGAAAATTAAAAGCGAGAGTGGACAGACAGCGTTTCTTGTTTCTCATCCCAATCCTAAATCTAGAAAGAGTCAAAATATCTCCAACCCTAAGAAACCTCATTATCATTCTCATAAGAAAGCTCAAAAATACTAATAGGCATGGTAATAGTTAGACCGAAAATCTAGTAGTCAAGAAAGATGGTCCTAGAAAGGAAGTGAACTGTTATTTTTGTAAGAAATCGAACCATAAGAGGTTTAAGTGTCCTAATTTCCAAGTTTGGTTAGAAAAGAATAAGCAAGAAAGCAATTCATTAGCCTTAGTTTGTTTTGAGTCAAATTTAGTTAATATTTCCATTAATTCTCGATGGCTTGATAATAGGACAAATATCCATGTTGCAATTTCATTGCAGGGAGTCATAAACAAAAAGAAGCAAAGTAGAGAACAGTCCAAGATTGAAGTAGCTATTAAAGCCTTAGTAGCAGTAAAATAAATAGGAATAGTTATTTTGAATTAGAATCTAGCTTTAAGGTTGTTTTAAAAAATGTCTTTTATGTACCAACTTTTACTTGGAATTTAATTTCTATTTCTATTTTGGATAATTTAGGTTATGACGTTTCTGTTGGCAAAGGAAAGGTTAATTTGATTTTAGACTCTAAGATTATTTGTTGTTGTATTTTATCTAATGGCTTGTATATGTTGACTTTGGCTTCTAATCAAATTTATTCATCCTTTAATATTGAAAATATTATGTCCAAAAGACCTTAAGCAATGACGACTCTTCCATGTTATGGCATAGACATCTTGGTCATATTTCTAAAGATAGAATAGAAAGACTAATATAAGCAAACATTCTTCCTAGTCTTAATTTTAGAGACATAGAGAATTATGTTGATTGTAATAGAGGAAAATTAACTAAGTCGAAGAAAAAGGGCTCCGCTCGTAGTTCTAACCTCTAGGAGATTATTCATACGGATATCTTTGGCCCATATATTCCTACTTTGTGTGGTAATAAGTATTTTATCTCCTTTATTGATGATTTTTCCTAATATAGTTGTATTTATCTTATTAAAGAAAATCTAATTCTCTTGAAAAATTCAAGATTTTTATGATTGAACTTGAAAAAAAATTTGGAAAGGTGATTAAAATTGTAAAATCTGATAGGGGTGGTGAATATTATGGCAAACATGTTGAGACTGGGCAACATATGGGGACCATTTACCAAATATTTACAAGAATATAGAATTATTGCTCAATATTCAATGCGTAGGAGTCCTAAGCAAAATGATGTGTAGTTGAAAGGTGTATCATAGCCTAGCTAAGAAGCCAAGAAGCATGATAAGCCAATGTGAGTTACCTAAGTTTCCTTAGGGTGAAGCCATATGATCTAGAACTTCTATGTATATTTCTAATTGTGTCCCTACTAAATCAATTCTTAAAACACCTTTTGAATTATGGGTTGGTAGGAAGCCTAGCTTAAACTATTTGTGTATGTGGGGATGTCCTACTAAGATTAAAATCTATAACCCTTTGGAGAAAAAGACTAACCCCAAATCTACTTGTGGTTACTTCATTGGAAATTCAGATCATTCTAAAGGATAAAATTTTTTTTGTCCTTTCATGTGGAACTCGAGTGGCTAAGTCTCAGACAACTAAGTTCTTAAAGCAAGATGTACCTGACAAGAGTGAATATTCTCATCCTATAGTGCCTAATGATCCTATTGAATCTGTTACACTTGTCTTACCTACTTCACATGAAATTGAGAATCCTCATGAAAAAATAGCTGCACATAATGCTAATATGGAGGTTGATTTGAATATTGGTCCACCTTAAAATCAAATCCATCAAATGCCCCCTATATGTTTTACTAGAGAGAGACATCCAGCAATTTCTAATGACTACTATATATCTCTTAGAAAGTGATTATGATGTTAGTCCTGTAGTAGATCCTATCAGTTATTTTGATGCCATATGTAGTATTCAATTAGACTTGTGGTTTAGTACTACGGAGGATTAACTCAATGAAAGAGAATAGTAAGTGAGAGTTAGTTGATCTACCCCCAAGATTGAAAGACTATAGGTTGCAAATAGGTGTTTAAAACCAAGAAAGACTCAAAAGGGAATTGATTATAGTGACACATTCTCTCCTATTTCTTCCAATGATTCCTTCAGGATTATTATGCGTTTAGTAGCTCATTTTGATTTGGAACTCCACCAAATGGATATTAGGACAGATTTCTTTAATGGCAACCTTGATGAAGAAGTTTACATGACTTAACTTGAGGGTTTTATTCAAGAAGGGAAAGAACACCTATTGTGCAAGTTGAATAAGTTAATTTATGGCCTTAAACCAACTTCTCATCAGTGGTACCTGAAGTTTGATAAGGTAGTGACTTCATTAGGCTTTAAGGAAAGTAAGGTGGACCATTGCATTTATCTCAAGACTAGTGGGAGTGCATTCATATATTTGGTGCTTTATGTTGATGATATTTTGATTGCTAGTAGTGATGTGAGTTTGCTCCATGAGACTAAACAAATGGTATGTCAGAACTTTGATATGAAGGATCTTGGTGAAGCATTCTTTGTTCATGGAATTGAGACCCATTCTGATAGAACTTGGGGCTTGTTAGGACTTTCTAAGTAAGTTACATTGATCATTTTTTAGCTAGGTTTAACATGCAGAATTGTAAACCTAGTGATGTAGCTATTGTGAAAGGTGATAAACTTAGCGTTGCATAGTGCCCTAAAAATAAACTTGAGCAAGAGTTTATGAAAAACATTCATTACTCTAGTGCTATTGGTAGTTTGATATATGCACAAGTCTGCACTAGGCCTGATATAGCCTTCATTGTTGGTGTTCTTAGGTGCTATCTCTCTAATCTAAGACAAGAACATTAGGCAATTGTTAAGAAAATTTTTAGATATTTGAGAAAAATTAGAGACTTCATGCTCGTATATAGAGAAGTTGATTGCCTTAAGGTTATTGGATACAAGAATTTGGATTTTGTTGGTTGCCCAATGACTTGAGATTGACTTTAGGTTATATTTTTACGATGGCAGGTGGAGCTATTTCATGGAAAAGTATCAAGTAGATGCTTACCGCTTCACCAACCATGCAAGCTCAACTTGTTGCTTATTATAGAGCAGCCACACATGTTGTATGGCTAAAGAGCTTCATTTTAAGACTTTTGGTTGTTGATGCAATTTTTAGGCCATTGAGGATTTATTGTGATAATCCTGTTGCTATGTTTTTTTCAAAGAATAACAAGTTTTCTAGTTCATCTAAACATGTAGAGCTTAAATATCTCAGTATAAAAGAATTGGCTAAGAATGATACCATTAGAATAAAGCATGTTGATACTAACTCTATGCTTGCTAATCCTTTGACCAAAGGATTGAGACCTTTTCTTTTCAAAAGACATGTAAAACACATGGGTATAATTGAGTTTTGATATATTGGGTTAAGTGAGATGTGTTTTCTTCACTGAATTTGTCACATTTGAACCAATTATTTATTAGGCTTTTACCAATGCGAGATTCTTTTCCAACTGTTAATATATTGGTTATAATTGCATGCACATTTTTTATGTTGTATCATGCTTGATATATATATATATATATATATATATCTTGAGATTAAGTGTCCATCTTGAGAGTTGGGTATATCTCATAAATGACACCATATTGTATTTTTAATACTGAACAACGCATACATGGCTTCTTTTGAAGTTGGATATTCTTGGAATTTCATATTATTTTTAGAAATCCATGTCTTACAAAAAAATCATGAATTTTCTTAGGGTTTCCTATTGCTCAAGAGGCACATCTTATAAGAAAATCAAATTTTTCTTGATATTTCATATAATTTTAGAAATTCATATCTAACAAGAAAATTGGAGGACCAACAATGAAATAACATACATGCTTGGATCATATTTAGATGATATTTCTTACTATACCACCATGTTTGAATTCATGTCAGTGGAGTTGCCATAATCCAATAATTTTACTAGACTAGGTTGTGTTGGGAGTCTTGTCTCATTACCATATCTCTTTCTTTAAATGGTGGCCACAGTCAAATTTTTTTATAATTTAGCCCGAGAGTCATTTTCTCAAACTTTACATTTTATTTGATTTTAAAGTTACAATTAAAATTTTTCCAAGTGGGAGAATGTTGGCAATTTATTTCAATATGTGGACTACTATTAATTGGATTTGTTTTCTAATAAAATAAAAATAAGCTAAATTAATATGGTTAATGAGACATGACTCGTAAGGCCTATTATTTTGACCTAATATTATTAAGACCTTTTCTTAACAAACTTGGTATCATAGTTGATGTAGGCCCAATTTCAGAAATCCGTGATGGGAGAGTTTTATAAGTTTTTATTTTATATAGATTGTGGCTAAGTCTCCCTCCACTCCATATTTTAATATTACTTTTCCATTAAAGCTGTAAACTAATTTGTGTGAAAAGAAGAGGAAGGCTTGGTCATTGATTTGTGCAGTTGTAGGAATGCTTGATTATCGATTTAATGGCTCAAACAGGTATCAAGAGTATATTTATTTATGGTTTTTTGATTATATGGGTATATAAATCTTGGGTTGAACAATTTCTTACATAATTAAGTTTATATGTTTATAGTTATTTAGATATTCTACCATTAGAAGAATAATGAGGGTGATTTACATTATCCTAAACTAATATTATGAATTGGCAAGTAGATTTTTTCATTTGTTGAGAAAAATTATTGGAAAGGACCAATTTCTAAAATACAACCTCATGTTGGTTTCCATTTAGGTTTACAAAATGCCATGTAAATACCAAAGTTTATCCCATGAATCATTTAGTTTAGGCGAGTTGCGAACCATGTTAAATGTACTTGGTTTTATGTCAAATGCTGCGACCATACATGTGAATATACATGTGATTAAAATTTAGAAGTAAAAAGTGTTCAATTGGTAATTTGGACCCATAAAATATTACAAATAAAAATTGGCATTTATTGTGCAAGGACAAATGTGTCCAATCATAGGATCTAAAATACTTTTTAAAAGGATAAAATAAGACTAACAATTCGATTATTGTTCTTCAAAACTATCAAAACCAATTATATTTTCATTATAGGATGTTTTAAATAATTAAAATATTCATATTTAACAATACAGTACTTATAAATCAGTAGAAAATTTATCATTAATTAAAACAATTCATTCAATGACATTTTTATAAAAAAATCAACACCAATTCCAAAAAAATGATTTCATAATAATGAACACAGAAAATAAAAAAATAAAAATATATATCCAATAAGGGCCTTACTTTCATAGAAGTATGAAGCACATTCCAAATTGAGGACAATTAATATACGGGGGAGCACTTTCCCTCCAAAGCCCATTTGTTTTTAATAGCTCCACTGGGGTCCGCTATCATTGAACATATCAAAGATTAAGCTTCATTGGTGCATCATACCTTTCTTATAACTAAATTCTTAGGAGGGACAAAAGTATAATTTGAAAGAGGAATATTTACGGATAACTCATCTGAAAGCTAACTCTCTATCATCCATCAGTGTCACATTACCTTGCTCACCATGATGCATTCACCCATTTCATCATCATCGTTAGATGGAGCACGGATGAGTTCCTAGAACCTCCAGCTTTTACAAAAGGCTTCCATTTTATCCCATACTAACTCGCAATGGTGCTAATAGGCCCTGCTAGTCTCACACTTTGTGCAGTTACATTGAACTAGTTACTACAAAAATAACACAAGTCCTTTATTTAGATAAACAATGAAAAACAAAGGACACAAGTTTTACCCTAAACCACATCCCAAAATTCTGGATTAGCATATACAACTTTTGTAGTTCTATAAGAAAAGTTAGTAGAGAATAATAATAAAACATATTGAATATAAGTAGTCCACATCTCAATTTTAGAACATGTTTTTGATGGGAAAGATAGTGCCAAGTGGGGAGTTGACAAGGCAAGGGGAAGTTAAGATAGCATGATAGTTAAGTTTCAATATTATAGGTAGCCGACTTAGCATCTTTCAAGTGCATCAACAAAAACATTGCATGTGTCCTCGGCTATAGTATATCGCAAATTGTGATGGGATGTTCATCTGAATAAGTTTTCTGTTCTACTGATAAGATGTTATTAATAAGTATTGAAGAATTGGAAGTCTGATGTGCCTAATTGCGTGTAGAGAACTCATACATTATCTTTAAAGTGATAATTGCCCCCACTATTTGTGCTGCAGGAACTATGGCAATTCACCTCTAGGATTCAATTAAAGCACCCTAGGAATTGCAGTCAGCATTCTGAAATTCCTACTTAAGAATTTCTGTTAATGTTGAGAATTATTGAAAAGAGTATAAAAAATTTTTTGCAGGAGAATAATAATACCTTGCTTCTAAAATTACTTAATAATTTGTGTGGATTAATTCCCTTATATAAGATTACAGCAACCATTCGCACAGTTATGACTGTTAGGTTAAATAACATATTAATCATAATAGTTTTGTCTTTTCCTAACAGTCATATTGTTTCTGATTAAAAACGTAATCTAACTAATTAAATTAAATCACGTATTTAATTAAGTGCTAGATTAAAACACAACTAGAATTTAATCCACGTCGCGTCGTGCACATGCAAAGTGCTAAGTGCTAAGTCTTGATTATTAAATTATATATATATATATATATATATAATTCCCATGCACTTGGACACTCTCCAAAAAATCTTAAAAGAGTTTAAAAGCTTAATAAGAGATTTACCTAATAAAGGGACTCTCTTTTACTTATTTTTTCAATGTGGGATTGAAATCCCAAACGAATTCTCATATCTTTTCCACTTAACAAATTATCTAAAGTCCTAATTAATTCCAACAGTCCCCTACTTAGATAGTGATGTTAAGAATTTGTAGAATCATGCATAAGAAAGATGTCTCTCGACTTGAATCTTTCCTTAGTGTAAGCACTTCAAAGTTGTAATAGAATAAATGGTGTTTGTAGCGATTGAACCATTATTCTTTGCATTAGAACCGAAAGTACCACACACAAGACTCTCCAACACCTTTAGAAATTCACCAAGATTGTTATAGCACTAATATGGCCATGTGCTACATCCTAGTATTCATAAAAGTTTCCAAAGGCCAACCCTTGAACCCTTGATAGGAACGGCACCACTCCTTATGTTTATATAGGTGAGGTTTCCCTTAAACTTTGAATAATTTT
>JACGDI010005479.1:1119098-1142668 GCA_014898725.1 Jacaranda copaia | reverse complement strand
ATCAGTAGGAGCGCGCTCCTGCCAGAGTTGTTGGCAGGGTTACCAGAGTTGTTGAAAGCGATTACATCCGTTGGCAGCAGTCACATCCGCTGCCATGTATAATCATTGCCGAGAGGTTCAACTTGTCCAACTTACAATCGGAGGTCAATTCATGTCGACCAGACTTTGATGATAAAACTTAAGAAGCTGCCCTTCGGTCGATACGGGTCGACCACGGGGCTTACCATATGGGGTCGATACTGGTCGACCAAGCTGACTTGCCTTTGGGCTTCGTAGGCTATCTCTTCTGAATTTGGGCCTATTAGATTATACCGCATCAAGTTGGGCCTCGTAGGCCGTCTCATTTGTAGTTGGGCCTATTGGACCTGTTGGGCTATCCCATATTAGCTAGGTTGATAAATAATTGAGTATGTCAGAAACAAATGGCAATGTAATTTAGCTAACTAGTGCCAAGTTCAATATCTGTTTGTGTTTAATTAGAGAAACAGTTAGGCACATACTTCTGTAATATCCACAATTTCACAAAGCTTGAAATTCTAGATGAATCCTAACAACTGATTTACCAAGAATATACAAATCTTTGATACATAAATAGGCCAAGTGCTACTTGGGACCTTAATCGAAGAAAAATTGAGGTGTCTGCCAAATAAACACAATACCTCTAATTCAATGGGGAGAAGCCACAAACTATGCCTCTAGCTAGTGTTCTTTCATAGACTGCAACTCATGAAACAATCCACCAACATAATCAAAGAAATAAAATTGAGGAAAAAAAATTAAAAATACAAATTAAAGATAATAAAAAACCCTACCACAGCGGCCTTAGAGAAGAAAAGTGGAGATGACAGATTCTTAGCGTCACGGTTGCGGTCACGGTCGCAAGAACGAGCGAGGGAAATTTGGGGGAAGAGAAGAGAGAAAACAGGGGCATGGAAAATTTGGGAAGGAAAAGAGAAAAGGGCAGGCACAAGCGTGGGAATGGGAAATTTGGGAAGGAATAGGGAAAAGGAGAGAAGAGAGAACTCGGAAATCGAGTTTGAGAATTAGCAATTTTTATTAGAAAATAATTAGATAATTTCAAAAATAAAAAATATATATATGTAAAACAGAAAAAATTCTTTAATAAGTGAAAATAAAAATTATGAAAGTGATAAAATGGTAGTTTAGTTCTTAATGTAAATAAAATAAAATTATAAAAAACATTACTAGAAAAGTAAAAGGTTTGAATTTTTTTTACACTATCAAAATTAAATTTTGAAAACCAATATATGTCAATGTATGTGATATGGGATAGCCTAACAGACCCAGTTAGCCCAATAGGCCCATTCAATGTGCAGGGCCTAATATCAGTTCTAGACTAAACTATTCAATAACAACCATTTGGTCGATATACTGTTACCGATCACGATCGACGGGAAGCATCATCTATTCTAGCCTATTCGACCATTTATTTGATCAACCAACCTCGTCTGTTCAACTGTTATCGATGTCATGACTCACTCCAGTGCTAACTCAAATTCATGTCGTATTCATTATTCTGACAAGCAACATGCTTCTGTATTAATGGCATATGACAATCGGTATAGTTGCTGCCACTAACCATGCCACCACCTTTGACAGGAAAGCACCTACTAGAAGTACTATTTATCTTGAAAAATAGGAAATTATGCCACCTAGAACAGTACTAAGATTTGGAATAACCGTTAACCCCCCGGCAAGGACTAAAGCCTACTACATTTGATAGGGACACATTCAATAAATAACACATCAGGAGAAGGCTATAAATATGTAATAGCCAACCACGCTCTAGGTAATGCCAAACACACTATAAGCTCTCAATATTTTGTTCGATTAACATATTTTAACCAAAACTGACTTAAGCGTCGGATTGCCTTAGCTTGGGACACCTGTGCTAGTTTAACGTGTGTTACTATTGCAGATCTCAAACCTCAAGAAGAACATCACTTGGACAACTTGACCTACCAGGTTGAATTTACCCAAACACTACCCTTTTCACTATAAATGACTTTCAACAACATTATTTTTGGCACCATCTATGGGAAACCTTTGAGATTACAACGAGAAAATGGTGAACACAAGCAAAGCCACGTCAAGTAAGGAAAAGAATAGGAGGTCCATGTCTCCACCTCCCCCTCTGCCCCAGCAAGGTAAATACGCTCCAGGCTCTAGTGCCCCTCAAGAGCAGGTAGCAACATTAATTATGCCTTAGTTAATGCAGCTGACAAGTGAGCAAATCTCTACTCAAATCTCAACTCAGTTATCCGCCGCATTGAATAGGCACACCACTGTACTAGGCCCTGCTGGCAGCGCTACCCTACAACTGCCTCCCCTAGAAAATAGGCCCCTTAGGGACAGTCGTGATTGCCAAAAATCTAGGCGGCTGCCTATCCGATGAAAAGCCAGTCTTAGATGCCCCTAAGAAGAGAGGAGGCAACCGGAGTTGCGGGAAGAGATTGTTGACTTAGTGGATCATGTTTGATCTAATTGAGCCCCATAGTGCGAAAGGGTCGAATGCTCAGGTGAGACTACCACGAACATGTGGAAGAATCTACAGATCTCGTGGCTTGGCCATTCGAGCCCCATAGCACGATAGGACCGAGCGCGTGGAGCCATACCTTGATCAAAATGTCACCCTAGCTGATCGAGAGAAATAGAGGAAAGTATCCCATTAAGTCCAACAACTAAATAGATGCCTCGATGAGATCTCGAGGAGAAACACCAAAAGGGCGCCTAATCTGGAGAGTCCTCAAAGATCTCATTGGGAGAGAGGATCCCCGTTCATCCACGATATTATTGATAAATGCATTATCGTTAACGTGAAGGTCCTAATCAATCTATCGAGAGATGATAACTCGATGGACCCCAATGAGCACCTAATGCAGTTTGAGCACATGATGTAACTGCACGGGCATAATGAATACATCCATGCCAAAATGTTGGTTACCACTTTTCAAAGAACTACGCTCGATTGGTTTGTGATGCTTGAGGCTTCATTGATTTACTCTTATAACCAGTTTTGTGATAAGTTTTACACCAATTTGCTAGCAGAAGAAAGGCGAAACTCCCCTACACCTATCTCCATACTGTTAAATAAAGTGAGGGAAAGTCTCTCTATGATTTCTTCACCAGGTTCAACATGGAGGTCCTCAAGATAGATAACCCCAGGATCGAGTTCCTAATAGATGTGCTATTCTTAGGGCTTAGACATAAGGAATGCACTAATGCTTTAGTGTGTGAGCGCCCAAGGTCGATGGAGGAGTTGCTCGATCTAGCTAAAAGGTATATAACCTAGGAAAAGATGAACAGACTTAAGTTTGGATCCTCCGAGGTCGACAAGAAGAAGAAATATAGAGACAACTAAAAGCACAAAGAAAGAGGTCGATCTCCCATAAAATATTTCCACAACTATACACCCCCAAACATCCCAAGGAGAGAGGTCCTATACGCCATCCAACATGATAACCTCCTTAAGAAATCTAGAAAATGAATAGAGACTAAAGCCATGAAAAAATTCAAGAAATATTGCCACTTCCACAAATAGAAAGGGCATGACACAAATGAGTACTTCAATCTCCAAAATGAGATTGAGAGGTTGATCAGGCAAGGCCACCTCAAAAAGTATATAGCCATGGACACTCAGATCAAAGGGAGCAAAACTGACCAGGCTCCCCATAGAGAAATGTCGGTTTGCCCTAGAAAGGAGGATAAAGGAAAGAAACCAGCCTATGAGGATCACTTGCCCATCTAAAGAGTGATTGACATGATTACTGGAGGTCCCATTGAGGGGGGCTCAAAGTTTGCCCAAAGGCAAACCCAAATGAGGCTCGAGTCGACTAAAGCCTCGCCCAATAAGGTAATATACCACCTCGTGACAAGTGCAAAGCCTATGTCATTCACTGACATCAACTTAGCCCACCTCAAGGGTAGAAATGTTGACCATAAAGTAGACTGTCCTATGGTAGTCTCTGTTGAGATTATCAATTTTGAAGCACACAAGGTCCTGGTCAATAATGGCAACTCAACCGACGTCATTATCCTCTCCACTTTAAAAAGAATTAATATGGGCCAGTTGAAATTTGAACCTGTGCAAACCCCATTGGTTGGATTTGGGGGGTTAGAAATCTTCCCAGAAGGATCCATCAGCTTGTCAACATTATTTGGACAAGCTCCTCGAATGAGAACTTTGATGGTAAACTATTTGGTGGTCAATGCCCCATTTGCTTACAACATCATCATAGGTCGACCCACTCTCAATGACTTCCATGCCATAGTATCGACTTACCACATGAAAATTAAATTTTCGACCCCAGCGGGCATAAGGGAGCTTTTGTGTAATATGAAGGAGGCTTAGAGATGTTACAACATCTCGATCAAGTTAAGTGAACAGAAGACTCAACCACAATTGAATACCTCAGGGGACACCCATCTAGCGGAACCCGAGGAGACTCGGGCTAGTAAAAAGAGAAAGCTAGAAGACACAAGAGTGGAGCTTGTTAGGGAATTTAAGACCATCGAGATGAAATAGAGAAACCCCGACAGAATGACCCATATTGGAATAGACATGGCCCCCCACTTGGAGTGTCTTATGGTCGATTTCTTGAGAAAGAATATTGACATCTTTGCATGGAGAGCATGCAACCTCCAGTGAATCGACCCTAACGTTATCTTGCACTGCCTTAACATCGACCCCTCGTACAAACTGATCAAATAAAAGATAGGGACATTCAATGCTAGGAAGATGCAGATCATCAAGATGGAGGTCAAGAAGCTTCCAAATGTAGGTTGTATTGTAGAAATTAATACCCCTCTTGGCTTTGTAATATTGTACTTATCCCAAAGAATGAAGAACAATGGTGAATGTGTAATGATTTCATGAATTTAAATAACGCATGTCCTAAAGATCCTTACCCCCTGCCTCATATAGATTTATTGTTGTGAGTTTTTGAGCACGATGGATGTATTTCAAGATTATCATTAGATTTTCATGGCTCTCAAGGATAAAGATAAAACTTTCTTTGTTATTCCTAATGGGCTATACTACTTTTTAGTCATGCCTTTTGGATTGAAAAATGCTGGAGCAACTTACCAAAGGCTTGTCAACTTTATGTTCAAAGTTGAAATTGGGAAGTCGATGGAGGTTTATGTCGATGACATGATTGTAAAAGCAGAAAAAGCCAAAGACACTAGTTCAACCTTAATCATACTTTTACAATCCTGAGAGCATTTGGTCTAAAGTTGAACCCAAACAAGTGTACATTCGGTGTCCGTGGAGGTAAATTTTTGAGCTACATGGTCAGTCAATGAGGCATTGAAGCAAATTCGCAGAAAATTCAAGCTGTTCTTGACATCTCCCCTCTAAAAATAGTCATAGATGTTCAGAGGTTGGTCGGGAGGATTATAGCCTTAGGTAGGTTCATTGCAAGATTGGCTAATAAGAGTTTACCCTTTTTTAAAATTCTCAGAAATGTTAGGAAGTCAGGTTTCCAATGGAGTGAATAGTGTGATCAGGTGCTGGCTGAGTTGAAATAGTACTTAGCCTCGCTCCTCATGCTTGTAAAACCTGAATTAGGAAAAGTGCTTCTGATATATTTAGCAGTCTGCGAAGCATTGATCAGCTCAATATTGGTCTCAACTTGAGATGGCAGCCATCGACTAGTCTACTATTGTAATAAGTCGCTCTAAGGGCTAAAGCATAATTACTTGGAGATCGAGAAATTTGCCTTAACATTGGTAACTATGACTCAAAAGCTGTGACCATATTTCAATCTCATGCTATCATAGTGTTGACCAACCAACCGTTGAAGCAAGTATTGACAAAATCAGACAAATCTGGAAGACTGACCAAACAAGTAATCGAACTAGGAGAATTTGACATTACTTTTCAGCCCTGAATAGCCATCAAAGCATAAGTTCTGGAGGACTTCATTACCAAGCGAGTTGACTTACCTAAGAGGAATTGTAAAACCCCTTCTTGTGTGGACCTTACACGTCGACGGTTCATTGACCACATCTAGAGGAGTAGGGATTGCTCTTCGCTCCCCAACTTTGGATGAATATGATTTTACAATAAAATTGGACTATGCCATCACGAACAATAAAGTAAAGTACGAGGCCCTTCTCACAGGAATGAGGATAGCACTCGATAGAGGTGTCAAGCACCTAGTCGCCATTATAGACTCCCAGTTAGTAGCTAAACAAGTTGACGGAATTTTTGAGGCCAAGAACTCAATGTTGAGCTGGTACTTGGTCGAGGTGAAAAGGTTGCAACATTTATTCAAAAGATTCACCCTTAGTTAGGTACCTCGAAATGAGAACAAGTGAGTGGATGCTCTCTCAAAGTTTGCCAGCTCGACCAGGGGTACGAGGGATAGAAAAATCACATTTTTGGTTGTTGATCAATCATCGATTGGACCCCACAAAGAAAATTTGATAGCAAGCATTGAGGAGATTGCACCTTCTTAGCAGGTTCTGATCAAGCTATATCTAAGCCAAGGAATTATTCTCGAGGACAAAAATAAGGCTTGATGCCTTTAAGATCAAGCTTCCAAATTTGTACTCAATGAGCACAATCAATTGTACAAGAGGTCAATCTTCAGACCCCCTTTAAGGTGCCTAGATCCCGATTAGGCCCTAGAGGTATTATATGATGTTCATGCAGGTATGTGTGGCAACCATCTAAAGAGAGATCCCTGGCCCACAAAATAATCAGGTACAAATACTTTTGGCCAACATTATTGAAAGACTTGATGGATTTTGCACAAAAATATACATCATGTCAACTCCATTCAAATTTTCCACACCAATCCGCAACGCTAATGGTCAGTGTCCAAATTTCTTGGCCTTTTGATTAGTGGAGAATTGATATTCTAGGCTCTCTACTAAAATCAGCAAGACAGCAGAAGTTCATAATCATCACTGTCAAGTATTTCACCAAGTAGGTCAAAGTTGAGGCTGTTCTTAAGATAACGGATGTAGCCATCAAGAGTTTCATATGAAAAAACATCATCTACCATTTTGGTCTACTTAAGGTCCTTATTTTTTATAATGACATTCAATTCCAGAGAAAGAGTACTAGAGATTGGTATGAAGTTTTGGGGATCGCACAACACTTCACTTCAATGGGCAATCCTCAATCGAATGGCTAGACAGAGGTAACTAATAGAACCATCCTCGACCATCTAAAATCCAGGATATAAGACACTTGCTCAAATTGAGCAGATGATCTCTCTGGCATGTTATAGGCATATAGAATAACTCTTCGAACAGCCACAAGTCATAGCCTTTACAGTCTCATTTATGGGTCTGAAGCAGTCATTCCCTCAAAGCTAATTCAACACACAACTTGAGTCATTCACTTCTATCTACTAAGGAATATATCGAAGAGAAAACTTGACCTCAAAACTATCGATGAGCATCGTCAAGAAGCTTATAACACTATGCAGTGCTACAGGTCAAAGATGGCTGAGAATTATAACAAATGGGTCAAATTATGTCATTTGAAGGTCGGAGATCTTGTTCTCAAAAAGGTAGAAGTCTCCAAGAATGTTGACAAGCTCAACCCAAGATGGGAAGGACTGTACATTGTTGTTAAAGTATCAAAGCATAATGTCCGTAAACTAGCCAATATGCAAGGAGAAGAACTCCCACACTCGTGGAACGTTGTCAATTTGAGAAAATTTTACATTTGAAATTATGATGTATATATCTTTGTATTCTTCAACTTGAATAAAGTTCCAACAATATGGCTACAATTTGTAGGCATTATTATAATCATATTCAGTAAGCACCAAGTTCTTAGTCGACCTTTTAGTCAATGAATAAGTGACCCCTCGCTGCCACTCAAGCAACTCTACACTACCAACAAATTTCTAGTCGATCCTATATTCAACGAATAAGCAGCCCCTTACTGCCACTCAGGCAACTCTACACTGCCAACAAATTTCTAGTCAATCCTATAGTCGACGAATAAACAACCCCTTGCTGCTCCATGCTACCAACAAGGTCTTAGTCGACCTTGTAGTCAACAAATAAACAGCCCCTTGCTGCCACTCAAGTGGCTCCATGCTGCTAACAAGTTTCTAGTTGACACTGCAGTCGATGAATAGGTAGCCCTTTGCTGCCACTTAAGCGACTTCATGCCACCAAGTCCCTAATCGACCCCGTGGTCGATGAATAAATAGTCCCCTGCTATCACTCAAATAGCTCTATGCAGCAACACATATTCCCATCGACCTCATAGTTAATGGATAAATTTAATTTGATCCCGCAACACATGTTACCAAACTCACATTGATCCTGTAGTCAACAAAGAAATAGCTTTGCACCATTCGATTAGTCCCTAAAATTTAATTCAACCATAGTGTCGATTCTAAATAGCTTCAAACTGCAGACTTAAGCATTTTTGCCTAAATCCAATAGTTGACCAAGTGGTATTAAAAATCGACGATGCAGTTGTGCAAAAAATTACTACGCGTCAGACAACATTAAATAAAATCGACAATAGTGTTGTTAGATTTTCTTCATTATGATGGTAATAACCAAATATTTTATCAGGTATTCTCCATATTACTATGACAGTCAAGTTGAATATGATGAGATTCAATAGCTATCTTTAATGTGACAAGATGGAAATGAAAAATATTCTTTATTCATTAAGCAGTTGTCATCATTACATTAAAAAAAAAAACCCAATCTAGCCATGGCTAGACCCCACTTGGTCGCCGTCATGCCATTTTGAGTTGGGCTCTGGCGACACGTAGGCAAGTGGTGATACGGTCCAAGATGTTTGAGAAGGCCCAACAATGTCGCTCATGAAGTTGGTCAAGCGCAGCACGTACTGCGCCACATTGACCTCTTCCTCCTTCAGTTGCACCATAAGGTCTTCTACAAATGTGAATTCCTCGACCAACTATTCTAACCTTGTGTTGACCTCAAACTTCTTCTTTTGAACTTCAGTTAGAGGCTCATCGGGTGCAACGATCGTAGCTTCTTTATCCAGAGCCTGGTTGACTCTACCTTTCTCATGGTCGGGATAAGGCTCCAGTTTCTAATTTAGTGCAGTACTTATCCTGCTCTAGTTGTCAGGTCGGAAAGCATATCCCAGGTGTTCAAACTGCTTCACAGCTCTATGGAATACCTCGCGAGCATCGTTAAGGGACGTGATCACACTTACATCTTGAAAACTAGGGCTTAGGATAAACTGCTCGACCACCTCACGGTGCATCATCGAGAGGTGTCAGTTGAAGGCCTCTCTCACCTCATTGGTAGTCTCTACATGGCCTTAAGCCCGACCAGAAGTAAAGCTCACCTATAGGTCTAAGTGAGCCTTCTTTATTGTGGAGTCCATTCGACTCTACTCTTCGACTGCCTTGACCAGTTGCTAGTCCTTGGAGTCCAGTTGTTCTTGGAGCTCGGCGACCTTTTTATTTAAGTGCTCAACCTGGAGTTGAGAAGACTCGAACTGTACCTTGAGGGTTTTCATATCCTCTTCCCTTTGCAACTCTTCCATATTCACCAAGGCCAACTCTGATCAGCAATAGATGTTGTATCCCAATTGTCCCACCTAAAACATAGGGTTGTCAGTTCGCAATTCTACAACAGAAAATAAGAAGAAAAAGAAATTCGATGAGAAATTCTTGATCTTGTGCTCACCATATTACAGTGGTAGGTTAATGCTCGAATAACCCTGACCTGGCTAAGGCCAATCAATTTATAGTTAGAACAGTACTCCATCGTCGGGTTTTTTGAACAAGTCGTAGCTTATCTCCATTTTTTATTTTCCATTATCCCCCACGGCCTTTTTCTGCATCAAGCCTCCATGCCTAGCAATCTATTGTTTTCCTTGACCCATGGGGCTTCTTTGTGCTGGCTCTTCCTAGCAAGCAGATTGGGGTTCCAGAGCCTGTTCGATTTGTGAGAATGGAAGAGCTAAGGTCAATTGTGTCAAACTGTTGGCTTAATGGCAACTCCTTCTCATCGTGCAGTAGTAGCTTGACGTTGTTCCTCATTTCTTAAAGTTCAAACTTGAGCTTCAATTCGACTCCTCACCATTTTCTCTTCTTGATCTCCAAACACAAACAAGATAAATAGGCATCGGAGTTAAGTAGAAAGATAAGCAGTCACAATTAAAATGGTCAGCAAGAATCTCTACCTAATCGATCATCTATAGGCAAGTCGAGTTTGATCGGCAATAAGCCAGTCAGCACCAGACACCTTTTTTCTATCAGAACTAAGGCCTCTATGTGCCTAAATTCAACTAAATCCATGACAAAGGTATTAGGCCAGCTAGGTGTCTGGTTCTTAGGCATCTCCATAGGCCTCCTCCACTAACCCCTCGAAATGGCGAACTCCACTGGCCCCCAAACATAGAAAAAGTATTTTTTCCACTCATGGCCATATAAAGAAGTAGAGGATACTAAGAATTTTCGGCGAGGTCGAGTAGTCAAGTAGTAAAAACCAGATCCTTGGTACTACCTGAATTCTGTGACATGGATAAGTGAGAAACATTTAAAAAATTGACAAAGGAAGCGAGTTGATTATATATATGCATTAACACTGCAAAGTTGTAAAGGGTGGCAAAACAGTTGAGAAGCAACTGAGTTATACAAACCTTTAGACCCACTAAGAGGTTGACTACTGGTTAGGCAAGGAGAAACCTAAGGCCACATCTCAACCCTTCCTCAAATACTATTATACACCCCCAGGAGGTCGATGCATTCTACCCTTAGTCCCCGGTGCCAACAATTCATACTCCTCAGGGATATGATACACATCCTTAATTCGCATTAGATTAACAAGTTATATTTTGGAGTTTATTTCTATATAATGGTCTAGTGTGAACAATTGACCTCGAGACATAGGATAATCACTCAAGCTAATCTCTCCTTAAGAGATCACCTTTTCTATGCTTGAGCTACTCGAACTGCTTGAACTTAAGCTGTCACTTGATGAACTCTCCAAACTGCTATTTTGGGTTGTTCCAAATGTACTCTCAACCCTAGTTTCTCTCTAGGATATTATGCGCTATGACCTAGTGTCTTTGCTATCAGAATGGCTAGACATTCTTTGTAAAAAAAGAGGAAGACAAAAAGATCAAATGGACAAAGTGACTTATAGCAAATATCTTGCAAACTCTAAGTGCAAAAAGGTTGGAGGACTTCAAAGGTAGGGATTTAACTAGATATAATTTCAGCAAAAGTGTAAATGAAGATGTATATCTCCATTATTTATAGGCGTTTGTGCATGGGAACCCAAGCATCAGTTATAATTACACCCTACCTCTATACGCTTCGTATTCTATGAAGTAATTGACGTACTAAATGCAACGAAACCACCACAAACTCTAATCGAGAATTCAAAAACCCTGGTTGACTTGGCAAAACCCTAGTCAAATGTGAATAATTGCCATAATGCTCGTCGACAAGCTCAATCAGGATCGTGAAGGGGGGACTCATGAAATAGGATAGCCCGACAAGCCTATTTAGCCCAACATATCATTCAATATACAGGGCCCAACATCAATTTTGGGCGTAATCATTCGACAACAACTATCTAGTCAAGTATACCATTACTAACCACGCTCGACGGGAAGCATAATCCATTCTAGCTTATTCGAACATCTCTCTGATCGACCAGATCTATTTGTTCGACTGTTATCGATGTCATGACTCACTTCAGTGACTTAGATCCACACCATAATTTTTATTCTAACAAGCAGCATGTCTCCGTATTAATGATGTGTGACAGTCGACATAGTTGCTGCCACCAACTCTGCCACCAACCTTGCCACCACCTTTGACAGGGAGGCGCCTACTAGAGGTACTGTTCACTCTAAAAAATAGGAGATTATGCCACATGGAACAGTACTAAAATTTAAAATGACCATTAACCCCCTGGTAAGAACTAAAGCCTACTACACCTAATAAGGGCACCTTCAACAAATAACACATTAGGAGAAGCTATAAATATTTGATAGCTAACCATGCTCTAGGTAATGCCAAATACATTACAAGCTCTCAGTATTATGTTCGATTATCAGACTAAAATTGACAAAAGCGTTGGAGTGCCTTAGTGTGGAGCGCCTCGCCTAGTTTAATGTGCGTTGCTATTGTAGATTTCAAAGCTCAAGAAGAACATCACTTAGACAACTCAACCTCCCAGGTTGAATTTATCCAAACACTACCCTTTTTACTATAAACAACTTTCAACCTCATCAATATGACATAATTAGTTTATAAGATTATTTTAGAATAATATTAATATTTTTTAAAAATAAATAGTAATTTTCATTTTAATAAATAAAATAAAAATATCAAGTAGTGAACTAAAAGAAATAAATAGAAAGTGTGGGATAATTAATATGACATATATAGCTACATGAAGCAATGAAATTTTATTAAATATATGTATATATAAATTGTTAGGTAAAGGAGTAATATTTTTGCATTGTGAGTTTTGGGCACAAAAAATAATATAATAATTCATTTCATTAATCAAAATATATAATGTTAATAGACAAGTAAAAATCTAGACTAAGTGGGTGTTTGGCTAAGTTTTTAATAAAAAGATATTATATATTGTCTCCTACATGCATGATCATGTTATAAGAATTTTTGAAACTTATAAAAATATCAGGTTTTATCTTTTAAAATAAGTTTTGCAGTGTATGAATAAAGTAAAAACTTAAAATTTATACTATCTAAATTATTACATGAGTATGTTTAAATTTTACATTTTATATAAAAGCTTACAATATAAAACACTTTATTTTAGTAATTTATGAAAAAATATTTATTAAAAATAATTGACATAACACATTTATGTAGAGATTACATATATATATATATATATATATATATTGTGGACCTAAAACTTTTAAAGTAAAACAAAGGCCAAGCCAATAAGTTTTAAAAAATAATATTAAATTATTAATGTTGTAGCAGTTACCAAACCGTCGCGATATTTTTACATTTAGCGGTGGTTTATCAAACTACCGCTAAAATCTAGTTAACTCCATGGTGGTTACGTAAACTCGGCTAAATGAACTTAATTTAGCATCGATTTATGTAAACCACCGCTAATAGTAATAAATTCGCAGCGATTTTTCTAACCGTCGCCATAGTAATATTTTGTGGCAATTGTGACCAACCACAGCAAAAAATATGTTACGATTAATCTATTTTCTTGTAGTGATACAAACAATAACTTATTTAAATGTATTATTTAATTATATATGTAATATTAATCTATTTAAATTATTTATAAAAATATAATCTAATTAAACAAATTAATTTTATTAATTAAAAAATATAATAATTTATTTTCTTAATTAGACAAATTAATTTTATTAATACAATAAGTTATCTAATTAACTTAAAGTATTATATAATTATTTAATGACCGCATTTGTAACCCAAGAAAAATCGATTACTAATTTAGTAACCACTTTTGTGACCCAAGGAAAATCAGTGATTACTTTGTGACCTAAGAAAAATCGATCACTAATTTAGTGACCGTGTTTGTGACCCAAAAAAATTAGTCACTAATTGAATGACCGATTAGTGACCTATATGCTTGGGGTCAATAATTTCAGCACAAATCGGTCACTAATCCGTTACTATTTTTTTAAAAAAGTTTTAAATAAAATCAATCACAAATCGATTACAAATTAGTGACCACTGGGAGTGGTCACTGTTTAGCGGTCACTAAAGCCAGTTTTTTTTGTACTACAGGACATGTAAAATATTATTTCTTCCGCACCATCTACACTTATGAGGATTTTTAAGTTATGGTTAGAATATCTATTATAGGAATGATATAGCAAGAAAGCAATACAATGAGGTATCTTCGAGTGAAAAGACTAACTTTCAAATGTTTGTATTGATATCAAGCAATCCCTGGTAAAAAAAAAATCAACCACACTAAGCAACACTCTCACTTGCATTACTAATAAGTGTAAAATCTTGACCATAAATTCTTGTGGATATTCATTTTAAAACTAAATGAGCATTAATTGAGATCGCACATAATAAAAATGAAAAAATTGTTTTTAAATTGGATTTATATGATAATGATACATATGATTGTGAAGAAGGATATGATGTTGAAGAAATTCTATATCCAACTAATAAAAAAATGCAAGTGGTGGTAATCAAAGGAAAAAGGCCAATTTGAAAGTTAAATGATGGCGGTATGAAGGCTAATGTAGCACTAGGATCCAATAATCAAAACTTCAAAAGCTAAAATTAACTAGACTACACAAGCTAAAATAGATTTGAACATGCTCATGATTCTATTTTAGGCAAGGATTACCTTGATTAGCTTAAATCCAAGGAGACGTTGAAGAACTCTTCTTTAATCCAAAAATTGTAAAACAGTAGCACAGTTGGTATGATGCAACTTTTGCATGATCCAACTTCCTCCAAAAATTTTACATAAACTAGTAGCTTCATGACTTCTCAATGAATCTATGTGAAAATTTCAAATCAAAACTCCTTTTGGATATTCTAGAAGAAAATCGCCAAGTCACTACCTTGACTGGTTGATCTCCAAAGGCTTGCAATCCAATTGTCTTACCTCTATCAATATGATCCACACACCAATATAATATTCTAGTTCTCCTCACTATTAGCTAGAGATAGAGAGGAGAAAAGAGAGGGTGATGGCTGATTTAGGGGCTAGAGAAGAAAAGGAAGTAAAGTTTCAACACATGAGGCAACACTTGAGAGTTAGAGAGAAAACGTGAGAATATAATTCTTAACATGGAATGCATAGTGTTGCCCCACTCTCACCTCAATATCTATATATGGAGGGAGGATAGTGTTATGCCAATTGAAGAGTGTCCAATCTCTATGGTCGATGTCCAACCTCAAGCCCATGAAACTTAACTAATTGACCGAAATGAATGCTTTTTGAGAACCATTATAGCTCTACGTGTACCATGTAAATAAGGTCCTTACATCTCCTATCTCCTAAAATAGGCCTAGGGTAATATACTTGTTGACTCCCTAATAGCCTCGATACTATATTTCTATTCTCAATGTTCAATTCTACTATATGACCTCAACTTTGAAAATTTTTTTTTTCCAAATTGTCATACTATCTTGCACAATGATTTCTTAAAATTGATCATTATAGAATACATAAGATATGCACTCGTCCTTCACAACAACAATAAGTCAAATTCCATCTTAGATATGACAAACCTCCATGTTTGGTAATTCATGCCCAATCTTTACTCGAGTGAACCGTTAAGTGACCAATGATGAGTCAAAGTATAAGGACTAGACACAAGGTTACCATGGATTCTCAAATCAAAGGACTAATAATATGCATTAGCATAAGTTAGAGAATTTACCACTACCGACTTGCCACATCAACTATCTAGTGGGTTCTCCAAGCAAGCCTTTAGTGCCTTATTCTCTAACAGGGGCCCACTAACATACATCCATATCTCATATGGGATTGCTCATGGAATGGAGCAACATCCAATTCTTGATTTATGCATTGTTAGTATAAGTCTATCCAGATCTTAGATGCCCTATCTCATAAAATCCTATAACTTAAGAGATTAAGATATGATCGTGTAAGACTTATTCCATGATCACCATTCATTGCGCAACCGAGTCCCATAGTCTTGTGTGATCTAGGGACTTCATCCAAATGCCAATGAAGAAATAAAGAGCATAAGATGTAGATGGTCATATAATAAATATCATTCAATCAAGATTATCTTACAAGAAAATAGTTTACAAGGTTAATCTAATTGGCTTGCAGGCACTTTTCCAACACAATATTGTTTTATCTTAAAATTATAAAGTAAAGAAAGATAACATGACACTAATATATTTATTTCTTTGTGAATCTATGAATGTTCAATTCTAATTGATATCATCAAACAATGATAAATAGGATGGGATATTATTTGGACCAAAGAATTGTAAATGGAGCCCAGTGAGTAAAGGTCCAAGCCTAGCATGTTCAAGGAACAACATTGTACAAAGCTTATGAAGCTAACCCACATTCACAACCATTGCACCTAAAGCCCAATTGAAGATAACCTATATGGATAAGGAAAATATCAAGTTATAATAGCGTCCCAAGAAATAGAGAGCAATTCAAGTTGATATGGAAAATCAAAATCCCTACGACAATTTCAATTTATTGAAAGCTCCAATGAAATATTTGACAAAAACCTCATAGGTGCTAATTTGCTAGACTTCAATTAATCTCTTGAAGAAGTTCTAAATTCAAGGGCATTCACTCATTCTATTTTTTGTGAATTTTTTATATACATTGGCATGCGTAAGCATCCATGAAAATAAGTTAATTTTTTGAACAACTAGATAAATTGGTCTTTATTATCAATATTTAAGAGTCCATTTACTTATAGATGCCAAAGTTCAAGGTCAATTGACTGTTGATGTTCTTCAAACTAAATAGGTTGAATCTCAATGTGCAATCATGAGTACAATGGTTTAACTGATCAAAGTCATAAGTTAATGATAAATTTCTTGTTTCATTGTCCATGTAAGATATTTTTTGTTATGTTTCCAATATTGAAAGCAATGCAAAGACTTCATGCAATCTCTTTTCTAAAAACGTTTAGATCGTGGGTGTCGCATATGGTCATTAATAATGCAAAAAATTATAGAAAATATTGAAAAATTACTCTCTTGAAAACATATTTCATGACTATTGGTCTCCATTATTTGATCATTGCATTAATTTGATAATAAAGGATTTTGAAGAATTAACCTTAATGAAAATTTGATAGATCTTTATTCAGGATCATAGTTTTTGAGTACATTCATAAGTGGCCTCATGTATGACTAAGTAAATTTGATTGCAGGAACAAAACTTATTCATTCAGAGTACTCAATTTGGCACTGGATTCATGGCACATAAAAGCCCTTATGACCCTAAAGAATATTTGGAATCTATGCATGTTTGTAAGTATAGGGTTTAAGAAATTTTTTAGGACTAAAAACGTATAGAGTATAATCTAGATTGTGAAGAATATTATTGTTCACTTATGAGAATATTAAGCATATATAAAATTATAATGAGAAACCATCCAGAATGTAAAGGGTAATAAAGATCATGAAAGAATCATAGATGAGGGGAGTTTGTACAATATACATTTACATTATCAATGATAGACTAGATAACATGTGTTCTTTTATGAGATTATTGAGTATGTAAAATTTTAATGAGAAGCCTTCCAGAACGAGAAGGGTAATAAAGGTCATGGAAGAATCATAGAAGAGGGGACTTAGTACAATATACATTTATATTATCAATGATAGACTAGATAACATGTTGCAAATATCCATACGCAGCTATATTTTGCTTGACCACTACAATTCAATATGATCTAGAGAGTCCTTCCCATAGCTCCAAGGCTATGAATGGCTTACTTGATGGCAATAAGAAACTTTTTCTAGAGATAGATAATGTGTTAGATGAAATTAACATCTCTGGAGTGTAGAAACAGTTTGAAGGAAATTAGTAATAAACAATGCCAAAGCTACTCGATTTAGTATGCATTTTATTATTTCTTTCTTGATCATTGATAATTTATTAATATGACGTGATTTTAATCTTTTTTGTATGTATGATGCAATGTTCTTGTTCTTTTTTTCTAAGATGAATAGAGATGGTGATGCACCAAATTGAAAAAAGATTGCTATTAAGATGTTGAATCAAACCTTATCTTCTTCCAAGAATGAGCTTAATTGGAATTTATGTATCCATACTAAGAATAGATTATATAGTATCAAAGATTAAATGATCTTATTTTTGTTCATTATGATTTACTTTTGCAAACATATGAAAGATATAAGAAACTCTACTGTTCTTATATATATTTTTAATTAAGTTTTATATTTGCAGTAAGTATTCGCATTTCTAATTATTTTGGTACTTGAAAACTAAAATTTACACTTCAAATATTATGGTTCCTTTTAGCCGTAAACAAAAAAAGACATAGCATCCCGTTGATTGTGATTGCATTGACCAAGTGACTTTTGGGTAATTGAGGAGTCAAGTGGACAGTTTAATTGTCATGAGTTGGAACAAATGCTTGTAGATGATTATATAATGGAAACTTGCATCCACTTAGAAGTTGAATATTTATTCATTAATTGTGTTAATATTTGATTTTTTTTGCTATTTTGCTCAAATGACACGCATATGATTAATGATGAAGTGATTCATCAAAATTTGATGACATGAGTTCAAACTGTAATGTTGATGAAGTAAATTATATTTTGAGGCAATAAAAGAATTACCTTATTTATGAAGATGATGACTAAAAATTTTGAGAATATTATAGTTTCTGAAACATGAGTTTATTTTCTTGAAACTTAGTGATGAAGCAGTTATATATGGATACATGATGGTTGAATTTCTTTTTTCCTTTTTTTTTTCTTGGATTATGTTGTTCATTTGGTGTGAGAAAACTTATATTACATATTAAATATTAGACTTGAAAGTTGGAAGGATGATAACTAGGATTAACATTAAATAACTGGTTTACGGTATTACAAATGAATTATGCACTCGCAATTTACTAATTACGAAATGGTATCTTTTTAAAGAACAACGTGAGAAAAAAAAAAAAGTCTTTAATTCTTGTCAATATTATTGATATTTGTTTTCAATTTTTTACTAATATTAATAATATTATATATACTTATAAAAATTAAATATAATTTTTATATCATTATAACATAATATCCATCAAATAATGGTAAAACCAATTTAACCTGTAACTAATAAAATCACTGATTCTATTCTCTATTCTCCGTTCATTTTGGAAAACATTGAATCTCCATTCGTTCCAAATTTTTGGGTCCACTTTGACTAGTATCAATTCTTGTCCAATTAGAGTGGACAACATGTATGTATATTTTTATATTATTACTCTTAGAGTTAGTTTGCTTCCAATGATATGATTATGAATGATATATAAATAAATAGATATATTTTAAATTTATCAAGATAATATAATATAATTTCATGTTTGGTTGGTAATATTAATTGAAAAGTAAATTAAAACAAAACATATAATTTTACGACTATAACCTTTTATTATTTATTTTAATAATCTTTTTACATACTAACTAAAGATAATTTGATCTTTTGAATCTTATCCAACTCAACAAAAATATATCAAGCCTCTCCACTCTTGATACATATTCCAACTTAATATAAGACCAATGACTTGTCAAGAGCCTTATATCATGACAAACAAACAATAAATTAGGAGTGATTATATTTCTATCAAGTATAATCAATTTAAGCAAATAAACCCTTAAGAGTAATGTTGAGATGCTAAGTGTGTAATTGACAAAGTAACATTATGTTCATACATATAAATATGATGTTTGGGATTCAAATTTTGACAAATTTGTCATGTGTGTATGAATTAATAGTATTTTAATTGAGAAGATAGTTTGAAGGAAAAAAGAAAAAGAAAAAAAAAACCCATGTTCCACTTAACAGATTAAGACTTGCCATGGGATATTTCCAAAAGGAAACGAAAGTGGTTAGATTTGTAACAAAAAGAATACTAACTAAACAGCCTCTAGTTGTGTAGTTCAAAGCCACGGCAAAGGAAAAAAGATATTATTGGTAGAAGACGTTAAATAGTAACATAGAAATTGTCTATAGTTATATATAATGGAGTACAAGGATCTTAGTTTTGTCAAAATAATAGTTTTTACATATTTACGAGTAATAAAATTTATTTAAATTATTATTAACAATTAATAACATGAATCGCATTAGTACAAATTTTTTGCAGTATAGAATAATAAAATTATTGTTATAATAAATATCTCATTAATTATCAATAATATTATTTTAATCACTATGTATATATAATTTGTTGCTTCCAGATATCAACTTAAATACTAAGGCAACGTTTGTATGGGGTTCATTCCTCCATACCACGTACAAACATATCAATCATTTTGGAGGGGAAACAACAAAATGCCGTTTCCTGAAAACACCCTTTATTTATTTATGTTTTGCCTAACCGGCCGCCCCTCCCCACTGCATATACTTACGTATATTAATTTATGTATACATGTATATGTATATATTTATGTTATATACATATATATATGTATGTATATATCTATGTTCTATATATACAATAAATAATATTTAATTCAAATAAGCAAGCAATTCATTTGAATCATTAGTAAAAAATATGATATTCCTCAATTCCACCCTCAATAAATATTTCTTGAAAGTATACAAATCAGAATATCATAAAAACATAAAAGTTTTTGGCTATATTAGTTTACGTTTTGCGAAAATGGATACGCTTTGGCAAAATATAAAGCTGTTTTGGCAAAACATAACAATACGTACACCTTTTTTCTACTAAAAAATGAATTCAAATAAAAATTTTAAATAGCCCTGCATATAAAAATTCATTTTTCAAATATAGCCTTTGTTATTAAACTTCTGATAGTCAATTTTCATAGCTAAATAAATTATTGACCATTTTTACACTTAAAGACATTCTGTTACTAGTAGCATTCCGTTTTTTTTTTCTTAAAGCTGGGCGTCAAGCATGTGATATATGTTTCCAAAATATTTAATCAAGTAGGCCCCTCAACTCTATTGACATTTGTAATTATTTCATCTTTTGGTAGCGCTCAATTCTGATGGAATCATGGAGCGTGACACATTTACAAATTAAGTATTAAGCAATGGGGCCCACATAAAATTTTGAATATGCAAATTTACGAGCGCAATCCAAAAGCGTTACAATACAATCTAGAAAATATTATTATTATTATTATTATTATTATTATTATTATTATTTTCTTTAAATAAAAAATAATCTAATTTTCACTAATAAAGATCACCACAAATAACTTCAACAATAAAGTTGAGAGATTATTAGTGCAGACCACACAATCTGACATAGAATCAGACATTTTTACTATAACATAAGCAACTGCATTCGCAGATTGTTTAACAATTTGAAACAAAAAATTTTAATAGATTCCAAAAACATCTTGCAAATTTTATCAAAAAAAAAAGTTAGAAATTTGAAATTCTATATTAAACATGAAGCTTCAAAGTTTCTCGTGATTAGGACCTTTAATGTTTAAATAATATAATTAATTATTCTTTTTTCAGTTATATAATCATTTTTTATTTTATATATAGGCTATATTTAACAATATTGGCTAGCATTTCTCCAAATAGAAATTGCATCATTTTAATTTGGATTAAACTTTAACCGTGCACTCCCAATTTTAGGTTAAATTTGAACTCGAATAAAATAATGTGTTTTCAAGTTAGTAATTAGATTTTGAAATTAAAATATTTACAATAAAAATAATTGAGGTTCGTTAAAAATCACTTACACTGTATAATAATAGTAGCCTCTGTGGCGATCAACTATAAGGAAATTATTGATCTTTTGTGGCCGCAATTATTCTCATTTGATGTAGGCCCATAACTAAAACATGATATTTGACTTGTCATGCAATTTAAATATTTAAACTAGTTTTTAATCCGTGCGTTGCTTCAGAAAAATATATAAAATTTAAAATTTTATTATATTTAATATTAATTATAATTAATACATGTATTTTTTATAATTAATCATACAAATATTATAAAAATTAACTAAAAATATAACTTAAGAAAAACTTATAGAAGTTTTATTGCAAACAATTTAATAGTCGAAATATGTAATGTGGAACAATATTTCATTTAAATAAGACTTATAATTATCAAACCAAATGTTCTTGGACTTGCTCCATTCACTACAAATCTTCATATTTAACGTACACAAAAAATATATATTAAAAGAAAACAACATTCAGCATAATGAAATAGAATCTTTAATATTTATAATTCAATATATTTTATGTAAATACTAAATATATAAAACTTACCTTGTATGCCTTTTATCCATATAAAAAATGTCAAAGCTCAAGCATTATTGCAAAAAAAAAAAAGCAAAAATTAATTGCTAAGTGTAAATTACTTTACAAAGTTAATGGATTACTTATAAAAATATAAGTACCTCAATATCTCTATCATATTTATTAATCTTTTTTTGAACAATATATTTGTAGAACTACATTAAATATATAGAATCTTAAACATACAGATAATTTAAATATATATCGATTACTTCTCTAATAGGAATATGTTAAATGAGGTATGTAAAGATATAACAGTGAAAATAATTTTTTTTTTTTAAAAAATATATCATTCACATATAATAGAAAACTATATTATTTATATTATTACAACTGTCTTTAAATCAATCTAGTGCAAGTGTATTAAAATTTAATTAACTACTATCTATATATGTGTTTTATTGAATTGGGGAAGTGACGGGAGCATTAAATGAAACAAATTGGACGTTCAAAGTCAATCAAAATAGTGGGTGATCACTTTCTAGTTTGAAGCTCTCTCTCTCACACACACACACACTACACACACATGTATATGTGTTTATATACATTATATTCATATATATAAAAACACATAGACAGACTGTGATGGTAATGAATCTTTATCAAATATTTCTTAAATCAGCTATGGGGGGAGAATACTCAAAATATTTCAAACACTCATTATTAATTTTGTGTCGATGCTCTGTCCAAAAAAAGGCCCGTTTTATTTGCATACTTAAAATTGAAGATATTATTTCTTAAAATTCTTTGAAAGGAAAATAAATTAATTTATAAAAAAAAAATGAGAATGTGTTTTTAGCAAAAAGGAAAGGAGTCCTTTATTTAGCTAAACTCCCTATAATTTCAAGTAAAGTAGAATATTATTTCAATTTTTAATTTTGATAATATCTAATCTAATCATAAAAAGATAATTTATAGGTTTCCACAAAAAGGTCAAACCAACAAAGTAATAAAAATGCACAAACTACGGATAAAGTAAATTTATTACACAAAAAGAGATAAAAAAATCAACCAATGACAAAAAATTATGTAGTTAATAACTTACCACATGATTGAGACTCCAAATTTCCTTAATAAATTAACTTGTGTCATAAATATAAAAGTTTATAAAATTAAAAACTACATGTAAATTATAAAGTTGAAAATTAGCGTAACAATAAGCATAAAGCAAATTAACATGTAAGGTAGGACAATCTCCCACACTTCTACTTCAATAATCAAAAACAAAAAAAAAATCTTTTTAAAAGAATAAAATCAAACAAGATGAATATAAAAAAAAATTATGGGTCCTCTCAATAATTATTTCATAATAATTATTATTAAGTTGCATGAAAAATTACTTTTCAAATTTCATAATTACATAAACAAACAAAATATTCTTAGAACATCAAACTAAGAAATTAATAAAAAATAAATAAATCATGGGTTAAAGGAAAATCATAATATGAAAAAAGAAAAAAATGACCAAAAGCAAAAAATAAAAATAAAATTTTAATTTACCACAAAATCAAGATTCGAATCCTTTTCGTAAATTAACATGGCTCATAAATATAAAAATTTAGTAATATTAGTAAATCATATAAAAAAAAT
>JACGDI010005479.1:1069108-1119088 GCA_014898725.1 Jacaranda copaia | reverse complement strand
ATCTTATAAAGAAAAAAAATTGTAATTTAACTAACTTAATGTGTTGCATGTTCAGCTATTTTCAGTATGTATTACTTGTAGGGATTAGGAACTTAAATCAAGGGACTTAACTTAATTAAAATATCAATTTATGATATAAAATATAATTTAGGGAATATTAAATTAAAATAAATTTTTTGAACTAAATATAGAGAGATAATAAGACTACTTGAAAAATATAAATTTTTTAAAATAAATTATGATATATCAATCATTTTTAGATATTAAAGGCAACAATGGCTTATTAAAATTTTAAAGAATCCGTACACCTATAACTATTCAATTGATGACAATTGACGGGGTGAGTATTTTTGCCATACATTTTTTCAAAAATTAGAAGTTATAAGTTGATTGAAATGGTAAGATTTTAATGCTTCGTTTTTTTTTTCTTTGAGTTATTCTCTTTTTGTGTATTGATTGAATTGCCATTCATGGGTCTTATTTATACAAATAGAACACTTATATTTAAGGCATGGATTAAAGGCAAGATTTAAAATTTCTTTATATATACAATTTTGAAATTATAATTGGAGGAATAGAAGTGTAAACACTAAACATATAAAAAATTATATTAATAAATTTTGAAAAGATCAATTGAAACAGTTTTTATTAAATAAAAATTTTATATTTGGTATAAATATACCAAGTTTATTATGTAAATCTTCCTGTCAACATATTTCCATATAAAATGAACAAGTTACAAAAATCTAATATAAATATTGGGAGTTACAAAAATTAATATAGAAAGTTATATATATATATAAATTAATATATACACATATATAGAGGGAGATAAACACAAATATTAATATGAATTATGTCACACACACACACACACATGTATATATTGAATGTTTACCATCATTAGATATGGAGTTGTTAAAAAATAAATTAAAAATATTGTTGATTTACTAATAATAAAATACCTCATTTTTATAGCAAATTATATACGAAAAGTGTTGAGATAGCAAAATGAAATAAAAATAACTTATCAACATCATTGCCACATAACAAACCTTCTTAAAATAGTGCTGAACAACATTTTACTTTATATATACTAATTTTTAATCCGAGCGTTGCACTGGGAAATTATTTAAAATTTAAAATTTTATTATATTTAATAGTAATTATAATTAATACTTAGAAACTTTACGAAATATAAAATCAATGCCATTATAAAAATTAAAGTAACAATATTTTAAATTTTCTCACATTAGAATATACTATTTTTCATCTATTTAGCTAAATGACTCATGAATGACAAAAAGAGAGGAAAAATAAAAAATTAAGGTTATAAGTTTTTTTTAAATAAAAAGTATTTGATAATAAGTTTCAAGTAAAATAATGATAAATTATAATTTATTATTTTTTACTTTTATTAATACTGCATTAATATATATATCTTTATATATATGTACTTGATGTTAAAGAGATATATACTTATATAAATCTTATTTCATTACTCTTTGTTACATTAAACTTATATAGTTGTGTGCGTATGTATGTATGTCTCTAAGTTATAATTGTAGTATTAAGATAAATAAAAAGTACAAATTCATATTAAATAAAAATTGAAAAAGATATAGTATACTTTTCATTGTTCTAGAAATTTGAAATTATAAGTCATTTTTTCTAAAAAAGAATTTGATAAGAAATTTTAAGCAAAATAAAATATATATATTATTTTATTCACTTTGAGGGTCCAAGAAAAAGATGGGAGGGACAAACATGATGGAGTATTAAAAAGACAATGTCTTTCATTAATATTTGATAAAATTAAGAATGAAAATACTTAATATAATCTCCCCACACAAATAGACAATGATGGTAAATAGTTTAGAGTAAACAGCTTTGATAATATCTAATCTAATTATAAAAAGATATTCTATAAGTTTCCACCAAAACATCAAACCAACAAAATAATAAAAATACACAAACCACATATTAAAGTAAATTCATGAAAAAAAGTGGTAAAAAAAAATCAACCAATGACAAAAATTTATGTAGTTAGTAGAAATAAAATAACTTACCCCACAATTGAGACTCCAAATTTCCTCTATAAATTAACATGTGTCATAAATATAAAAATTTATAAAATTATAAAATTACATGTAAATTACAAAATAGAAAACCAGCATAACAATAAGCATGAAGCAAAGCATATATCTACGGTCTATCTATTCCTCAAATACTTTTTTCCATAAATGAGGTAGGACAATCTCCCACACTTTTACTTCAATAATTGAAAACAAACAATAACGAACACTTTTATTGGAAAATATAAGCAAAACACTTTTATTGGAAAATATATTTTAAAATTAAAATAAATTAAAATATTAGTAAAAATAATGATAAATTATTGTAAATTCATTTTTAAATAGTAAAAACAACAAAAACTAAAAGTAAAACATAGACAAACACTCTGTTAGCTATTCTTATTGTTTTCAAGAAATATTAGTTAAGGGTAGTTTAAACAGCTAGATCATTCCTCAATCAAAACTTTTGGTTTGGTAATAAAACACACACACACACACAAAAAAAGAAAAAAAAGCTGATGTAGTTTTATTCAGATACTATCAAGAGATAAAGTTAAAATTGACGTAAATGATTATGACTCAAATAGGGGACGCATAATTCATCAACTCCAAATCATTTTTTATGTTATAAATGGCAGCCATTTCTTCCAGAAGTAAGAGAATATATATACTGATGGCCGAAATAGAAAGGATAGACGATTTTTGTACTGTAATATTAGTCGAGAGATTTTGAGTTTTTCCATCTAATTTCTGCAAAAAACAAAATCATTTGCTCTCGTTTTCCCCTGTTTGTTGTTTCTTTTCTCCATAAGGGAGTCACCTACAGACAAATGAACTATTCCAGAGAAAAAAATTCAAGTACATTTCTTGATCCAACCATGATTGCTCCACACGGTCACATCCTCCACCTCAATAACAAAGAGCAACTACACGCCAACAGAGTGACGTCAAAAATACCTTTCAAAATTCTAGTAATCCACTCAAGGGTATTAGAGGATAAGAAGAGAGAGTAGAGGCGAAGGATAATCATAACCAAAACATATCTAATAAGAGTGCTCTCTTAACATTAAAAAGATCCTATACTGATCCATTTGCTTCTAACTAATGCATAAACAATACGAAATATTTGAAATTATAAGTAATTATGAATTCCTTTTGGCTACAAGTAAATTTAAAAAGATTAGTGAAGATCATTACAAATATGTAAAAAGAAAAAGAAAATTCGTATTTTATGTAAAAATTTTAATTTAATATAAAAAAACAAATAAATCATGGGTTAAAGGAAAAATCACAATATGAAAAAAGTAAAAAGAAAAAATAAAAAAAGGCCAAAAGCAAATATATATATATATACATATAAAATGTTAATTTACCATGAAAAAGAGACTTCAAATTCCTTTCGTAAATTAATCTGGATCATAAAAATAAAATTATTAATATTAATAAATCATATAAAAAATTACAAAACGCATGCAAAAAAAATTCAAAAAAAAAATTAACTCACCAAGCAAATGATCCTATAGAGGTGAAGACAAAAGCAAAATTTTTTTTTGATATTAATATTTAACTAACTTAGTGTATTGCATATTCATCTATTTTTAGTATGTATTACTTGTAGGGATTTTGAGCTTAAATCAAGGAATTTAACTTAATTAAAATATCAATTTATGATATAAAATATAATTTAGGAAATATTAAATTAAAATAAAAAATTTTAAACTAAATTATGATATATTAATTATTCTTAGATATTAAAGGTAATAATGATTAATTAATAGCAAGATTTCAATCAAATTACAAACCACCCGTCTGCATATAACTATTCAATTGACAGCAGTTGACGGGGTGATTTGTGAGTGATTTTTGCTTTACATTTTTGCAGAAATAAGAAGTTGAAAGTTGGTTGGAATGGTAAGATTTTAATGCTTCTTTTTTTATTTTTTTGGAATTATTCTCTTTTTGTGTATTGATTGAATTGCCTTTCATAAGTCCTATTTATACAAATAGAACACTTATATTTAAAGTACGAATTAAAGGCAAGATTTTAAAATTTCTTAATATATACAACTTTGAAATTATAATTGGGGGAATAAAAGTGTAAATACTAAACATATAAAAAGTTATATTAATAAATTTTGAAAAGATCAATTGAAAATAAAATTTATTAAATAAAAGTTGTATATTTGGTATAAATATACCAATATTGAATATACAAATTTTATTCAACATATTTTCATATATAATGAAGAAATTACAGAAAGTGTATATAAAAATTAGGAGTTATAAAAATTAATATAAAAACTTATATATATATATATATATATATGGAAATATGTTGACATGAAGAGAAGAGAAGAGAAATATGGAAATATATAAATATATATAATAAAGAGTTACATATATTATATATGAAAATGTTTGATATGGCAAAAAGGAACAAATATAACTTGTCCACATCATTGCCACATAACAAAAATACTTAAAATTGGTTTGAACATTATTTTACTTTATATATATTAAATTAAATTAGATTAGATCAGACTATACACCTACACATGCTATCAACTATAATTTTTGGCAAAATAACAATTGTATAAGATGAATGGTAATATATATTTTTTTAAATAAGATCCACGTAAGGCTTATAAGTTTGAAATGATGTAATCAATTTAGATGAAATTCAAGGTATAAGATATGAGCCTTTTGTATTGTATCTTCTCGTACATCAAGTTTTTCAACTTGAGTGTGACGGAGAAATTTAAATTAATTTCTTTTACACATTGAAATCTTGAAAGTTAGATTTAATTATAAAATAAAACTGTCATATTTGGACAATGGAAGCTCATTTCTAAAATTATTTTTCCTATCTTTTTTCCCGTAAGGATGTTGTAACTATAACCTCTTTGCCGCATAACAAATTGAAATAATTTATTTAATAATAGTATGTATTCAATTTCACGTATTTAAAAAAATAAATTATAATTATTTTAATAATTAAAAAAAATCTATTACTACTTAAATAAAATAATGATAATATTTCAATAAAAGTTATTATGCTTGAAGATAATTTATACTTAAAATAAGTTGTAAAATATTAAGAATTGCTAACTTTAAGTTTATAAATTATACAAAAACTTTTAAAATGAAAAAAATTTAAAACTAAATGAAAGAATTAAGAAAATAAAGGTAAAAGAGAATACTTTACTAAATACACTTTTTAAATAGACATATACTTATACATACAAATTTTGATATGATAAACAAGCAAATGATTTTTTTTAAAAAAATATAATTAAATTTTTTTCATATAATTTTTTAATAATGTGGAAGTTATAGTTGCAATTTACATAACATTTGAGATTTTTAAATGTTAAGTATTTTTTTGTTAAAGTAAATATATAATGCCTTTGTCCTATATCAATGAAAATAATTAACATTAAGTTATTATTTGGTAAATAATTCGACAAATAATTTGTAATATGCAATTGTTATAAGCTAAAAATATCTCTTAATATCACATATAACTCTAACAAGTAAAATTTATTTGTAAGAGTTAGTTTATCATTTTCTGATTCAATTCAAAATAGAATATCAATCTCTCATGATTTTTTTTTTAATCTAACATCATTAATTCATGTAAAACTATTTTTATGAATTATTATAAGAAAAATATTAAATAAATGTCCACAATATACTTATAAAATTGTGAAAACTAAATATATTGAGAAATATAAAAGCTGATATTTTTGTTATTTAAGTGGTCATTTATCAAATTCTTGAAAATTTTCAATTATGTCAACTATATATGTCCCACCTAAAAGAACTTATTTTAAATAATTGAAATGAATTCTCCATTATTATACTACTGAAAAACTAAAATGGTTTAAATTAATAATATGAAAATAGAATTCAGAATTCAGAACTTATAGTTGTTGAATGAAGTAACTTTTTATATTTGAAATGAATTTTTCAAATTAAATTATTTATTATATTATATATATAGTTTATCAAAAAATATTTTACATATTTAAAAGTATTATAGTAAAAATAATTAAATTTTAAAATTTTTGATAAATTAAGAACTTACATAAATTAAAATTTTTTAAGTATATCAAGATATTAAGAGATAATTGTAATTGTTAAGTATTTCAATTTTACTTGTAAAATATACTTAAATAAATTGTACAAAAGTTATATATATTACTATTTATTATATTATATAAGTATTGATGTGCGTGTGAATAGTGCTCATGCGCCAGAGTACTATTTTCGTTTATTTTTTTCTTGCCCTTTTAATTTAGAAAACGACATTATTTTTGAATTTTTATGCTTTATTGAGTTGTGCTTTTTGTTGTTATAGTTCTTTGACATTTTATCTTTTATGGAATGGTAAGAAGAAAATAAGACTTTTTTAATTTCTTTTCTAGCTAAAAAAATATACTAAAGGTCTGCTCCCATTGAATGGCTATGCTAAAAAGCCTGCAAGCATTGGAACCGGTTGCAACCTTACCCTCACGCAACACGTCACATGCTCTGTGTCTTCGTCCATATCCGCATCTCCCATCCCCAATCCTAGCCAACAATCAAGTAGAAAACCAGTGGTCATCTCTGATGGTAGCCATATGCAAAACTCGACGGAGGACGGTGAAGAAATCAATGGCAAGGACTCATTTTTCCATTTGGCTGTCAAATCGTTGGATAGCGTCCAGAGATGCCAACTGCTGAAAGAAACCTCCAATTAAGAAATTTCATTGGAAAAACCATCGAGAGATGCCGTCCGAAGTATCTAAAGCTGATTAAGTCTTCGTACTTGACGGTTTCAAAGAGGCAAAATGAAAAGGCAAAGATCATAGATTCCTTGACACTGTCATCTTATTCGATGATGGTGTAGGTATCTTTTCTTCATTTTCCTTTTTTAAAATTTGGCTAAATTTGGTGGGTAAAGTTGCAGGTACCCTTTAGACAGGGATGAGGATATCTTGGGGACTTTGCATGATAGATTTACTATTGCAATCCTAGAATTGCCAATTGAGCTTCTATGTGCAAATTTTCAATTTTCTATCTTGGAGACTGGGTGTTGGTGTTTTGCTTGTAACTGATTAAAGATGTTGCATAAGGGTGCGACTTTCTTGTCACTTTCTGATTTGCAATCTAATGAAAAGTGAGGGTATTCTTACTTTTGCTGCTTTATGTTATGTTTGATCCAAATTACATTTTGATCTTAGTTTTACTAATTTGAAGTTACTTGGAAATTTTTTAGCTGAAAAAAACATAAATGCAAGGAAATGTTGTTTTAGCATGTTGTAAATTTGATGTTAATTGATAAGAGTTACGGGTGTATGAGATTTTTCAATTGATTTCAGTGTCACCATCCATTATTTATTGGAATTTATAAAATCACGGATAGAAGCCATAAACCCAAAAGAGTTACTTCTTTGAATGTTAGAATTGTGGTCTAGTAGCGATCACAATCTTCTAAGCAATAAAGAGGCCAAGTTACATGTTTAAATACCACTTATCTTGTCATGTCAGAGCTAATTCAACATTGAACCTTTCAAACTTTAGGCATTCAAAAGATGCCAAGAAGCACTTGCTCCGAAAAGTAGCCTGACGAGGAATCAAGCATGTGGAATTCCTATTAGTTTGAATTATTGAAATCCAATTGTTATGTTCTTGGGGTAAATGCACGTATTTACCCTAGATTGCGAGGTTTTGTTTAGTGATCATTACCCATAGAGTACATGTTTGCATGTATCAGTTTAGGTTGGTAAAATTTTGTTTTTCTTTTCTTCAACTAATTTCATGTGGTAATCTATTCGCCACATGCCATCAGTATATTTTATCTAACCTTTTCTTTTCTGTCTATTTTTTGTTCTCTTATATGAGAGAGTATATTTGTTACCTGGTATCTAATTGGTTCATAGATGCTTGCATTTGTCTATGGAAACTAATGGTGAAGGAGATGTATGTAGAGATGAGTAGAAGAAAAGCTTGTCAGAAATGATGAACAATCTGAGGGCAATCATAAAAATCACATGCACTTTGAGATACAAGATTTGCAATGAATTAATATGAATAAAGAAGGATTGATATGGATAAAGAAGGTATATGTACTGCCAAATACCTCATTAACCGTTTATCAATTTATATTTAGTAGAAGAGTATACTTCTTACAACTGTGTATCAACATTGACTCACCTCAATTGAGTTTCTACTGTAGCTACAGTCTTACTGAAAATTTAGATCTATAATGAAAATCAAGAAAATAGAAATTTAGTATCTTTATGTAATCCCGTTTGTCTGATTGTGATTATATCAATGTTCTGTACTAACGATAAATATAATAGTTATTGGATGTTTCAATGATTTTTAAGCAGCCTCAAGATCTGCTATAATGGTTATCTTTGTGTGGGCTTCAAAATATAATAGTTGTAGCTATATCCAACATTTTATGTTGTGGTTTTAGGCGGTGAAGGTGGTCATTCTTTTTATATGCTAGACAATTGGATTTGAAAATATTGTGGCAGCGTAATGCTGTTATGATTGTGACTTCCAACTTAGGAAATTCTTTCCATTTTGCATTTTATATCAAAGAACCTAATGTCATTTCGCTTGATAGAATTATATAAGAATCAAAAAATAATAATAATACTTCCTCATGGGGAAATGTTTTCTTTCTACTGCATGATATATCAACTTGTTTTTATCTTTCTTTTGCCTCTGTGGTTGTTTAGCTGAATATCACTTTAATGCCATACTTTTTGTTGGAAAAATCATGGAGCCATATCGTGTAGAATTTATCGACTCGTGTTTAAATGTAGCTAAATTTTGCTATGCATAGTATGTTTTATACAGCCATTCTTTTAAAATATGTTATTTTTCAAAGCTTTTATGATTTGTTTGGTCATTACATGCGAAAACTTGAACTTTATTAGTTTGTTTCTGATTTTGAAAACTTAAAAAATTATTCTTTTGGTCTTTTGTTGCTGTTCTTACATTAGGTGACTATAGATTTGGGGCAGACAGTACGGAAGTGAGTGTGAGGTGATTTTACATAGGTAGTGTTGCTAGAATTGCACAGCGGAGCATGGAGAACAGAATGGCGTGGTGATTTCCATCCTACCCCTCAGACTACTAATCAAGAGGAAAATTTTCTCGCACTTGCTCACACTGGAGCCTAAAGGAGAGCATAACAAAAGGGCCTTCAACAGCAACACCCACTAAGTCAACTGTTACTCGTAGAGACAAGGGGATTAGGTTGATCGATTTAGACCCAGAACCACCTAGTGAAGTTCTTCCTAAAACTTTTGGACTCAAGCATGCTAAATTAGCATTTTGTAGAATAGAGGGCATTGCAGATAAGAAAATAGCCATAGAAGGTGGGCATGGAGATAAAATAACGGGAATTGAAGAAGAAGCAAGTAAAACTCCAGCGCTTGAATATTTTTTGGAAATATTTTGAGTAAATTCATGGATTGATGAATTTTGAACTTTGGAGATTTCAGGCATCCATTTTTTAAACTAATTTGTTCCTAAATTTAATTTTGTCTATTTATTACATTTTGTTAATATTTACCTATTAAGTCTAGTTTTATTGATGCGAGTACAAGTGGAATAATTTTTTATCATATTTTTTCATCTTCCTGAATGTGGTTGTTTTCCTTTGCTACTTGGGACGGAGAGATAGATTGGAAAATGGCTTGCTTATGTGCTTCCTAAATTTGAACCTGTGGAATCATTCAGTAGTAGCTTTTTCTAACCATTGTTGGAGTTGTTAGTTGCTTGGCATCACATGCCAATAGATTTTAGATATTGTTTCTCGATTGGATTTTAGATCTTAGTAAGCAAAACTTAAAAAGAAAACATCGCCATATATAGTTAACTTATCTTGGTAAGCAAGTGTACAAGATGTTCGAAGTCAATTTCCTTTCTTTTATCTTACATAACATGGACTCTACTTTGAAATTTTTTGAATTAATTATTGATTTACTATTAGTTCTTTGAAGTACATAGCAATAAGACTTCAATAATTTGCATTACAAATGTAATAAGGAAGCTTGGAAAGAAGATCTGAAACTGAGTTCATTCTTAGCCACAATACCCAAAAGTTACCCTCTTATAGCCTCAGTAGCTCCTTTTATCCATCAATTTTGAGATTATGATTACTCTTACCTCCTTACCCTCACTCCATCAAACGTACCCCCCTGTTCACTATCCTCATCTATATCATGCCCTTGATCAAGTTAATTGGAAAGATGATATGAAATTAAACTCCCAAGAATTTGTCAACTGAAGAAATATTTGAGGATACCTAGGGGCTCAAAAGTCAAAACTTCCAGAAAGCTGTAACTAACCATGAGTGTGTATTTCAGGAAATAGAAACCTAAAGTAAAAGAAAATTAAGAAGATTGAGAAACAAAGGACAGCATTGATCGTTGAGTTTACCTATTAAAAATGTTTTAAACTTGTTGTGCTTCTTGTGATTTTGTTACTTCCTGACTTTGGTTTGGTTTGTTGTTGGAAAAAAGTAGTGATTTTTGTCTTAAGCTCTGATTGTTATCATATTGCTAAAGATTAGATTTTGTGGGCTATATTGACTCTGTTAGGTTGTTGCACAAAGTACTAAATTATTCTACATGCAAGATAGATATGAAATAGTTGGATTTTCTAATGGTGGTAACTGAATTGGTTGGCAATTGAATGGATTTGTAAACTATGCTGTTAGAACTTCTGTATTCATTGTCTTTTTTGTACAGAAGAGTTAGCTGCTAGTTTTGGGCACTACTATACTGTCTTGCTTTCAATTCACAATATTACTTGAATAGATTTGGATCAAATTTTGAAGGGTTGCTTTGTCCAAAATTTGAAAGTTGCATTTGGTATTGAGAAGCATGTTTGAAAATGCTGAAAATAGGTTCCTTTCTCATGGATTTGGATCAAGGAATTTTGGTCTTCATCTTTTGTCTTGAATAGGGGCTTACTAAATTCAAGGTTATCTGGAATTTGTATGTTTTCACTGGTAGCGGCTTAGAATTTTGGTTCAGTTTCCATGACAAAATGGTCTTCATGGAGAACAAATTATGTCTTTATCAGCTTTTTGAGCATTTTCTTTGATTAAGAAAAGGTACATGGTAGTGTGCTGGATTTGTTGGTTTGTTGCACATTTATTTAGCATTGCATTTTGATTTCTACCTATAGTAGAATAATTTTCTTGTAAAAATACTAAAAATAAGTAAAAATTCAACCATTCAAAATAAACTTCTCAATGCATATGATATTTTATACAGAAAATGAAAAACTTCTTTCCCATGTGTAGATAATTAGAAATAGGTAAATCAAGTACAAATAGATTTAATGAATATTTTATAGAGAAATATATATTATTTCCTCATTCATTTGAAATTTTTTTTTCAATAATTTCAACAATTTAATAAAGTTATAATACATTTAAATATTTCATAATATTGAATCTATTTTTTTATCTAGATAAATTGAAGAGCTATAGTTAAAATAATAGTAAATTAAAAATTCAATATCAAAGATAAATTCTTATATGAATATACAAAAGTATGAAAATGAAATATATAAAATATAATTTATTTAAATAAAAAATATTGCATGTTGATAATTTTAACTAGTGTAAAAGTTACAATCCTAAAGTGATCATAAAAGCTTTAATTTTAAATAAATATTAAGAAATTAATAAAATAATAATATTAATAAAATATTTAAATATATTAGAAGAGTATTTTATCTATTTAGAATGAAAAAAAAATTAAAAAAAAAATACAAAGATGCATTATAAAAATGTTAAAAATTTTCTACGACTGAATTTTAAATAAAAGAAAAGAGAAATATAGTTATATTATGATAATTGGGAAAAGAGGTCCAACAATTAATTGAAATATAGAATTATAGTACAAATAATGTAGAAATAAAATGTAAAAAGAATTATTGTAGAATAACAAAATTTACAGATAAAATAAATAAAATGTTTATCCTTTAATTTTGTGAAAAATTAAATTTATAAGATAAAATTTTGTGATAAGAGTACTTAACATGGTGCTTATAAAATACTTTTCAATTTATAAACTTATTTAGTGAGATAACAATATGATTATTGATATTTTTACAATTATCTTATGATATAAAAATCTATATTGCAATTTTAGATACGCATGACATGATATTTTAGTTATAACACTCAATAAAAAAATTTCAATTGAAATCAAAAACTCCATATTGTAAAAATTTTGTATTTGAACAAAATTATGCAATTAGATATCTATAAACCTATGTTGTATATAATAGTATTGATATGGAAAAAGATAATATAGCTGGAGTTTCAGCCCTTTGAGAAGGTATTTCAATGGGTTTAGTTGCACAAACTATTAATGAAATTTGACATAATTTTAAAATTATTTTTTAAAATTTTAAAAATAAAAAAATGTTTCTAACATTTTTATTTTTACCATCACTTATTATTGATGAAATATTTTCAGATAAAAATACTCCAACACTATATTGAATTTTTCCAAATTCTTCGGATATAATATTTATGATTTTATATTCATTATATACATATATGTTGCCCTTTTTTTGAAATAAAAAGTAGGAAAATATTATTAAATAGAATCAAAAGCTAAAGCCTCTCTAAGTACATCGACTTTGACAAAAACATTAAAATTCACAGAGAAAGCTTGCCTACCTATATAATGAGCAATCTTAATGAAAAATGAATGATTATATACATACATGTTGCCCTTTGAGCTTGTATAATGAGCTTGTATGTTTTTTATGTTTTATTTAAATGTATAGTTTTTTTTTTCATTATGATTATAGCAAATTAAGTCCCTAAAGGTAAAAAAAATAAACATGAACTAAAAATGATCAATTAATTAAATAATAAATAAATAAAAGGTCAGATAGCCTAATTGACTAAGCCTACTAAAGTGGAAATCTAAATCCTCGTGGGTTCACTAAAAGAAAAGACTATAAATACTAAGTCCCAAAGCTAAAAGAGGACACAAAAAATCATTTGCAAATAATCAAGAGCTCAGACTCTTTGCTTTGCATTCCAAAGAAAAGAACCCTAGCTCTATTTCCAAGCAACATCATCTTTGCACCTTCTGTGGGAACTTGTATTGAAGAAGAAAGAATGTTGAGAATGCAGACAAGATTCAGCGCTCTAATTCTAACAACGAAGTTGTTTTAAGAAACAAAGTATTTCCAGTGCTGAAACCTATCCCAAAAGTGCATCTAATGTCGAAGTAGATACCCTTATAGCATGTCCCACCTCTTAAAGAGCTAGTTTTGTAGATGACGCAAATGTTGCTGAAGACATTACTGGAGAATATCATTGCCGAAGCTGGAGCTAAAACAGTAGCTCAATATGTTAAAGAATGCCTCCCTAAGGAGCAGCTACAATCCTCTCATTTTGCTAGGGGATTTCATCATCCCTAAGGAGGACAAAACAGAGAACCAACTTTGAGTGAGACCCCATTCCTCCTTTACTCAATAAGTGGACATGAAATGCCCCTCCAAGCAGACTCATCCCAATGATTACCCATTGCCACCAAAGCACAATCCTATTCATTGGTGCCTCAACCCTCAAGAAGAGTAAGGAATTAGTACCACCCCTTAGTTGTTTCTCTCTCAATACATAACCATTTTTGCCCAGCTGTCTTTCATGAACTCCTTCTAATACTTCAAGATAAACCCATTTTGTTGTAAAAATTCAACACTCCCTTAAAGTTTACGAGTGAAGCAATAAAGGCACTAGAAGAAGTCCCTCTACCCTCTCTTTAGGCATTTATCCTAGAGGAATTATGAAAATGATGAACTTTCTAGTGATTAAGACTGCATCAGCATATAATATCATCTTGGGGAGGCCTAACCTAAACTTGTTTGAGTAGTGGTGTCAACATACCACATGAAGCTAAAGTTCCTACCTCGGTTGGAGTAGGTGAAGCTATTGGTGACCAACATGCCGCTAGGGAGAGCTATGATAGTATTTTGATGAAAATAAAAGAACCCCAAGACTGATCTGGTGAAGAAAGTACAAGACAATAAAAGGAAAGATAGTGGTAAAGGCATAGTCTATGATGTGACCTTTTGATCTAATCATATGTTTTGAAAATGACAAACTACCCTTTCATACTAATGATACTATAAAGTGATGACTGATTGACAATGGGATCAAAGCATTATTTATAACTAGTCCAATTCTCCAAAGACTGCTCAAAGGAAATAATGATTTTAAGGTGATAGGAAAGAGATTGCGCTTATTTGTGATTAAGATTGAAAATTTCAAATTCAAATTTGAAGTTTAAAACAACTATACAAAAGGTAGAATGTGAAGACAGCTCACTTGCACCAAAATGAAAAATCCAAGGAATCAAACTTGAAAGTAAAGACTATCTTACGCTAAATAGAAAAATCTAGAATGACCTATTCTTGTGAGTAACATCTCCAAATGGCTAGTTTGCCTACAAATACTCCAAGATGGCATTCAAATGTAGGAACAAATGCTACAAAGATTTTCAATCTTATGCTATGACTTATATTCAAAGTCTCTCAAGCTACATTCAAGTTCTCTTAAGTTTAGTGAGCTAAAAATAAGTTTCTCTCTTACTCTCTAGATTCGGAATTATGCTTAAATTGTGTATTAGCTTTAGAAAAGATTAACCTCTTTTTCTCTTGTTTACCTTCATAAGGTTAAGACTTCCCCTCAAAGTTATGGTGCTGAAAGAATCTGTTTCCTAGGGACGTATTGCTCTGGTTAAGACTGATCTATTAAGTCTAGTGCTAAAAGAATTCATTTCCTTAGGACGCACTCTCTCAAGGTTAGACTTAATCTATACAAAGTTTGTTTTAAACTTTCTTCTGCAAAAATTTATAAAGAGTATCAAAGGGATTCATTTCTTAGTAAAGCACTCTTTAAAGGTATGACTTTATTTGTGTTAAAAGCTAAGCTTTTGGTTGAACTTGGTAAAATAAAGATTTGGTGTTGAACCTGGTAAAACAAATGTTTGGTTATTCTATTCCTGAAAGAACTAGGTTTTTAGCTGAGCATGTAAAAGATAAAATTTGGTCCTTCACTATCTTAAAAGATTAGGTCGTGATTGCTCCCATATAAAAATTTGGATTGGGATTGCTCTCATGTAAAAATCTAGGTTAGGATTGTTCTTGAAAAAATATGTGTCATAGGTTAGATTTGATCCTATAAAAAATTATTTCTGTGAGCTTTTCTAATATCTTAAATTTCAAAGTTTACGTAGAATAGTAAAATAATTTGGTCTGAAACTCTTTAAATTCTACTGCTCCTTATTTACTTTGTTCTTTACTTTTGCATTATTTACCAGTTGATTACAACATTGCATACTATTTCTCTCCTTGCTACTAATCAACTATCTATTTGAGCTATGCATATATTGACATGACGAATTAGGAAAGAATCCATCCTAAAAGTAATTTGCTGTACTCAAAAAGTTAGAAAAGTATAATTCACCCCGCTTTTATGCTCGAACGTTGTACCACACATGATGCTGACATAATGTTTATACTCTCTCTATGAGCTACCATTGGCACAACTTGGCACAACTTAGCGTGCCACCAATGGCAACACATGTTCTGTGTTTTCTCTTAGTTAAATGATGATAGTAGCTAAGAGTATATCTTTCAAGTCTTGAGATACAATTTTCATTCAATTTAGAATCATGTTAGTTACAGTTGAATAAAGTGATCTCATATTAGGGATGACACCTTTTATTTCTTTCCTCATGATTTTAATAAAGAAATTTTTATTTCATATTTTACATGAATCATGATTTTTTTTTAGAACAACATCTTACATGATAAGGCCTTAAGGGATATATGGTCACCATGTCTAAGCCTATTATTAAACTCCTTAGGGGGTACCTGACCGTATTCTCAATTGCACCATCTTGGCATAAACCTACGATAAGATTTCCTAGGGGTTATGTGGTCCCTATGTCTAAGCCTATTATGAGGCCCATAGGGGGTGCATGTCTATATCCTTAATTGCATCATCTTACTTGATCTAAACCCACTATGAGTGCCTCTACGAAATACGTGGCCACGACATGAATGTCTATTATCAAGCTTATAGAGGTATATGGCTAAGTCCTCAACTAGATCAACTTATTGTGAACCTCCTATATGGTTCCTAAGAGAATATGTAGTGCCACACATAAGTGCACTATAAGCCCCCAAGAGGTATGTAGCTGCATTACCAAAGCTCGCTATCAGGCCCTTAAGGGTACATAGCCAATGTGTTAGGCATTTGCATTAAAACCTCTCGAACAAGGCTTGTAGTTCAATTTGAATGATGAACTATTTTGTATGACCACCCACGCGAGGCTCACAATTATGATTTCACATCGCATTGCACGATTGTGTTAAGACCCCTTAAGAGGGGCTCACAATTAAGTTTGATAAGAAAGGTTTAAGAGCCTAACTTATGCGCACGCACTACTCAACAATCAATATAAAAAATACACCAATACTCAGAAGCTATTCAATTAGCTAAGTGTATAAATGAAGTTGAATGGAAAAAACTTTCTTAAGCAAAAAAGAGCAACTTTCAACATCATTAAAATGTGTGAAAATCGCCCGGCCAACACTTGAATTCATAAAAGGAAAATAAAACTAAGAACGAACTAATATATTATTTATTAAGAACTAAGAATGCACACTAGTCCTAAACAAAAGATAAAGCAAATTAAACAAAGCTCTTATTCTAAGTTACTACATATTCTTGTAGAGCTACGTCTACTAGATCCTCCACTATGGCATTAGCGCTAGCCTTTGGAGCCCCACCATGTTATCCAACAGAAAGGTTAACTAGATGTTGGGTCAACTAAAAAGTCTTCAGTAGGATATCGCTCAGTCTCATTAAGCACGTGGCAACATCTTTGAATGGTCTACTCATAGATCATGATCACCTCTACCTTAACTGTTAGGATAATACCCCACAAACAATTAGATTATCATGTTTAACTTTTCATGTAAACATAATCTTATTTGGTTAACATTCAATAAATGGCCATTTTCATGTTATGTGCACAAATTGAACAATGCATTTAATTAAAGCACTTAAGATCATATAAAGGCTATAAGACTCAATCACATATGATGGTGATAATGAAATAAGTCCCTAAGGTCATGATCTTAAAATATTCTAAGTGATAGAATCTCTTGGTGAGGACGTGTAAAATTTGAATACACTTTCACTAATAATGCATACTTCAAAGAGTTGAATATTGGCCTATTTCATGGGCAATCCATGTGTGAGATATGGTGCACACTAGCAGGTGCTTGTTGGAAAACAACTCACTTAAGACATGACTCAAATAATCCATAAGACAGCCAGAGTTGCTTGTCAGTAATGAAAATTTCTCTAACGTATGATAGTACAATTAGTTCTTAGACTTGAGGTTACACGGTGACCTTGTGCTTAAGTTCTTGTTCTTCGATGTTTGTTCCAACCATGTAGCAAGTTGTATGGGACTCATATTAGACACACGCTACTCAAGTATGGAGGTTTGTGAGCTCTAATAAAAGATTTACTTACTTGTCTTGAAGAATGAGTTGATCTCCTATATTTTCTATGATGACCAATTTTGAAAATCCTTACACGGGGTAGTATGCCAATTTGAAAATATAGTTTCCAAAGTTGAGATTTTGGAACTGTTCACTAAGAATAGATTTGTAATTATTGAGTTTATTAGGGAATTGTCCAAATATCTTTTCCCTAAGCATTAATTGGAAAATAAAAAATAGAAAGATCATATTTTCATGGTACTCTAAGCTAAAAGGTCCATAAAAACTAATTCATCCAATTGGTTGGTTCCTATAGGCTTGTAGCTAAACATCAACAATTGAGATTAGGTGCCCTTAATTTAATGAAGATTAAATCAAGAGGGGTTGATTAAAAGGTGTTTTAATTAATTAGAATATTTGATGAATGTGAATTAAATTGCAAGGACTTGTGAGTTTGATTAATGGGTTAATTACCTAATAGGTCATGCACAAAAGTCTTGGATTACACATAAGTGAATTTAGAGAGTTATCTAAAGTGATTGATAAGATCATCTAGGTGAATTAGATAGATGAGTTGATTGACTATGTTTAATTAGTCAAAATGACTTGATTAATTTAAGGAGTTAAACAAATGAAATTAATTGAAGGAGTTAAATTAAGCCGATTAGATTAAAGAGCTAGTTTAATTAAGCTATTTAACATGTTAAATTAGTTTTACTAATTTAAAGAGTTAAATAAGACCAATTAAATGCAAGATTAATTTAATTAAACCAAGTGACAAGTCGAATTTTGAAGAGAAAATTTAAATGAAAGAACTCATTTAAATTATAGGAATATTTGATTGGTAAATTAAAATTAAGATTTTAATTAAAGTTAATATTCCATGTGCAAATGAGGAGGCATATAAGTTGTCTAATGAGGGTAGAGAAAAATATAGAGCATGGCTAGTGTGACTAGATGCCTTGGAGTCTTCCTAAAACATCTACCATGTGATCTATCAATGGACCCTCTTTTTCCTCACTTGGCTAGCCACTCTTTCTCTCTCATTCATCTTATACTTGCTTTCTTTTTTTCCTTCAAAATGCTCTCTTCCATCTGGCTCTCTTTCTCTCTTATATTCCTCTCCATATTCTTCTAACTTTAGATTCATTCTATCTTGAATCAAGAGGCTCTAAGTGTGTAATTCTAGTTGTGTGCATATATACCATTAGATGTACAACACTTGGGGCACTCAAAGTGTGACTTTAAGAGGAGTTGACGAGAAGATTCAAGTTTTGAAGAAAAGGAGTTCTTCCATTGACGATTGATGGTGATAGAAAGAGGTGAATAGGTTAAAGGTCTTGCTTTTCTTCATTAATTTCAGAGAGTATTTGAAACGGTAACACTCTCTTCCTTCAATCCATTAATTAATGGTATCAGTTGATCCAATTAACGATGAAATTAGATTACGTTATGTTTCAAATGTCAAAATGTGTTAAATTCCATTGCGCAATTGCTTGATTAATTTGCAATTCACCATCATCTTTATCAACAACCACTAAAAACTTGATTGAACCCTCAAACTCTTTGAGTGCATCCTTGCTAGCAACACTAACGAGTGTCTTTCCTATAGAGGACACTAAGAACTTTCTCTCAATCTTCATTTCCTTTGCATAATGTGCCTTCAACTACTTTTACTTCTTTAGCAATTTCACGAACTCTTTCTTTTAGGACTACTGATGAGTGAACTTAGTAGCCTCTTCCTTAAGCCACGATATCCTCGTTGCCGCCTTTTTTACTCAGCAAGACATATGCACAACCAAATTTCAAACTTGTACCCAAAGGAATATAAAATATGATGACTAAATGGCCAATAGCAACTACAAGAAAAACTCACATGCATGATAAGTTAAGTAGTGAAATGAACATTTACCAAGGTAAAACCTCCAGTAGTGAGCTTGGACAATTGGGACAAATCTCTAACTTTCTTTGATCATACTCACTTACCCCACCTCCTAAGATGTCAATGTTGAAAACAATATCATCCCATATCCCAATGTGAATAAAGGCCACAACTTTTTAATAAACCATAGTGAAATAGCCCTTTACCTTTACTAGCATGAAAAGGGTAAAAGGGTTGTGGGCGAAAACCTTCTATAGCTAATCCTCGTGTACATTCTAGCTAGCCCAGATATCATTATCTCAAAACTATTGCCTGCACCACTTATATGTTTTTGAAGGTGGCTGAGTGTGCTCTTCACTTAGCTGTTGATGTTGGGGCTTAGACACTACCTAGTCAACGACGTCTCTCCATAGCATAACTCCAGTTCATGCCTCTTATATGAGCCTTCATCTATCTTCCTAGAGTAGATCCTCACTAAGTCTGTCATCTTGCCTGTCAAAGAAGAAAGAAAGTGAAATCAAGCATAGGAGTTAAGGAAAATAAAGAAACTAATAACAAAAACACATGCCTAAGCAAAGAATAAGCTAAGTATCCTCAAGGAATATATATAAATCACATTAAAGAGAGACTTAAAGAAGCTCACCTCCCCAAAACTCTAGTGAAGATGAAAATGAACCTACCTAAATGCATTAACAATGCTCCAACTAGTGCGACATCTCGCACGAAAAAGAACCTCTCCTTCCAAGGTTTGATGAAAAAGCTAAACCACGTAATATCTAATTTGGTAAAAATATGAAAGAAAGGTTCATTAGGTACCTCACACACCCTGAGAATGAATGATATCTAATGATATAGTAAGACCCAAGCCTACCTAGCAGCCTAAAATCCCACAAAGTATGTAAAGAAGTTGGGAACGAACTGACTCAAACATACCCTATAATTCTTGACAATGTCCAACAACAAAGGATTTAGTGGAAGGGAGACACAACAACTAAAATAACTACTAAATCATTGTGATTCTATGACGTACCCTAGATGAGGTAACACCATATTATCCTTTGATGAAGGAATAAAAACTTGAATTCATTAGAAATACAAACATTATGCATCAAAATTTCTAACTTCTTCTAACTTCATGGATGAAAATGAACAAAAAGTAATCACATCCTTAATGAACTACTATTAATGATAGGAGCATCTTCAAATCCCTCCTTGGAAGAATCCTCTACTCCGAATTCGGAACTGACTTGATGTAAAAAATGACTTAGGGATCAAACAATGATCATTAAACTCTTGAGACTCGAATTTATGAAATATCATAGGGTCGGATGATGTGCCTAAAGAAAAGCTCACAAACATAGAAAATGTCAGCTATAACATGAGGACATTGACTTCATGAACTCAGACAAATTTGAATTAAACATGACCGCCTAAGATAGTGCTCACTGTGGTGGACATGAGCATAGGTGGCATCCCACAAGCACCTACTTTGGGCACATGCTCTAAGCACTAAGGGCAACAGTTTCATTTCTTGGACTTTGATTAGATTAGGAAGCTAACTAGAGATGAGTCCAACTTCTTGACATCTTGGTCTCAAGATTGACATAACTTGGTTGATGAACCCCCGAAAATTTTATTGACTCTACGGAGTTGGGCGGAAATTCTTGAAGAATGAGACAAAGTTAAAAAGGAAAACGATAAATGGAGTATAATAAAAGTCACTTTAGGAACACATCTCATACTTATCATAAAAATCCTCACTCCTCTATCCCAAGCTTACCAAGATTTCACTAAGTCATTAGACAAATACAATGCATTGGCTAAACATCTCTAGAAACTTGCCAGACTTTGAAACTTGAAGAACCTCAATTTAGACGAAAGTTGAGTTGTTTTGGTTTTTTGTAGAAAATATGGAAAAAAAATTAATTGATCACTTTATTAAAATTTAATTAAATAAATTAGGGCAAGACAAAAATTAAAATCAAACCTTATATTATATTTTCAACATGAAAATAAGACTTTTAAATTGAAAACAGGTTGCTTGATGAGATGGCAGATTAAGTCCTTAAGAGTAAAAAAAAAAAAAAGACTAAAAAATTAATTAAATAATAAATCAATAAAAGGGCCAAATAGCCTAATTGACTAGGCCTACCCAAATGGACATCTAAATTCTAGTGAGCCAAAGTCCACTAAGAGAAAAAAACAGCTACACATACTAGGTTCCAAAGCTAATAGAGGACTTGAAAGATCATTTGTAAAAATTCAAAAGTGCAGACTCTCTACTTTGCATTTCAGAAAAATGAACTCAGTATAATTCGTTGACTTTTGGAAAGGACACCAACTCCATTTTCAAGAAATATCATATCGCAACAACTAATGTTTTTCAATCTTTTAAATATATTATAGAGTATAGTACAACAATTTTTAAATTCTTCTTTTATATATATTTTTATTTTTATAAAATAATTATAATTTTTTAAAATCAGAATGGACTTATTTCATTATCAAATCTTCTGAAACATAGCACTGCAATTATAATATTATATACGCTTGTAGGATGAAAAATGTTTGAGAATATATGTATATCCTCTTGAAGTTGCTAGAAACTTACAAAATACCTACCATTTTTTGAATCATCAAAATATAGGACACTTTCAAACCAAACCACAATTATTGTACTAATACATTCACGGTAAGACTGTACATGGGGTTCAAAATCCGAATCATATTGGGTCGAAACTTGAACCCAAAGATATCAAATTGTAGTTCATTAACTTTTTGATTAGTTCTGTATCGAAGTGTATCGATTTTTCTTTATTAAGATGGGATTGGAATTTATGTGGCACTCGAATTTAACCGTAACGAAATGAAATTAAATTTTACTAGAACCAAACTTTATAGAAAGAATCGAAACTATGGCTATGCTTAAATAAAAAAATTATATATATATATATATATTATAATTTATTAAAATTTGAATAAAAAATAAGTATATATCAATATACTTAATTATATTATAGTTAATTAATATTTAATTTCATATTAAATCTAAATAACTTATAATGCTTTGTAATTATAAATCCTATCATAATATATGTTTATAAATGACATAATTTTAGTTAATTACAGAAAATAAGTATTTAACTATATTAACGTGATTTAATTAAATTTTAACTTTATGCATTTACGTCAACTATAATAAATTTACAATATTACATGTATTTATAACATTATATTCAATTTGATAGTTTTTTATTGATATTTTAAATTTAAGTTCCACGAATTTATGTGTATTAAAGTTACAATATAAGATATTTTTAAATTATCTTGGTTAAGAAATATGAAATTTAGTTTAATATAATATGTGAATAGTTGTGTACTTATATTACATTATTTAATTAACTCCCACCTATCAATTTAATTATGTTAATTAATAAACTGATATTATTATCTAATAATTTTTTGTAGTTATAGGTAGACATATATTTTAAGCAATATAACTTTTTTTTAAGCGATATAACTTACATTAGAGCATATTTGTAACACCCCTAGAAATTATTTAGTTGGTAGAAATTTTTTTAATATTATTTTGCTTTTTATAAATTTTAATTATTTGTTTGTTTTTAAAAGTTTGGGGTTAATTTGTAATTTAAGAAAACTTAATTGAACATTCTTGAAGCTTTAGGGGTATGCATGGGATAAATCTTGGTCGAAGGGGCCAATTTTAATTTTAAGCACCAATAAGTCTAGGGGCTAGAATTTAAATAGTAAATTTTGGATTGGACTTAATTAAAATAAAGCCAAAACTTGAGGGGTCAAATTCTAAAAAAGAAAATTTGGATTTTACAAAAGTCAACCAATTATTCTTTTCTTCATTTTTCTCTTATTCCCGTCACACTCTCTCTTTCTTGCAATTTTCCACTGACGCACCCGAAATAGAAAACTAAATCGATATACAGCTTCTTTTCCTGACCAGCAAACCAATGACACTACATGCACAGTGAATCGAGTAGTGAAGCCACCGAAAATCGAGATTGAAATTTGGCCGGAGGTTGATGAGTTTCCATTTTTCGGCAACCAAGTTGGGTTCTGGGGTATAGGTTTTGTAGAACTTAGCTCAGCGAGTAGCTAGGTAACTTCAATTTTCAATTTGAGCAGCAGACGATGGTAGAATTAAGAGAAAACCAATGTAGTGGAGATAGCGGAGCAATGCCGTTTTTTGATCAAATGGACCTCAATTTAGCAGCAAAAGAGAAAATCGACATAGGCATTGTGATTGTTGAGATGAAACGCACCTTTAGATGGTGGCGTGACATTTCCAATAGCGGTGGCACGACAATAGTAGCAGAGAGACAGTTTCTCCTCCTTGACGCAACTAGTGGCGCAGCCACTTAGCGTTCAGTGGGGTCAAATGACCCCACTGAACTTTTTTTCCCCTTATATATGTATATATGTTTATGTAATATTTTCAAAAAAAATAAATTTTATCTTTAATTGACCCCGCTAAAAAAATAAAAATTCTTTAATAAGGGAGTCAAGGAAAGAAGTCATTTCCTCGTTATAAGAATAAACAAGCTTGAAAAACAAGCCAACCACTCTCTTGGTTTTCTTTTTCTCTTGGCAATCAGCAGTAGCACACACAAGGAAGGAAACTTCTCTTGAGAAAGTGAACAGTCCAAAGGAGCCTGACAATCTGTGATGTCTACTTAACTATTTCTGAGCTTGGAAAGATATTTCTTTCTTTATTTCTTGTGATAGTTCTGTATATTTTTGTTTATAGATATGTATGATGAATTATTAAGTTTTTGTTCTAGAAAACAGTATATGAATTTGATTGCAAGTCTATTATGTTTTGACCCTTGGTTTATGTTCGACCAGCTAAGAAAATGGATAAATTTGTGATCAAACTATCAAAAAAAATCAAAAGATTCACTAGTATTACAAACTTTAGGGCCAAATCAAGAAGCTTCTTCTAATGATTATGCCAATCAATTTTCTAGAAAAAGTAGGATTGAATTCAATTAGCATGGTATTATGGATTTGATAATTCAATAACAAATTATTGACAGAACAAATCCATAATACCATTCAAATTCAGAACAAATCCATAATACCATTCTGCTATCCATCCGTTTGGTTATCAAAGTCTGAATTTGAATGGTATTATGGATTTGTTCTGTCAATAATTTTTTATGCACCAAGCTTTTACACTTGGGTAAGTTGGTTTGTTGGTATGTTATTGATTCGTTTTGTCAGTAATAAGTTCTTTACCAAACTGATACGCCTGGTTAAGTTATGTACCAACCCAATATGCCTGGGTAAGTTTTGTATAAAGCTATGCTTTGGTAAGTTTTGTACTAGGTTGTTGTGTTTGGGTAAGTTTTGTATCAGGTTGTCATGCTCGGGTAAGTTCTGTACTAGGTAGTTATGCCTGGGTAAGTTCGGTTAATCAGTATAAGTTTATTTTGACATGTATGAGTAAGTTTAGTCTAGTTTGATCAGTATAAAACTATTTATATATTCATCTGTATTTTGATCATCTATATTCTAAATATTTTTGTTCATATTCGATCGTATTCTAATTGATTGATTGTTTTCAAACTATTTAACTATTTTTTAACTGTTTGACTGTATCTTGATATGTTCTATTTGACTATTAAATTATGATTTGTTCAGTTGATTTGTCCTCGACAGATCCCTATGGCATGTGAATATAATGATCCCTCACTAAGTCCTTTGGACTTACCCCTCCATTTACCTTAATTTTCTCAGACAGGATCAAGTGTAGGGCTTGGATTTTAGTCTTGGTTAGGTGATGGGATTTTGCAATAGAATGGAAGCATGTATATGTATATGGGTTTCCGTAAGTGCTGAGCTTTATGTTAGAAATGATATGACATGTAAGACTAAATTATGACTTAAGATATGTAAATTATTATGTTGGATGTTATGAAGTTGTTAATGGTATGTTCCCTATGATTAGATGAGGCTGGTTAAGTTTGGCATCTACTGTTATATGTTTTTGATGAAGTTTAAAAAAAAAAATTATCTAAAGGGCTTATTGATTATATTGCTTGTTTATAAACTTAAACTAAGATTGAATTGAAGTGGTGCCTTAGTTTAGATGCTATCTCGAGTAGGGGCACTTCAAGGTGGTATCAGAGCTTAGGTTTGAAAAGCTCGAGCAATGCTAGAATATGATCCTCGAATATAAAACTTTTGGATAGTGGAATTAAGTTTGATCGCGGAAATGTTTAAGTTATGAATGAGTTAATAAATATTTAAGCTTGGTTTATCGATGACTTAAGCTATCATTTAGGTACTATTGGGATTTATAATTGCTCATTTGTTTAGGATGGTTGAGTAAGAATTTTAGATACTATGTGTATTTGGGAAATTTCTATGTGCTTTGGGAAATTTCTATGTGCTTTGAGAAATGAAGATGACTTTGATTAGTTGGCATTAAGGAGATTAGAATATGTACTATAGGATATTCTTGAGGTTTTATTATTATCATATAATGATTAACACTTGTGTGTTTATGGGTTCGATTTTATTTCATTTAATTCTTTTCCATTTTTTTTTAGAAGCTTGGAAGAGTTGGTGGAATTGATGGTGTCTCAAGAAGGTTTTGATGTACCTATTCCACCTAGGATTGAATGGTAGGGAAGACCTCCCAAGCAAAGTGGTAGACTTCTTAGATGATGAGGAAGACCTCTCGGGTGATGGGCTCTAAGTCGAGGGATATCTATTTACTCTCAAGCCATATAGGAAGAAGAGATTGCACAAACCCATTCAGGTGATCAGCCAGTAGATCCTGTACAATAGAGAGGATCGAGAATTGGTCAACAGGGTCAACAGTTAAGTGAGAAGCAAGAGCTATTGCTGAGACAACAAAAGATCGAGCCCTAGAGCAGTTCATTCATTTTAATCCTCTAAAGTTTCTTAGAGAGCTGGATGATAGAAAGGCGGAGGAATAGTTAAAGAGTCTAAAAGATATATTTAACACTTTATGCTACCTAAATGAGTGAAGAGTTTGTTTTGCTACATTTCTTCTATTAAGGCCAGCTCGTAGCTGGTGGAAGATGGTTGAATGTCGATGGGTTGTCATGGGGACTTGCAAGGCTTGAGAGAACTTTATGAGGGAATTTATGGACAAATGCATATTGCTAGTAGTTAAATAGGCTAGGGAGCAAGAATTTATGGGTTTAGTTCATGGGGCATAGTCTGTTAGTCAGTATAAGGCTACCTTTAGCTAATTTATACAATATACTTCTTATATACAGGATGATGAAGTTTGGCAGGCTCGATAATTTGTGCAAGGGTTATGGCTAGAATTGAGGAAGGGTCTGGCCACTTGTGATCTGATGAATTACAACTATGTAGTAAGCAAAGTACTGCAACTTGAATCAGAGTTGTAAAAGATTCAAAAAATGGAGGATAAAGGCCAAAAGGAAAAGATAAACCTTGAAGGATAGAGTAATGTTGGAAGAAAACAGCCAAAGCTTTAGGTTGAAAGCACTAACCAATAAACCCTTCAACCTAGTGAAACATCCAATTTGACTCAAGAAAAGACATCGATGCAGTGTTGGTTTTATGGATCACTTTACCATGAGGAGTCAAACTGTTGGAGAAAACAAAGCAGATGAATGGGCTATGGAAACGACCAACATTTCCTAAAAGATTGTCCTAGAAGGAGAGGCCCAGCACTAGCAGAAAAAGGAAAACAGGTAGCTGGAGCCAGTGGGAGAGTGAATGTAAAAGCTCAAGACTATGCCTTAACAGGAGAAAAAGTATTGGATCTTAATGAAGTGATAGAAGATATGGTCTCTAATTTTTAAAATCCGTGATAATGCTTTATGTGATCATGGTGTTTTACATTCCTTCATATCTGACTCATTTCCTAGAGAATTAAATATGCCACCTGTGACCATAGCTTGTCAAATAGAAGTTAAACACTCTTAGTAATAGGATTGTAGAGATAAGAGCTTCGATGAGATCAACTAAGGAATAGCTAAATGCATATATGTTTCGTAAAGAAAATTTGGACATACAAGGATAATCTCATACGGCTTAGGAATGCATAAGTTATTATGAAGTCTAGTATATAAGTTCAACTTGACTACTCCTTAAGATAACTACCAAATAAGTGTGAACATATGGTGACAATAGTCATTTGTGGTTGTAATGGTTTTGTGGGCTCTTGGAAAACTCTTAAGTTTTGAGATGACATGCAGTTAAAATAAAAGGGCTTGAATATGAGATAACGTATTAGGTAGAAATTTGAAAGTTCTAAAGTTGAGTTCAATACCAATATTCAAGGTATTCCTCTGTTCCCTAAGACATCATGTGTGCTGGAAGAAGTAGACGGATTAGTACGGCACATAAGTTAAGAGACACGATGCATTCGAGAGGCATGAAAATGCATTAAGACTTGAAAAAATAATCCTTGTAGAATGTAATGAAGAGAAAATGTAGATTGATAGACTGAATCTACTTATTTTCTACCAAATGGAACAATTCTTAGATGAGAATCTAGGGACCAGATTCTTTTAAGGCGAGAGAAGTGTAACACCACTAAAATTTGGTATTTAGAAAATAAGAATTTAGAATTTAAGATATTCATCAGTCGGATTTTAAGGTCCAAAAAAATAAATCAAAAGGACTTGATTGCAAAAATTTTGAAAGTTTGGGGTTAGAATGTAATTAAGTAAGACTTGATTAACCTTATTTGAAACTATTGGAGTCCAAATTAAGATTTTTTGAGTACTTAATTGCACGCTTTGGAGAAGCTTGGGGCTTACATAGAAGACCCTAAGTCAACTAGGGCTTCATCCTCACTTTTCTTAAGTTTTTAGACTCAATTGCATGACTTAAAATTTCCAAGGACCAAATTGTTAAAATAGAAAAATTCATTTTAAAATGAATGGCAAACTAGCTTTCTTCCCATTTTTCCTTTCTTCTCCATATTTTCTTTCCACCACAGTGAACTACTCTCTCACCGGCCATTTTTCTTTAGGAACCAAACTTTAGCAAATTTGGTATCATTTTCTTCCTTAGCTCATGTAGAACGCGAATATACCATCCTTACCCAAAATTGACTAATATGGTGGCCAAAAATTGGGCTCAAAGTTTTGGCCATAGTGGTGGGTTGATGGGTTTCTTATTTTGGCTGCTAAACTTAGAATTGAGGCTATAGTTTGGTAAATTTGAGTGAGGGGAGCATGCTGGTGAGCTTGCATGGGTGGTCAGAACAGCACCGATAACAAAAATTGGAGAAAAATGTGCAGGGGTGAAGGATGGTGATAGTAGCTTTGGAGTGGGTTTTGAGGACCCTCCCATCATCAACACTTGAAACGGAGTAGATATTTGGAATCAAGAGCTCAAGAGGAGCATTTTGGTAGTGGTAGTTAGATTTTTTGCTGGTAGCGAACATCGGTGTTGTTTGGTGACCTTTACCTAGTTTCTTATCCTTATTTTGATGATCATAGTAGTGTTCTCAATTTGTGGATTTGATTGAGAAGTAAACATTAAAATACTAGTTAATTGAATAATTTGATTTCTAATTTAATCTAAGTAAATCATTAGGCTTATTTATGATGTAAATACAAGTTAATTGTTCCAAAATTAGGATTTAGGATCGAGAATTTAGACATGCATGAATATATACATATTGAAGCTAGTGAACTCAATTGGTGTTATTCTATGTAAACTTTAGGTTATATAGTATATTGAGTATAGAAGAGCCTAATTTTATGTAACCAAGATTTAATCAACTAAAGTTTGGATTTTATTGGTAACTAGAATGCTATGATCAATATAGAGTATCAATAGAATAATTACTTAGAATTGAACTGTTATGTGTATTATTCTAAGTATTGATGATCGTTAGGATTGAACAAGGATTTTGATATAAGATTATTCTTTTGAATAGGTGATGGAGGATTTAACCTTGAGGATCAGTAGAGTTTAACCACATTGCTAACATGACTAAGATGAGGATCTTAACCTCCTGGGTATTTGTGCATGCCCTATGCGAATCCATTGACTTGGTAATTCCTTGAGTAAAGCAATATTATTGTGATTAGACCTTGTGTGGTTTAGTTGATCTGATATCTGTTCTTGTTATTGTTCATGTTATCGATTGACGATTGAATCCTATGAGATTCTATTACTTGATATTTGATTTAGTTATTGTTTATTATTGCTATTTGAATCCTGTGAGGTACTATTGCTTGATATTCAATCCGATTAACGTTTATTGTTGTTATCTAAACCTTATGAGGTTCTATTACTTGACATTCGATTTAGTTATCATTCATTATTGCTATCTGAACCCTTGTAAGGATCTACCAGCCAATATTTGCTTTGTTTAAAGTTTACTTATAAATTGTTGCACCTCTATGAGGGTCTGCCAACCTGGTTTTGAATTATATCTACTTGTTATTGCGGAAAAATCCCATGGAGGGTTACTTCTTGATTCTATTTCTATTTTTTGTATGTTCTGGTGACCAAAACCTCTGTTTGTTATTGGCCATTTGATTGTTCTGTCATTGGAACCGTTCTATTATTTGATTGTTCTATTATTCGATCATTCTGCTATTTGTCTATTTGGTTATCTGAGTCTGAACTTGAATGATATTATGGGTTTGTTTTGTTAGTAATTTATTATGTACCAAGCTGTTACGCATGGGCAAGTTAGTTTGTTAGTATTTCATTGATTCGTTCCGTCAGTAATAAGTTTTGTACTAAGCTGATATGCCTAGGTAAGTTATGTACCAAGCTGATATGCTTGGATAAGTTTTGTACCAGATTGTCACACTTGAGTAAGCTATGTACCAAGCTTATATACTTGGGTAAGTTTTGTACCAAGCTGTACTTAGGTAAGTTTTGTACAAGGTTGCCACACTCAGGTAAGTTTTGTTTGATTTGTATAAGTTTTGTATCAGGTCGTTATGCCTAGGTAAGTTTGGTCAATCAGTATAAGTTTATTTTGATATGTTTGAGTAAGTTTAGTTTAGTTTTGTTTGATTGGTATAAGACTATTATGATATTCATCTGTATTCTGATCATCCATATTCTAACAGTTTTTGGCTGTATTCAATCGTACTCTGATTGATTGATTGTTTTCAGACTATCTAACTATTTCTTAATTATTCGACTGTATCTTGATATATTTTATTTATTTGTTAAATTATGATCTGTTAAGTTGATTCGTCCTCGACAGATCCCCATAGCATGTGATTACAATTATTTCTCACTAAGTCCTTTAGACTTACCCCCCCTCCCCAAACATTTACCTTAATTTTCTCATATAAGATCAGGTGAAGAGCTTAGATTTCAATCTTAGATCAGTGAATGGGATTTTGCAATAGAATGGAAGTATGTATATATATATGGGTTTTCATAAGTGCTAAGCTATATGTTAGAAATGACGTGACATATAAGACTGAGTTATGACTTAAGGCATGTAAATTATTATGTTTGATGTTATGAAGCTGTTTATGGTATGTACCTTGTGAGTGGATAAGGCTGGTTAAGTTTGGCATCTGCTGCTATATGTTTTTGATGAAATTTTAAAAAAAAATTATCTGAGGGGCTTATTGATTATATTGCTTATTTATAGGCTTGAATTAAGATTGAATTGAAGTGGTGCCTCAGCTTAGCTGCTATCCCGAGTAGGGGTGCTTTAGTATTTCACCAATTGTTTTAGTAAATTAATGAATTAAACTTCATTTAAGAATTGAGTTACAAATATTTTAGTGAATTCGTGATTGAACTTTATTTAAAAAATTTGTGTATTTCTTAATTAAAGAATTAGCTAATTTAACTTCACCAATTTCTTTTTTAAAATTGGGCTTGAAAGTTTTTTAAATGATATGGGCTACATATTAACTTATAAAATTTGTCAATTGGACTTTGCCAACTTATTCTTTTTCTTAATGGGCTTGACAAATTTTCCAATGAGTTGCTAATTGGCCATTCTTAATGAATTAAGTTTCATATTGATTTATAGATTTGATTAATTTGACTTCACCAAGATCTTTTTTATTAATTGGGCTTGGCCAATTTTTCAGTAAATTAATTCTAAATTACACCATAATATTAAATCATAAATATATGTAAAATAGTTCAATTCAAAATAAAAATATTTCATTTATTAATTCAAGTATCATAAATAAAAATTGTTGATAAAAATTTCAGTTTATTCTCTTAACTATGTATGTTTTATTATTTTTTTTCATATTTTTGTTGACATGGCACATTGAATGACCACATCATTGCCACATGAGAAAGAAGAAAGACAAATCTAATAATATGGCACCACGTGGTGCCAAATCAATCACCACGTAGAATCAGGTTACTAACAAAAGAGTTTTAGACCTAATCTATCTTCAAATTACCAAATTTCAAGTTATATTGTACCAATCTTGCATCCCAAAAAGATAAAATTAAAAGTTGCCGGTGGGGTCTAAGTATAGGACCAATTTTGTAATTTTTCCTAATTTAGTTTCCCTCCATCTTTGTATTCCCTCCAAAATTTGGGACAAATTAAAAGCTAGCAATTGTTTTTGTTATTAATTCCACATAATAATTTTATTTAATTTCTTCCAAATATTTGATTCCCTCCAAAATGAATTCCATTAATTCTTTTGAAACACCCCCCCTTCCAAATTTTTAGCTCCTCCTTTAATATTTTTTTTTGTATAAATAATTTATACCAAATTTAATTTTTTTATATTAGATTGTAAAATGAATTAACATATTTAATTAATAAAAAAATAAAAGTATAGAATCACTTTAGTCCCTAACTAACAAAAATTCATCTTGTAGTCACTAACGTTAATATATTATTTCATTTTAGTCGTCAAAACCACTTTGCGACAATATTTGATAGAAAAATTGACAAATTTTGACTTTTTTAAGAGCAATATTGTCAATTTGAGGTTCTATGTTCCTCTTTGGGCCTTAATTCAAATTTTTCTTTTTTTAAAGGAAAATTTACATTTTTACCCCTTATGAAATTGGAAATGGTCATAGAAAAAAGAAACCCTTTACGAAAAAAAATGCAAAAAACCTTCATGTTTTTTAAAATTATTTTTGCTTAACTTTATAATTAATTTATATCGATGCCATTTTATTAATATTAATTAATCATAAAGTCAATCAATAATTAGAAAGAATGAACTAAATTAAAAAAATTAATTTTTTAATTCTAAAATAAAATAGTAAAAATACTAAAATTATTAACTAGCTAAAGCCTAAAGGGACATTAAGAAGGTGTTTAGCTAAACTTATCTAAAATGTCTTATAAGCTCTTGAATCTTATAAGATGTTTTTGCAGTTTCTACATCTTATAAAATATTTTTTGAATGTATAAGATACTAGATTTTTTTTAAAAAAATAATTTCTCAAAGTGTTTGGATAATAAAATCTTGGAGCTTATAAGGTAATAGTTATGAAAATTTTATAATTAATATGATTAAAATATCTTATAAAATATTATAATTAATGAAATACTTTTTGAAATTTTATAAGCTATCAAATATGTAGCGCCCCATCCGAGAGGTGCTTGCTTTGGCTAAGGTGCAACTCCAATCTATTCCACAAATATTTAAACCCAAAACGTACCTTCAAATTTTAATTTTGATTCATGAAGCTACACAGCATCCCAACATTTAGCAATTCAAGTGGTAGCAGCCTAGTACTAACCCAAAAGATCATTTCAGAGTGTGGAAGCAATACAATTTCAAACTTCAAGTCAACTCTACAAGGAGTACAACATATATTCTCAATCCAAAGTCTTTTAGTTGAGTTCAATCCTATCCATAGTCTCAATCTCTGTAATCTTGATTAGATGAAATCCAAATACCTATCATAAAAAAAATTCTTCTAAGTAAGTCATCAGCTCTCATTCTTCATTTATTCATATCTCTTTGAGAACATTTAAGAAAAACGTGGGAGTGTGAGTCATAAAGACTCAGTGAGGATAAAGTAAAGCAATGCATGACCAATCAGAAATCAAGGATTCACAAATATTAGTCAATAATAGTGTATCATGAGAACAACCAGTTAATGTTAAAAGAAAACAATAAAGTAAATTGAATTACTAGCCAATGCTAAGTCAGAAGTTAAGACCGTTGGCTCAATAGCCTATTCATCTCAATTGATTTACACTGAGAGGTATCAACATTAACCGACTCAACTAATCTTACTGGGTGGTTTAGGGCATCTTAACCAATCACAGTTAAGAGGCAGCAATGTCGACCAACTCAATCGTTTTACTATGGGAGGTTTATCTATCAGCTGGTTAGTCCTAGAACGTCAGTCCGACCTAAACTAAATACCACTCCAACCTTATTGCTCCAAGAGTAGAATACAAGTACAAGGATAGCAAATCCAACCACATATGCAAGTCAATAAATCAAATATGTCATGCATATTAGAACATCCTTTGCCTTCGTAATAGTATAATAACAATTTAGTTCAGTACAGTAACAATCAGTTCGACAGCTCAAGCATAACAGCTCGGTAATAACAGTAGCTCAAGCATAGTAGCTCAAGCATAATAGCTTGGCAAGGCACTTAGCTAATATTTCTCCTGTACACATGTTTTTCAGCTCGATCAATCAATTAGTCAAGTGCTTACGTGGCAAATCAATAAGTTCCACAGATCAATTTCAGTAAAGCTAGTACGTAATGGTGACAATCAAATCAATCAAGGAAGCTAACATGGCTAACAACTATATACGATATAGTAACGGATGAGACACAAAATTGTTCTTGGTACCAAAATAGAACGAATCATGGATTCAAAGGATTTCAGTGCACGATTTGACAATAGTACAATTCACAAGTTCAATGGTTAGCAGTGTTCAATGAATGATAAAAAAGTCAAGAGAACTTCACAAGGTTTAGATAGCAACAATAAATGATAATCAGATTGGATATCAAGCAAAAGAACCACACATAGTTCAGATGGCAACAATAAATGTTAACGATTGTCAAGATAATAGAACCTCACAGGATTTAGAAAGTAGCAATGAATAATAATAAGATTAGATGTCAAGCAATGGAACCTTACAGGGTTCAAAAAGCATCAATAAATGACAATCAAATCAGATGTTAAATAATAGAACTTCACGTGGTAGTTAATTGATAGCATTAACAATAGCAAAGTCAGGTATCATATCAACTAAACCACATAGGGTTCAATCATAATAATATTGCTTTACTTAAAGAATTACTAGGTCGGTGGATCCTTACTTTAATCATGTCTTTGACACAGTCAAACTCTACAGGTCCTCAAGGTCAAATTCTCCATGACCTAATCAATAAGTAGATTTATTGTTAAAATCCTTGTTTTAATCTTACAACCATAATTGAACAGATACCATTCTTCTATCGATCGTTTTACCATCAATGCTATATTTTAGGGTTTAGTTTTGATATTACTAAGGTGACATACCAAATGCATTGTTAATACCAAAATATTTGCGGGACACATATTTATATTGGTAAAAGAATATAATGAAGTCCTTAATTTATACAATAACCTTGCAACATTACACAAAATTGATTACAACAACCCAACTATCATTAATAAATCTAATTTGTCACTTAGGCTGTGATTACATAAATTAGGGTTTAATCCCTTAATAAACCCAATTCACTCAAATTTATCACATGATAATACAAATCTGAGCTCCCTAAACTTATGGTGGTACAAGCATGACCCCAACCTTAGTTCTGTATCTTTTCTATAATCCCAATTATCATCATTTAGGTTCCCAATTCATAAAATGAAGGTTTTCTCCACCTAGTTAGCTATATGACTTATAGTTTACAAGAAATAATACCATTTTGAATTCACTAGGCTCATTTACTTGATCCAAGTTGTTCTATTTTATGCATGGGTGTTTTGATTAATTATTTCTATCATAATATACAATAATACAAGACTTAGTGATGATTGGAATGTGTATATACACACATGCAACTACATATACAACAATCATTGTTTTATACCAATATCTCACAAATGAGCTGAAATTTCAATGAACTATTTGCGTGAACGTAATATTGGGAACAAGGTAAAAATTCTATTTTTTCATTGCTACCACATTACCACTGTCTGCTGCCACCGAAAAGTTCAACACCATCGCCATTTGATGCGCCTTGGCTCAAGGAACTTAACGCCTAGCTCAATTTCAACTTTGCCCCATGAATTGAGCTTCAATTTCACTAAAATCGAAACCCTCCACTTTGCTCTACCTTATCTTTGGCTGTTAATTCTGTCGTCTCCAATGGTTGTTTCTAGAAACCAATGGTACCAATATTCTCTTCAGATCACAAGCGACAAAACCCACTTTCCATTTCACTATTGGGTCACTGATACCGGAAACCCACAAATCATTATGATTTCTTCAACTCTAACCTTCTCATTCTGTTGCTCCTCTCATTGGATTTGTTTACATGTTACACCATTGGAATCTTTGTGAGGTGAGAAAGAGGATGATGGTTTTAGTTTTTAGTTTTAAAGGTCGTCGCTAGGGCTGAGTGTGGTGGTTGGACACAGTGAATGAAAGAATAATAAAGGAGAAGGAAACAGATAAAAAATGAAGGAAAAATGGAGAAAGAAATGTATTGTCCAATTTTTTTTATTGAAATTCCATTTTTCATTTTTTGCAATTTAGTCCTTAGAAAATTTAAGTTATGCAATTGAGTCAAAATGTCTTTATTGAAATTCAATTTAGCCACCAATGTCCACACATTGGGTCCCTTAATTCAATAAAATTAAACATTAACTACCCCCCACAGTTAAATAAACGGTGAAATTACATCTTTAAAAATTGCATTTCATCCCACAAAACTTTCAAAATTTTAAAAATATTAAATAAATTTTTAGAAAATAATATTTAGATAAAATATTAAAATTTTTCAAATTTTAGGGGTGTTACAATCTCTCTCCTAAAAAGAATTTGATCCCCAGATTCTCATTTTAACTTGAAGACTTTGATTAAAAAAAAGTGCATACATGGGTCTTACTCCTAAGTTATCTCGATCAAACATTAACTCATCCCATAAGCACAATAAACATCATGCAATCCCTAATGATGTTTATTTCACTAAGATCTTTAAGAATCTTTGCTATCTGGGTTTTCTCAACCTATCCATTCTTACTAAAGCCCATGATGCCACTTTTTTTTTTGGAGTCGTCCAAAATCCCAAAATCATGGTTTTGTTATCCATTATTACTCAAAGTTTTCTTTTGATTTCCATTTTTGAATTCACAGGAAGTTAAGCTATCTAATAGTGAGTTTAAAACCTAATTGGTGATCCCATAAAATATTGAGCATCTCATGTTTCCTTTCGAGGAGGGAAATTTTTGGCACATCATCACATCTCGTTTCTATGCCCTCAAGATCTCCAATTTCACCATACTAGAGAGCATGCCACTATTTAATAGATCACAAAACCATTGCAATGAGCTACTAATAACATCACAAGTTCATACTTTCATACATTTCCATTAAGGAGCAGTCAAGTTCAGACATAACAACCAGACTTCATAATAAGTCATACATTTCCAAAGAGCTAGCTATAGATTCACAAAACTAAATATACTAGGTATAATCATGAATGATACTTCTACTACTCCAGACTCCAACTGCAATGTTTTACTTATTGCCTGATTGAAGTTTAGCATATCACAAATAGCCAGACCCCATCTAAGTTCTTGCCACAATCCCTGTACAATCGTTGAGCCTATAGACTCTCATCTTGTAATGTATAGGGAGCATACTGAATGAGTCGACTGAAAGCAACCTCATTTTGACTGATGGACTAATTTTCTCCAATCAATTCCATGAACTCTCATTCCTTCGCCTATTTAACCACAAAAGGCATGTATTTGTTCATGAATTCCCTGGTGAAACTTTCCCAATTCCTTTAAGTCCCAGTGGCAATCCATCTATCACTTCTTAAATTTCATTTGAGAAATAAGACCACGAATATGTTAGGGTCAAACTTTTCTTTAATTTAAAACTTAGTTAGAATCTCCAATTTCCTATTCTCCTTTATCCTTTAGATTCTCATTAGCTCAAGTTTCTCAACCTACTCGTTCTAGCCTAAGCCCTTCACATTTCAACTTATTCCCAGGGTAAATCACTAATCTCTATATCTAAATTCAGAGTTTCCTATTCTTGCGATACTTATACATGTCCTTCATTTTTTCATCAACCACTGAATACAAAAATTTTATTCTCAAACCCAAAATGTTTGTAAATCTTAGATTAATTCAATTTATACTTACAAGTACACTCACAATCCACAAGAATTTCCCAAGGCTATTTTTTAACAGATTCTATCATGCTCCTAAGATTCTTAACCCAATTTATTCTAGTGCTTGACCTTCAATAGCCAGATCTGCTATTTCTACTCCTTCGTCTGGCTAATAGTCATGTTATCTAAATATCTGTTTTCCTTGAAGAATAGGTTTTGCCAATGGATCCATAGTCAGTTGGTTAACCAGAAGAATTTCTAAAACTTTATGGTCCTGCAAAGGTGGTTGGTAGGTAGCTACTTTCCACCTAGGAGCTCTTGATACATTGGCCAACCAATCAAGTGGCCTTCGCTTATGACATAATCTTACCAGTAGGGGGAGGTATTTGAGCTTTCATGGGATACCAATATACCTGATACTCCTCGAGTATTAAACCTTGGGTGGTGAATTGTGAATTAATACCTCAATCCTAAATGCTTTTGAATTTCTCAAGCTTATAAAGAATTAAAGAGGAGAGACATAAATTTAACAATATTTAATAATTTCATAACGGTAAAAGAAGAAAAATTCATTGCCAAAGATTCGAGGGTAAAATTTATATATATATATATTTCAAATTAGAGTTATACATTAGTATATACACTGGTTTAAAGTGTTAAATGGCTTAGCTAATTATTCACCTAATCAAAACTCAAAATGATAAAGCGAGTATAGGATATTGCCCTAACATTTAGATAACCTAACCACCATTATGCACCCTAGTGGTCAAAAATTACTAGTACCCTATATGGATTAGTACAAACTATCTATGGACACTAAGTTATTTAGCCTAATCCTTCAAATTAGTAATAACAGACTTAATATCTACCATTCAAAAACTCAGGTAGAACTTTCAATCACCTATTTTTCGTTACCCTTTTGATCCCTTGTGGTTGTCTATTTGTGTTCAGGACAATCTTTGAAAAAATTTTGATCGCTACTATACCCCTTATACCTTCATAACTTTTTCTAGTAGTTAGATTCCTCATGATTCAAAGCTCTACAAAATCTACAACCTCTTTTTGGTGTCTCAGTTTGAACTTTTTCCCATTTCCAATGAGAACCAGTTTCTTTACTAATAACGACTCCAAATTTAGAAGCTTTCTTTCTCCTGCTCTTTCTCTCATTTGTCTGTACCTTAAGAAGTTCTTGTTCCACCTGCAAGGCTCTCTTTAAGGCTTTCTCAAGGTTTGATTTCTTATAAGGTACAAGTATTTGTTGTATCTCCGATCTCAACCTCAAAATAAATCTCTCCATCTTATTTTCTTTCATTCTCAATATCTTCGGTGCATATCGAATAAACTTACTAAACCTTACTTCATATTGCCATACTGTCATATCTCCTTAGGTAAAACTCTCAAATTCTTATTCCTGGGCATCCCTTATTTCTCGTGGTATGATTTATCCATAAATTCCCATATGAAGTTGTCTTAGGTGCAGGGTATCTTTTTATGCTCCCATCGTTAACTTACCAAGGTCCACCATTGTCATGTAGCTTCTCCTATCAGATAGATGGCAAATAAAAGCTTCAGGTTATTTGGATAACCTAAAATCTGAAAAATACCTTCAATCTCCTTGATCCAAGCTTTTGCCTTTTGGTGATCGGATTCACCCACAAACATTAGGGGATGGAACTTAAGAAAATGTGCTAAAGTCCTAAACTCTGGATGCTTTTTGCTTCTCTCAAGGCTTTTTATCTGACCTTGTTGTTGACATATCACATTCATCTGTTCTATATCCTCTACACTGGCTTTTGAATGCACCCATGAGTCTCGTGTCCCTTCTTCAACATTCATTGGATGTCTCTATTTTGAGGTATCTTCTTTTGAATTTACCTAACAAGGAGAAGGCATTGGGGTTAGCTTTGGTGAAGTCATTTGATAGGTTGGAATCTTCACAACAATAAATTACACTTATTTACAATAATTAAATGAAATATTTTATTAGCCAATATATGGCCATTGTTAGTTCTTGATGCACAATGGTTGGGGTATGTATATATACACAGAATCATTTAGTATTCTACAATTCTAACAAAGGTTTTGTCGCTCTTGCCTTTTTCTCTATCCTATTTCCATCTTAGGCAATTCCAAAGTCAAGCTTAATGTTCACTAACAAAGAATTTCATATCTGAAGGTCATATCCTAATATATTTCAAGCATCCTTTATCTCAAGTATACATGTTTAAAGCATTTCCATAAACAAGTTTATTTCCTACAGTTTGAGAATCATTTCCTAGGATCAAATTCTATAATAACTCATGTTTTCCTTGTCGCGAGTGCTTACATCCTAGATAATTCCCAATTTAAAATAAATCTCTAATATCCTCGGATTTCATATATAAGGATCATGTCCTAGCGTAGCTTGGGCTACCCAAACCCAAGCTCTAAAACTATTTTTGTAGTGCCTCATCTGGGTGGTGCCTGCTTCAGTAGAGGTGCTACTCCAATCTATTCCACAAATATTTAAATTCAAAACATACCTCCAAAATGTAATTTTGATTCATAAAGCTGCACATCATCCCAACATTTAGGAACTCAAGTGGTCGCAGCTTAGCACTGACCTAAATGATCATTTTAGAGTGCGAAAGTAATATAATTTCAAACTTTAAGTCAACTCTACATGGAGTATAACATATATTCACATTCCAAAGTCTTTCAGTTGAGTTTAGTTCTATCCATATTCTCAATCTCCGTAATTTTAGTAAGATGAAATCTAAATACCTATCATAAAATAGTTCTTCCAAACAAGTCATCAGCTCTCATTCTTCATTTATTCATACCTGTTTGAGAACAGCTAAGAAATACATGAGAGGGTAAGTTATAAGGACTCAACAAGGCTAAAGTATAGCAATGCATAACCAATCAAAAATTAGTGATTCATAAATATCAGTTAATAGTAGTGTAGCATGAGAACAACAAGTCAATGCTAAAAGAAAACAACAATGTAAATCGAATTACTAGCAAATACTAGGTCAGAAGTTGAGACCGTTAGCTTAATAGCTTGTTCATCTCAATCGATTTACATCGAGAGGTAACGACATTGACCGACTTAACCAATCTTGCTGAGAGGTTTAGGGCATCTCAACCAATCATAGTCAGGAGGCATCGATGTCGACCAACTTAATCATTTTACTGCAGGAGGTTGTTTTGTCAACTTATTGGCCCAAAACGTCAATTCAACCTAGATTGATACTACTCCAGCCTTATTACTCCAAAAGCAGAATATACATACAAAGATAGCAAACCCAACCACACATGCAAGTCAATAAACTAAATGTATCATGCATATTAGAACATTCTTATGCCTCTGTAATAGTACAATAACAATTCAGTTTAGTACAGTAACAATAAGTTTCATAGCTCGAGCATGACAGCTCGACAATAACAGTAGCTCAAGTATAACATCTTGGCATTAACAATAGCTTAAGCATAACAGCTTGGTAAGGTACTCAGCCAATGGTTCTCTTGTACAGATGTTTTTCAATTCAATCAATCAATTAGTCAAGTGCTAACATGGCAGATCAATAAGTTTCGCAAAACGATTTCAGTAAAGCCAGTATGTAATAATGACAATCAAATCAATTAAGGAAGTCAACACGACTAACAACCATATACGATATAGTAACGTATGAGACACAAAATTGTTCATGGTACCAGAATAGAACGAATAGTGGATTTAAATAGTTTCAGTACATGATTTGATAATAGTACGATTCACAAGTTCAATAGTTAGCCATGTTCAATTAACGATAAACAAGTCAAGAACCTCATAAGGTTCATATAGCAACAATAAATGATAACAATAGTTAAGACAGTAGAACCACACATGGTTTAGAAAACAACAATAAACGATGATGATAGCCAAGGAAATAGAACCTCACAGGGTTCAGAAAGTAACAATTAATGATAATCAGATCAGATGTCAATCAATGGAACCTCACAAGGTTCAGAAAGTAGCAATAAACGATAATCAAATTAGATGTCAAACAATAGAACCTTACAGGGTTGGACAGTCAATCAATAGTAGTAACAATCGTAAAGATAGGTATCAGATCAACTAAATCACACAGGGTTCAATCATAATAATATTGCTTTACTTAAAGAATTACCAGGTTAGTGGATCCTCACCTTAATCACGTTAGTGACATAGTCAAACTCTATTGGTCCTCAAGGTTAAATCCTCCATCACCTAATCAATAAATAGATTTACTGCCAAAATCCTTATTTTAACCTTACAACCATAATCAAATAGATAACATTCTACTATCGATCATTTTAGTATCAATACTACATTTTAGGGTTTGACTTTGACATTATCAAGGGCAACATACCAAATGCACTGTTAATACCAAAATATTTATGGGATGTATATTTGTGTTGGTAAAAGAATATAATTAGGTCCTTAATTTATACAATAATCTTGCAATATTACACAGAATCGATTATAATAACTCAACTATCATTAATAAATCTAATTTGTCATCTAGGCCGCGATTACATAAATTGGGGTTTTAATCCCTTAATAAACCTAATTCACTCAAATTTATTGCATGATAACACAAATCCAAGTTCCCTGAACTTATAGTGGTACAAGCATGACCCAAACCTTAATTCTATATCATTTCAATAATCCCAATTATCACCATTTGGGTTCCCAATTCGTAAAACGAGGGTTTTCTCCACCTAATTAGCTATATAACTTATAGTTTATATGAAATAATATCATTTTGAATTCACTAAGCTCATTTACTCAATCCAAGTTGTTTAGTTTTATGCATGGGTGTTCTGATCAATTATTTCTATCATAATATACGATAATACAAGACTTGGCGATGATTGGAACATGTATCTAAACACATGCAACTACATATACAACAATCATTGTTTTATACCAATATCTCACAAATGAGTTGGAATTTCGACTATCCGTTTGCATGCATGTAATCCTGGGAACGAGGCAAAAATTCTATCATTTGGCTGCTACTGTGCTGTTGTGGAAAAGTTCAACACCACCACTGTTCAACTCACCTTGGCTCAAGTAACTCTATGCCTAGCTTAATTTCAACTTTTGCCCACAAATTGAGCTTCAATTTCACCAAAACCCTGACCCACCACGTTGCTTTGCTGCTCCTTTGGCTATCAATTCTGCCATCTCTAATGGTTGTTCTGGAAACCAATGGTACCAATGTTCTCCTGAGCTCACAAGCTACAAAACCTACTATCCTTTTCATCGTTGGGTTGTCGGCATCGAAAACCAACCAACCACCATGACTTCTTCAACTTTGACCTTCTCGTTTTGCTGCTTCTTTCATCAAATTTGTTTGAATGTTACACCATTAGAATCCTTGTGAGGTGCAGAAGAGGATGATGGTTTTATTTTTTAGTTTTAATGGTTGTCGCCAGGGCTGAGTGTGGTGGTCGAACACAATGAGTGAAAGAAAAATAAAAGAAGATATGTGTTGTCCAATTTTTTATTCGAATCCCATTTTTCATTTTTGCAATTGAATTAAAATGCCTTTAGTGAAATTCAATTTACCCACGAATTTCAATAGTCCTCACATTGGGTCCCTTAATTCGATAAAATTAGATATTAACCTCCCCATAATTAAATAGATAGAGCAATTGCATCTTTAAAAATTGCATTTCATCTCACAAAACTTTCAAAATTTTACAAATATTAAATAAATTTTCATAAAATAATTTTTAGATAAAATATTAAAGTATCTCAAATTTTAGGGGTGTTACAAAATATCTTATAAAATAATTTGAAAAGTTTATAAACCCACTCAAACGATTTCTAAATGTTTTAAAATATCTAACTATACTCTAAAATTGCATATAAGATGAATATATCATTTCATAATTTTATTTTGTAGGCTTCTACTATTGTTATATAAATTTAGTACTATAGTTATAAGTTTAATAAAAAAAATTTTTTATCCCCATATATTTATTTAAATTTTTGAAAAACTGTTAGCATCCTTAACAAATTTGTAGACGTTGGTTGAAAATTTATATTAAAATTCAAAAATATCCTTCAAATGTTATTTTGATTATTTTTCAGATAAAAATACCTCTCGACTTATTTGTAAGGGGCTTAACTTTAATATTATTTAAATTACTCAAAATAAATTTAAATAATTTTATTAATATATTTTTAAATATTAAATAATCTTTTAATTGAATTTGAATTAAAAAAATAAAAATTTAAAATCATCAACATATCTAAAGTAATCTAATCAAATTTAATTAAACATATATTTTAATTATAAAATAAAAATAAAAATAAAATAAAATCCATCTCTTAATTAAATATGATTTTGTTTTTAAATTACATCTCAGTAATATTAAAAAATAATAATATCTAAAATAATTTAGTTGGATTAAATTGAATTAATCTATTAAATATAAAAAATATTTATTAACTAAAATAAATTATTTAAAAATAAAATTAAGATATAAAAATATCATCCTAACAATAGTAATTTTAAAAAATCAACTTCATCCTACCAACCCAATAAAAAAGTTATTGATATGATATCTTATTCCCTCCTAAAACAAAAATAAATAAATAATTTTCTCCTAATTTATTTTCTACGTACCATCCAAAATACAAACAAATAGCCATCACATTTTTCAACCATTTTTGAAAAATTATTTTGCTAAAATATTTTGACAAAATGCTCTAATTCTTAAACAAACAAGCCCTAATTTAAACTAATTTCATTAAATTTATTAATTAATAAAAAATAAATAAGTCAAAATTGTGAGATCTAGAGTTTTAATAAAACTAAAAAATTTAAATAAAAATAAAATCTAAAACTTTTTTCTAACAATATAATTTTAATATTTTTAAATAAATAAATATTTTTAATTATTTTGAACAAAATAATGTAATGACACAAGTAACATGTAAATTAATTTAGGCTAATTTAATTAAAATATATTAATTGATAATAAATAAATAAGTAAAAATATATACATACATATATATATTGTTTTTACTCCTCCCCCTGCCCCTACCTCTCCCCAACCCTCAGGCCAAGCCATGGCTGACTAGTGGCTAGTGGCTAATTGGCCATGGCTGGCCACAGGCTAATTGCGAGATTTGGCCATTGGCCATGGCAAGTTGCAGCCAGTAATGGCCATGGCTGGCTATAGGTCAGCACCCAGATCTTGCCGCTAGTTGCTGGCCATTTTTTCATAGCTTGCCACTGGCCATAGCCAATGGCCGACCATGGCTGGCAGTGAGGGATTGGGGAAGAGGAGTTATATATATTTATATATTTATAAGTTATATATTTATGTATATATTTATATGATATTTGTATTGATATATAAAATTTTTAATTTTTTATGAGGATTTTGTTATATAATTTTAATTTTTTTATTATTTTTTAAAAAAAAATTAATTGAGGTTGATTGGGCATTTTAAATTTTGTGAAATGTTTATAAATGAATTAAAATTTTGGGGCTGTTGGATAATTAATTTTTTTAATTTAATGGTTTTACCCAAACACTAATGAAAGTTGAGGTGCTTTCCCAAATGTGTTAAAAAATTTAGAGTTTAGAGTTTTGGTCCTATAAGTGTCAACCTAAGTACTAAAAGTGCATGCCGCTCTATCCAATGGGACCAAAAATATAATTTTTCCAATATATCCAAACACTACACTAGTGAAAAAAAGAATAGAAAAGAAAAGTAAGGGTTCCATTGAAATAGTAACAATTTTATTGCACTAGTTGCAATTTAGCCCCCTATAATTTGTGAAATAAGCATCAAACCGTCATCTGAAATATATATATATATATATAATAACTTCCTTATATTTTATAAAACCACGCACACCACTTCCCCATCCACATTAGTTGCCCATTTACCCTTAATCATTTCACATATATATAATTCAATTTAAATAACCTTTTATTATCATATTTTATTTTTTTCATTCTTTTCTTTTCTTGTTTTTCCCATTTCTCTCTTCTTCCATTATTTCATATATTTCTCATTTTAAACATATATAAATTTATGATTGTTTTTCATTTCTCATTATTTCATATATTCTCATTATATATTATATAAATTTATCTATAAAATTTTAAATAATTTTTGTTTTTATCTTTTTTCTTTCTAATTATTCATACATGTATACATATTTTTTCTATTTATACTTATTCACATATATATAATTTACACATATATAAATTTATCAATAAAATTTAAATAATTTTTATTTTTATCTATGTTTTCTATTTATTCATTTAGAATTAAATAATATTTAATATTTAAAAATATATATAACATCATTTTTTATTCATACTTATATACATATATAGTATATATACACCACAAGAAAATAGGTTAATCATGGCATATATTTTGCGATAGTTTATCTCAACTGCTGCAAAATATTAATTTGACGGTGGTTAAGTGGCAATTTATCTGAACCACCACTGAATTAGCCATTTAGTGGCGGTTTCAAAAAACCACCATGGAATTCATAATAAATGACTACGGTTAGTGTAAACGCCACTAAATGAATAACTTCGCGTTGATTTTTCTAAATCGCTGTAGTTAATAATATCGTTTCTTTTGCTTATTATATTGCCCTTTGTTTTTTTCTACTTTAAAGGGTTTTGTCCGTAGTTTTTTAATATATATATGTAATGCCAATTATTTTTGATAAATATATATATTTTATACATTTCTAAAATAAAGTGTTTTATATTATAAGCTCTTCTACAAAATGTAAAGAGGTATTTGCTTATTTTTAAAATTTGACCATACTCTAGTAATAATTTAGACCTTATGAATTTTAAGTTTTTATTTTATTCATACATTGCAAGAATTATTTTAAAAGATAAAATCTCATATTTTTATAAGTTTAAAAAATTCTTATAATATATTTTCATTAAAAACTTGGCCAAACACCCACTTAGCCTATATTTCTACTTGTCTATTAATACTATATATTTTGATTAATGAAATGAATTATTATAATATTTTCTTTACCCAAAACTCACAATGCAAAAATATTACTCCTTTACTTAACAATTTATATATACATATATGTAATAAAATTTCTTTGCTTTATGCAACTATGTTATATAATTATCTCACACTTTCTGTTTATTTCTTTTAGTTCACTATTTGATACTCTTTTTTTTATTTATTCAAATGAAAATAACTATTTTATTTTTAAAAATAATAATATTATTCTAAAATATTCTAATAAACTAATTATGTCATATCATTAATTTTCAAAATTTATTTTTAATAGTGTAAAACAATTCACACCTTTTACTCTTCCAACTAATACTTTTTATAATTTTATTTTATTTACAATAAGAACTAGGGGTATAAATGAAGCGAGATGATTCGCGTACAGTTTGAGTTCATCAGTTAAACTAGCCAAGCCAGGCTTAATAAGTATAAGTATTTATGCACATATCTCTATTAACAAATATCAACTATAGTCAAGTTGGTAAGTACCTTGTTGCAGGCACGGGTTCAAGTCCTTCTTGCAACAGATTTTGAGTTTCCATTTTCAGGAATGGGCTGTGGGCAAGTGCATTGGTCTTTCCAGCCCAAAAACTATTGAACCTAGCGATCTCCAACCCATCTGTCGACGGCCTATCATGCCATTGCCCAACACACCTAGGTCTACCATGCCTTGGCCCATTTAGGTGGCCTCGGTCGCGAAGGCCAACCTTCAATCCAATGCCAAGTCCATTAAGTCAAGCCCTGAGATTGGGCTTTAGCCAGCTGAAGAGGCCCATGGGGAAGACTACCCAATTAATGTTGAGCCTACTCATCAGCAACCCAGCGCCAGAGATATTGGACTAAAAAAAAAACTGTATTACATGTGCTAAATGTAACAAAACTTTTAAACTCCTTCGTAACAAAACTCTTAGTTATCTATTCTATTAGTAATGAAATACTTATTTTTTAATTAAAATATTATTTAACTATTTGTAACCAAATATTTTGTTACATAAATAATTAGTAACTATACTTAATTAAATAAATAATATTATTATAATAAGCACTGGTAACAAAAAATAAAAGGCGACAAAACTGCCAATGTTTTGGTAATTAGGTATTTTATTATGCTATAGAAAACTATTGTAACTAATATTATTTTGTCACCAATACAAAACTTTTTGTTATGATGCATTTCGTCGCCATAAGGTTATCATTTGTAACAAACCATAAATTTCATTACTAAGACTTTTTGCGATGGGCTTTAAAGCACAAAACTTTGTAACAAAAAAATTGTTACCAATATTTTTGGGTAACGAATTTCAGCATTATGGTAACGAAATTTTTCATTACTAAAAGTGTAATCTGTTGTAGTATTAGATAATATCCATGTCTAATATCCTTTATGCACTACCCAAATTCTTTATTTCAAATTCTTCACTCAATTGAGCTTTTAACACCTTGATCTCAAACATGTTTTTAGGGGCAATTAATATATCATCAACAATAAACAGCAAATAAACATGAAGATCATCAATACACTTCTTATAGTACGCACAACAATCATAGATACTTCTAGTATACCCAATCTTAGTAATAAATGCATTAAACCTCATCACTACAAAAAAAAAATATATATATATATATATACTTTTTACTATAGTTAAATATATATAGTAAATAGCAATTAAGTGTAGTAAACAATTATTAACAATGCTTGTGCAACACTTTTCTAGCCGTAGCCATTGCAAGCAAGGTAAAAGCTTAGCTATACTTTTTCAACCCTAGCAATTATCTTTAGTCACGAAATTATCTTCAATTACTACAAATTTAATATGCGGTAGAAAAGTTATCAAATACATTGCTATCTTTCACCATAATTAAAAAAGTGTAGTATATAGTAGTTAATCACCACACTTCGAAAAACATAGTAAATTTTTAAATAATTTCTAACCACAATTAAATATAGTAAAAATAAAATTATTTTAGGGGCTTTTGAGGAATTTTGCTAATAAACTATGTTTTTTTTTAATATTTATACACACACACCATGAGTTCGTTAAGACACGAACTCTTGACCTTATACTTATGTATTTGAAGATGATGCCACTAGGCCATTGGCCACTTCGTTGCTAATTAGCTAGTTTAAATATATATTTGATTAATTGATCAATCTTTTGATATTAAAATTTATTGGAGGCAAATTTTTATTTTACTTTCAAACTTGGGTTTTCCTACTTTTTAAGCAACTTTTCTAACTAACTAAATTATCTGATTGATTAATCAAGTATTTTTTAATAATAGTTGCAGTAAAATTTTATTTTACCTCTAATTGCATGATTAAAACTATGAGTAATTAAGAATTTTGTGGGCCATTTTATTTGTTAATTTAGAATTCAATTAATTTAAATAAATAAGTTTTAATAATAAAAATTGGAAACAATTTTTTCCTATTGATTAAACACAGCTCTCAATATATTTTACATTTTTTTTTCAGTGAAAAATTTGTATTTAAGATCTTAATCTTTGCTGTCAAACTTTCATAACTTCTATTATTTTTACTTCACTAATGAAAAAGTGTGGTAACTTATCATCTTTTTACCATGGTTTATGTAAAATTGATGCAAATGTAATATACTATTCACCACACGGAAAAACTATAGTAAATAAATTTATATTTTACTACAATAAGATGAGGTGTTGTATTTAATATGAGTTTTAGCACACATTTAAAATTTTATACTACAATAGAAAAATCATAGCAAATAGTCCTTTTTACTATGCTATTTTTAGTGAAGAAAAAAATATTGTAGCAAAAAAGCATATTTTCTTGTAGTGTACACTATTGCCTTAGAGATAGGTTCCAGCCATAAAAGGACCTCTTCAAAAGGCATGTCTAATCTTTCTTTCGGAAACAATGAATTCTTGGACAATTTGGTGTTAAAGAGTATGTATCTAACTCTCTTCAAAATACTCATATTTATTTGTTTCACAACTTTGTTCTATTGTGGTGTATGAATAATTGTGTGATGCCTTACAATCCCCTCCATATCACAAAACTCCTGAAATTCCTTCTAGTAAATCTCCAGGCTATTGCTAATTGTCACAGGGGTCAATTTTTCACATAAATTTTCGCCCGTCTTTATGCGACC
>JACGDI010005479.1:1013024-1069008 GCA_014898725.1 Jacaranda copaia | reverse complement strand
TCAAGCACCGCCAAGCATGCCCGACCGGATCCAACAACTTTGGGTCTTACACTAATCCTCAAGCATTTGACCATTTCCCCAGTTTGCTTCTCAAACAAAGTTTTCCACTGCTTGAAGCTAATAAATACCTCATCTTTATACTTCAACAAATACACCCATACTCTCCATGAAAAGTCATAAATGAATATCAGCATGTACCTAGCACCACTCTTTGAGGAAACTTGAGAAGGCCTCTGAAGATCTAAAGTTAATACAATCTACAGTGCCCTTGGTCTCATGAATTGCAGTGCTGAACTCCATCCTGTACTGCTTGCTAAGAATACACTGCTCACAAAAATTTAGCTCCCTAGTGTTTTCTCCACAAAGTAACCCCGTCTGCTCAACTTTGATAATACTTAAGTCGCATACGCTAAAACCTCACAGTATCATTAAGTGATGAAAAAACTGCTGGAAATACCAAAAACTGTACTATTCTACAATATGTAAAGGACATTTTTCTTCTCCCCCTACATGATTAGCAAAGCACCCTTCAAAACTCGTAAACCTATATCTTGAGCTTTATACTTACAACCATTTTTGTCTAACATACCCAGCAAAATTAGGTTTTTCTTCAAATCAAGAATATGACACACATCTATTAATCTCATCACAATTCTATTGTTCATTCTATTACTCGTTGTGTCAATCCTATAACTCTATGAGATACATCATTTCCCATGAACACCCATCATATTTGTATAAATGGTGAACAAAGCCTTTTGTGGGCATGTATGGTAGGAGCAACTACTATCCAAATTCTATTTGAAACTCAAAAGACTCTCAGTAACATTAAGAATAAGTGTTCCATTAGACTCATCCTCAACAACTTTAGCAACAAAATCCTATTTTTAACCAAAAGATTCACCCCAATCCTTTATCTTTCCATATTTTAGACAATTTCATTTCTAGTACCTATTTTCTCCATAATTATAGCATTTATTGTTTGATTTTGGATCACTCTCTACTCCTTCCCCTTTCTTTCAGTTTCCCTTTTGTAATAAATCATTCATCACTTTCACTATCATTATTATCTAGGATATGCTTTCTTAACTTATTTAAATTCAATGAGGCCTTCAAATCTTTTATTGATATTATATCTCTCCTATACAGTAAAGTAGCAACCAAGTGCTTAAAGAATTTAAGCAGATAACATAAAAGAATCAATGCTAGATCTTCATCCTTAACTTGAACATCTATATTAGTGAGATCCAATGTTACCTTATTGAAATAATAAATATACTAAGTAATAGATGTACTTTCTCTGAGGGCGTGTAGTTGTTGTTTCAAATACAAACAATTTGTAAAGGACTTCATCATATGCAAACTCTCCAACTTTGACTATATTCCTATTGGTGTACTTTCTAAGGAAATCTTTCTCAATACATTATCTGCTAGCGATAATACCAAAGCATTTGCCTTCACCATAAATTCATCATCCTCCTTCTCTAAAAATGTCTCTAGTAAAAAATCTCTACTTTTTAGTGCTCCCTACAGACCTTGTTGACATAAGAAGGGAGTATCTTCATCTACCATGGCCCACAGTTGTTCTTTCCATTGAATATCTTTACCTCATATTTCATTGTAGACATCTTGTCTAATTTGGCTCTAATACCAATTTGTTATAATCTAAAAGGTCCAAATAATAATTAAGAACTACCTACAAAGAAATTTAATAAAAGAACACAAAATTTAATGTGGTTTAGCATGTGCATAGTCTACTCGACAAAGAGATAAATTTTTATTAATCTCAAATCATATGTTAAGTGCAAATTCAAGTTCCACAAATCTCATTAGAATACCCAACTCCTTTGTTCTAACCTTCATTAGAGAGTGAAATCTCAAAATTAATATAGAACTAATTTGAATGAGGTCTAAAATGAAAAACAAAATCTAATTAAATGTGTTTGGGTCAAAAAATGACCGTTAGGCCTGTGTTACGTGCCTAGGCGCACAATAATTGCTCTTGCGCATACACATGCACAACATGGATATACTGCCAATATGAGCAGTAGCACCCCTACCTAGGGGCATTGGTTGGGCACATACAAGCACGATGTATCTTTCTAATGGGCATTTGGGTAGGACATCCGAAGTGCACACCCAAATGCTCATGTGCATAGTATGTGCCTCTTGCCTATTGGGGCGCATCGTGCCTATTGTTGGCAATGTCCATTTAGACTGTTTTTGCTATTTCATTACCATTTTCATTATTTCTTGCTATTTTTGTCATTTTTAAATTGAATTTCAAGGCACACTCATCAAGTTTTACATTGAGAATATGTTCATTAAAAATGGTTCTCAAGTTCATTAGCACACTACAAGAAAAGAGGTTAATTATGGCATAAATTTTGCGGTGGTTGGGTCAAATCACCACAAAATAAATCAACAAGAGGCAGTTATCAAACTACCAGAATAATCACATCTAACGACGGGTTCAGGCAAACCATGACAATATTATGATTATCTAGTAGCAAAGTGGACCATATCTCACGACAGTTTAAAAAACCACTGCAAAGTGGACAATATCTTATAGTGATTTAAGCTAAACTAATGCTATATGAATATTTTGTGGCAGTTAGGACTGATGCTATATGGGATATTTCGCGATGGCCATTACCGCTACAAAAGCAACAAATTACTAAATTTTTCTATATTGTTGTTCCTTTAGCATATTGGCTTAGCCTTTGTTTATTTTAAAAGGTATTGGTCCATATATAAATACGTAATGCCAATTATTTTTGATAATTTTTTTTATAAATTCCTAAAATAAAGTGCTTATACCATAAGCTTTTCTGTGAAATGTAAAAAGGTGTTCACTTATTATTTAGAATTTGAACACACTACTATAATAGTTTAGACCAAACAAACTTCAAATTTTTATTTTATCCAAACATTCAAGGATTATTTTAAAAGATAAAACCTAATATGTTTTCATAAGCTTAAAACATTCTTATAACAAGATCATATAGGAGACGACAACATCTTTTTAGTAAGAACTTTGCTTTACATCCACTTAGTCTAGGTTTCTACATGTGTGTTAATGTTATATACTTTGATTAATGAAATGAAATATTATAGTTTTTTCTTTATCCAAAACTCAATGCAAAATATTATTCCTTTACCTAAAAATTTATACATGAAATATAATTTCTTTACTTCATGTAGCTATGTTTATTATCCCACATTTTCTGTTTGTTTCTTTTACTATTTCATGCTCTTATTTTATTTATTCAAATGTCAATTACTATTTTATTTTTAGTAATAATAATATTAATATGAAATATCTCATGAACTAATTATGCTATACCATTGATTTTCAAAATTTACCTTTAGTTAAGAGTTAAAAATATTCGAACTTTTTATTCTTCTGACTAATTTTTTTTTATAATTTTATTTTATTTACATTAAGAACTAAAGACCCCTTTGTCACTTTCAGGATTTATTTTCAATACTAAAGAATTTTTATTTTTACATATATTTATATATTATATTTTTGAAGTTATCATAATTTTCCTAATAAAAATCTAGAATCACATTCCTCTTTTGCTAGATGTTGTTCTTCAAAATCAATTTTCTCTCAAACATTTCTTTTGTTAAAATCACGCAATTTTTCTCCTGTTCCCACATCCCAAACCTGCCCTAAGAATTGCACTAGAGATTTCTCTCCTCTTCCCATGCCCTCCATCATTCCACCTCTCAAAACCCACCCTCGTCTGATTTCTCTCTTCACCACCTTTTTTCTCCACAGCTGCTGATGTTGGTAAGGTTCTAATTGCATTTCTTTTCCTTATTTTGTATATTGTTTGGATTTTTTTTTGGTGTTGTTTTCTCAATTTTATTGATAAACATAAATTAAGCTTACCTACTACGATTTGGAAGTATAAGAAGTTTTTGAAGAATTTGGAGTTAAGGTAAGAGAAAGCATTGTTGAATTCTCATGGTCTTTTGGGAATCTTGAACATGCTCAAATGAGATGTTCTAGTCATTTGGGGAGTTTTTTGATATTTGTCTTCTTAGTTTGTCAAGCACTTTAAGAAGTATTATGACATTTGTGGAGGTATCGCAACTTTTATGCAAGTTGGTATTTATGATATCTATTGCAAATTTTTGCAAGCAAGATTTGAAATAAACCATATAATGTTCAAGATTAATAATTATTATGGATATAATTATTGTGGCTGTATATGAAAGGCTTCCATATAAAGAGAGAAAAACTTTATAGTTACGTACATTATTATAGGGATCCATCATCCTCAGAAAAATTTTAATTTGGGCTTGTGTTGCTAAGCTGGTGACTAAGACAAGCAATTAGAATGCCACTAAAATGGTGGATATCTGTCTACTCACACAGCACTTGATTGTTAATCATATCTAGTTGCTGATGATGAATATATAAAGTTGTAAACATTTATTAATTAAACATACTTTTTCTGGTATTACTTTATTTTTTGAGTGGTTATAAATGACACAAAATGAACTCAATTTTCAAATACTCCTCTTGGACTTATGTTTGGGCATTTTTGTTCCTACCCACTCTATCAAATTGTTTCTCCGAATTTAAACTACAACCTTGAAATCCTTTTTAATGACCTCCTTGTATCATGGTTTTGGTTCTCCTGGTCTGGGTGTGATTATTTGTCCTACACTTCTGCTATTTTCTTTAAAAGAGAAGGAACTACACATGAAAAGTTGATGCTCAACTTATTTATTTATTATGGTTTATATAATTCTCAACTTTTGAATAGTGTTAATTTTGTGGAGTTTGAATATGACTAAGCAACTAATTTACTCTAATTAACTTGATACTTGTGGAATTCTTAACTAAATCTTCACTTGATACTTCATGCATTACCTTTTTCCATTCTAGTTGTCATCCTTAATGATGTTAATAAGCATCTAAAGAAGTTTCTCGATGATCTATTTTTGTGTGGCAATTCACCAAATGGCAAATACTAATGTAGTAATTCTTTCTTTCTTGTCAGAATTAGCAACCTCACTTCAACATATATGCTTAGAATACTAATTAAGGAAATTTGTCAAGCTAAATTGCATTGATCAATTTGTAGAAAATCGGTGAACAAATGAAATTACTGACTTTCCACCAAAATTGTTAATATTTTGTGGTTTGTAGTTTTTGCGTACCTAATATAATCTTAGTTTGTCTTTATGGGAACCAAAGTAGACATTGGAGGGCATATATTTTCCGAAGAAGCATATCTCTTGTGAACATGGTCTTATGAGGTCTTTTCCTATGTAATTAACTTTGGTTATTGGTCTAAGAGAGGCACATTTTTTTGAAGATTCTAAAATTAGGTTTGCCTTTCCATATAAAAGCCTTGTGCATTGGAGTCCTTGTATTATATTTTTCGGAATTCACATCTTTTCAAACTTTGTCATTATCTTGTGGAAGGAGACATTTTCAGTAAAGAAAACTTTAATCTAAGTGTCTTAGAATCATTTCTAAAGATTGTCAGAAAACGTTAATCTAAGCTCCATCCTTAGAGTAGTCATAAATTTTTAAAATCCTTTCTGAGATTGCCTTAGAAAGTTGTTTTATAACATGTTGGACTAACACTAGATTTTTTATCAATTTCGTTCTAATAATTTTAAACTGCCTTTAGTTTTTCTCTGTGGTAAAATCTTTCGCAATTATGTTACTAAACTGGTGTCATGTTCCATTTATTTTGATTTTAATTTAAAATTTGTTAGTTTTTTGAACTTTTAAATTTTGTTAGAATCAAATGGCCTGATCTTATTTCCCTTGCTTAAGTTGTATTTTCTTAGAATTTCTGATGGAATCAAGCTATCTAGAATCTTAATTCAATACAAATATCTTTTATCTTGATTAGATTGCACCAACAAGTTCATATGATAAATTTGATATAGCAATTGAGATAAAACAAACTTAGATAGTATTGGATTATGTAAAATATATAGCAGACACTCTCAATGATTCAAAGATCATGCCCAATTAATTAAGTTCATTCATTGCAAAGATTTATCTCTGTACATGTGGATGGATTGCTAGTATTTGTAGGCATTAGTAATTGCTCATTACATGGAAACTGTTATGATAGCTAAAAGAATCTTTGTGATAAATGATGATTGAAGACTATGTTTATTTTTCATGAACCCATTATTCATATTGAACAATCTCAAGTCAAATTAGATTTAATATGAGCTCAAGTAACTTGATACTTTTTTGTTTGCTTTATCTATTAGCTTTCAATTTCCTAGGTAGAATTTTCTATGAGCTTTGAGTTTGGCTAAACAGTAGTATGTAATTGTAGCTTCTTAATGTGTTCCACCATTGGGCTTAATGTTCATGGATGTTCATTTAGTTTCTTAATGTGTTTCACCATTTAATGGTTTGATTTGTTACTTTGGCTTGTGAAGGAAAATTTAAATGAGCCCATTATTTTTGCAAAAGAATGTCATTTGTTGTTAGAAATAAACCATTGTCGACTAATGAAATTTTAATTGATAAAAATTATTATAGCAAGTGCTCCATGATAAAGCAATAACAATAAAATTTTTGCTTATTAACCTTACTATTTCGCATATATGCCTAGGCAAAAGAGATATGCATCTAGGAGTTGGCCTATACCTATACTGGTTCATTCTCAATTTGAGGGCCCAAGTGATATTGGTGCTCATAGTGAGCCAGTAGTTGAGCTAGAACCATCTCTTTAGGCAGACCTATCTACTCAGCTAGGGTCACATGATCGTCTTAGCCCAGTCACGCAGCCTAACTTGTCTGACAAGTCAGATCAACATTCTTAAAAGGAAAAATGTAATAAATACTGGTATATTGGTTTGATAAGTATGTGATTTATTAACTTACTACTAGTTTTGATTTAATATGCTTAAGTTATAGTTTTGCTAAAAATACCTTTTTAGTTTTACTTGTTCGATGAGGATGGTGAAGTTAAAGAAACACATCTTAAGGTGCAAGATGTGTTCGAGCTTCCTCCTAATAAGAAGATTATTTTATACTAGAATGAACTAGGCCAACCTATTAAAGATTCAGGATCACTACTCGAGGGATTTTTGGGATATGTTGCAAGTAATTTTAATAACTTTCCAATTAGTTATGAGAAGTAGCCCAAGGTTCTTTCAAGCTACAAAGAATAAGTATGGAACAACTTAATTAAGGTATGGGTTATATTTTTTCAAATGAAATTGGTTTTTTATTGTTTACTACTTAATTACTTTAAAATGTATTATTTCACAGTAGGAAAAATTTGTAGTCAATGATAGGCCAAACAAAGATTACATTATGGGAAATCTGGGAAAGAAATGGAGAGATAATTGTGTGAAGTTATTTCAAGAACACTATGATCCATCACTTGGTTGGGAAGCTAAGAGGCATCCAGAAGACATCTACACGGATTAGTGAGCCTCTTTCTGAGCTATAGGTTGAGCGACTCAACAGAAGCAATAAGCATTCATTATAAATTCTAAAACAATGTTTACTATTTGTTGATATTGTTATTTAGTCTAATTATGTAGGAGACGTATATAAGAAATGCTTTGACTCAATGCCAACAAACAATTCCTCACACTCTTAGGTCAAAGATACTAGCTAAAAAGAGGTATGCCATAGTAATACCTTATCTACGTTTTTACTTCTAAATGCTAAATTGATTAATTTAAAATGTTAATAATTACGTATAAAATATTAGCAAATTCAAATTGGGTGACCTCGCAATACAGCAGAGTTGTGTGCTATTAACCACAAAAAAAAAAATGGTTCTTTTGTTAATGAAATTGCCAAAAAGTTGTAAGTACAATATATTACATATTTTTTGCATATTACTATTAAAATGGTGTATATTATAAGATTTAAATGTTTACATAATATTTAATGTAATGTGTAGGAAGAATGTCTTCATGAATGTCTTTGGGAAATAGCATCTAAAGTTGTGTTCAAGGTTTGCGATTTGATGTCTGTCCATCTCAAATCTCCAAATCAATTAGTAGTTCTAAGGATGTTCATCTAGCCAGTTAGCATTATTAAATGTTAAAGTTGAACATCTGAAAATGAGATTACGACATTAAAAGATGCATTGAACTTAACAATATCTTTTCTAATTTAACACTTTGGAGGTCAATAGCCAGCTAGTTTTCCTAATATCAATCAGATAAATCAATCAATGAAAACTATTATTATTTTGCTTGCTTGTTATGGAATTGGTTTGAGTGTCATATGAATGTTAGTTTTGAAGGTTTGTGTTACCCTAGAATCCAAATATTTTGAAAAAAAAGAAACTAAATAAACTAGCCCACACGATACCATAAGGATCTAGACATACATGAAATTAAGATTTAGAGGAGGAAAATACCTTGGCAAGAAATACAAAATGAAGAGCAAGAGTAAAACTCTCTTCAACTGTTGAACTGGCTCTTCATTGGTGTAGCAGAATCACCACCGATTTTTACTTAGATGGACTTCTCCTTTATGACTAAAGTTTTTACTAGAATGTCTCAACCATTTATAGATTCTACAATTTAAAATTAAACCTAATCAGAACACCAAAGGTACTCCCAAAACTAGTAAGAACCGGCTGCCAGAAACTGCTCTAACAAGAGCAAAAGCAGCCGAAGTAGATTGTCTTTAATGTAAAAGTCCACATACCAAATCTATGGTCTATTCTCTACAAAATGGCTAGAATATATGTAGAGAATGAGATAAGAAAGTTTGTGAATATGGAGGTGGAAGGTGGAGAGAGTTGGAGAGAATAATGGGAGACTAACAAAATTAGATTCCCACTACACAATATTGTTAAGAGGAAATCACACTAAACATACACACCTCACACACCTTATGGCTGGCCATCCTCCTATATCTATATATGGGAGTGGGATGGTGTGTGGTCACCTACCATCCTCAAGGAGGTGATGCCAAGTGTCCATGCCAAGGCGGCCACTAACTTCTGATTTGTGAATAAGAATATTAATTGATGTGCATATTTCATCTTATGAAATGTCTTGTAATTAAATTCCAATTCATATTAAATGAACCCTTCATTTATTATTCTCACCAAATATTAACTCTTCAACTTAATTAAATTAAATACTTTGATTTAATTAATAATATTTTGACTTAACTCTTAAGTCAACGTGCATAACTGTTTAAGCTAGCCAAAATCAATTTAACCCTTAAATTAATTTTGACCAATTGTTATTCATGTGACATCAATTAATTAACCCCTAATCAATTTATCTTAATTTAACTCTTAAATTAAGTTGACCAATTTAACATTTAAATTGATCAAGCTATAATAACTACAATTTTGCCTCCTCCAAAACTGGTTTTGAATCTTCTAACTCTTAGAAAATTCTTCTTCCTTCAATTGACCATGTTATTGGCTTTTGTGTGTGACCTATTAGGTTCTACCATTCATTGGACATGGGCTTACAACTCCTTTTGATTTTTGGAATATCAAATATTTATGTTAATTTAAATTTGTTTAAACTAAGTAACTCAATTCAATTAATCTCATTACTTGAAGAATAACCAATCTCCATGGTCGATATCCAACCTCAAGCCCATGAAGCCCAACTAATTGGCCAAATTGAATGCTCTTGAAGAATCATTCTAGTATTATGCACACTATGCAAATACGGTCCTTCTATTTCCTATCTCCCAAAAAAGGTCTAGGGCAAGATATTAGTCAGCACCCTAATAGCCTCGATATTGATATTCTTTTCTTAATATTCAATTCCTTTTGTGACCTCATCTTTGGAAAAACCTTCCCAAATTGCTACATCACCTTGCATAAGAATTTTTGGGAATAAATCATTATAGAACACATAAGAGGTGCACTCGCTCTTTACAAAGATAAGGCATTGAATTTCATTTTGGATCTCATAAACCTCTATGTCCAACAGCTCATGCCTAATTTCTACTTGAGCAACCCATTAAGTGACCAAGGAAGAGTTAAAGCATAATGGCCAAACACAAGGTTACCATGGATCCTCTAGTCAAAGCACTAATAATATACATTAAAGTAAGTGGGAGAGCTTGCCATTACTGACTTACCACTGTAGTTATCTAGTGGATTCTCCAGAAGGGTCTTCAATGCTTTGTTCCCTAACAAACACCCATCAACATGCATCCATATCTCATATAGGACTGCTCATCGAATGGAGTAACATCTAATCCTTGGATTTATGCATCATTAGTGCAAGTCTATCTGGATTTTAGATGCCCTGTCTTACAAGATCCTATAACTTGGAAAATTTAAGATCACAACCATGTAAGACTTATTACATGATCATCACCTAGTGTGTGACAAAGTCATATAGTCTTGTGTGATCTTAGAACTTCATTGAAATGCAAGTGAAGTAAATAAAGAGCGTAAGATGAAGAAGGCCTTACAATAAATATCATTCAATCAAGATTGTCTTATAATGAAATAGTTTACAAGGCTAATCTAATTGGCTTATAGGGCACTATTCCAACAATCTCCCACTTGCCCTAAAGCTAATGTCCCATGGCCTTGAGACCCTTCTTCTCAAGATGTCCTTCAAAGACCTTTTGCGATCAAAGTTTTGTTAGTGGATCTGCTATGTTCTCTTTTGAGGCAACTCTCTCCACTTGAATGTTGCCTCTATCAATGATCTGCCTCATCAAATGATATCAACTCAAAATGTGCTTAAATCGCTGATGAGATCTTGGCTCTTTAACTTGCACTACCGCCCCATTGCTTTCACAAAAGACAACTACTGGCTTAATAATGGTAGGCACTACATTAAACTTTTAAATGAAGTTTTTTATCTAATGACCTTCTTTTGCTACTTCTGAAGCCACAATGTATTCTACCTCTATGGTAAAGTCAACCATTGTGTTTTGTTTGGAACTTTTCCAACTTATCGCATCGCCAGTGAGGCAAAATATAAATCTAAAAATGGATCTGAGATCATCTACATTAGATTGAAAACCTAAATCCGAAAACCCTTCAGGTTTCAATTCTCTATTGCCATATACCAAGAACAAGTCCTTAGTTCTTCTCAAATATTTAAGGATTACTTTTACAACTATCCTGTGAGTATCATCAGGATTAGATTGGAACTTACTCATAACACTTAGCAAGTGTGCCACATCTAGTCTAGTACATTAAACTTTACATATTATGTTTCCTATAGCAGAGGCATAAAGTATGTGAGACATTCTTCGTTTCTCTTCCTTAGTCTTAGGGGTCATAGGCTTTGAGAGATGAATGCCATGTCCCTTGGAAAGGAATCCTCTCTTGGATTTTTCCATACTAAACCTCTTTAGTATTTCATCAATATATGGGATTTGGGAAAGCCTAAACATCCTCTCAGATCTATCTCTATAGATACATATTCCTAATACATAGGATGTTTCTCCCAAATCTTTTATGGAGAATTGTATAAATAACCATGCCTTAGTACACTCTGACATTCCTATCTCATTCCCAATGAAAATGATTTCATCAACATAAAGCACAATAAACTGTACTGAACTCCCACTAGTCTTCTTGTACACATATAGTTCATACATATTTTTACAAAGCCAAATGATTTGACTGTTTTGGCAAAACATATGTTCCAACTTTAGGATGCTTGTTTGAGTCTATAAATGGATCTCTAGAGTCTGCAAACTTTTAGCTCATTCCCTTTGGATGTAAAACCTTATGGTTGTTCCATATAGATTTCTTCTTCAATGTCTCTATTTAGGAAAGCGGTTTTCACATCCATTTTCCATATCTCATAGTCATAATATGCAGCCATGGCAAGTAAAATTTAAATGCACTTAGGAATAGAGACTAGTGAAAAGGATCCCTCAAAATCAATACCGGGCTTAGAGTGTAACCTTTTGCCACTAGTCGTGCCTTAAAAGTCACTAATTCTCCTTCTACGTCAAGCTTTCACTTATAGATCCACCTGCAACCAATGAGAACTATTTCCTTCGGTGGATCTACTAAAGTTCATACTTTATTTGATTATATGAAGTCTATTTCGAATCTCATGGCTTCAAGCCAACATCTCAAATCTATGCTCAACATAGCTTCCTCATAGGTCTTCAGATCATTATTTGATAGTCCCATCTCATGAAGAAATCTAAACCTTTTAGGTTGCTTCTTGATCCAATCCGAACTTCTTAGAGGTTGTCTACAAGGCTCTTGTAATTTCTTTGTTTCCACTACTTGTGGGATTTTTTGATCATCTTAAACTTCATCAAGTTCAACAATAACACCTTTTCTGTCCAATAAAAATTTCTTTTCCAAAAAGTGGGCGTTCCTTGAAACAAACACCTTTTGCTCCGAGGGATCATAGAAGTAATAACCCAAAAACTCTATAGGGTATCCCAAACTTGCACAAGGTGGATCTACTATCCAACTTATCTCTCACTGTCCATCTTACTTATGTGGGAAATCCTTAAACCTTGCAATATTGGTAAAAGGGTGCTTTGCCATGCCATATCTTATATGGTGTCTTTGGCACCAAGTTTGAAAGTACTTTGTTTAGTAACCTCACTGTCATTTCTAAGACGTATCCCCAAAAAGATATGGGCATATTGAAAAAGCTCATCATAGAACGTACCATATCTAATAGGGTACAGTTTCTCCTCTCGGCTACTCCATTATGTTAGCATGTACTAGGTGGAATCAATTGAGAGAAAATTTCATTCTCCTTTAGATAATCTAAGAATTCAATACTTAAGTATTTACCCCTTGACCTGATTGAAGAGCTTTAATACTAAGTCACTTTTGCTTTTCTACTTCATTTTTATACTATTTGAACCTTTCAATGGCCTCAGACTTGTACTTCATAAGATACACATATTCGTACCGACTACAATCATCGATGAAGATAATGAAGTAAGAATAGCCTCATCTCCCACTAACTCTTAGTAGACCACAAACATCCATATAGTTCAAATTTAAAGGGCTTGTGGAGCACTCCGTTTATACTACAAAAGGAGCCTTGGTTATTTTTCCCTTCAAACAAGATTCATAAATAGGACGGTCCTAAATAACACTAACATTTAGTGCTTTTAGAGATTCCATCTTGTTCATTCTATTTTTGGAGATATGCCCAAGTCTTGCATGCTAAAGAATGGCATCTTCTTGGCTATCCAATTTTATTTTGTTTGATTGAATATGCATTATTGAAGTTTGAGAATCGAGTATGTATAATCCATTAATCAATATACTTTTAGCAATCAAAGAACTATTCTTTAATGCTTTCAAAATCCCATTTGATATGAAAAAAATCAAATTCATTCACTATTAAGAACAAGAATTGAAATGATGTTCTTAACAAGATTCAATAAATAATAAATTGGATTAAGCACAATACTAGAATTCTCTAAGCTCTACTCGATTACGCCTTGGACCATGGCTACAACTCTTGCTCCATTTTCTAGGTAGAGGATTATATCCCCTTCACGTAGACTTTTTCTTCTTTCCATTCCATGTAATGAATTACAAAGGTGAGAACCACATGTGATATTAAATACCCAATAGGAAGAACTAATCGTGTAATGCATTTCAATAATAAACATACCCTTCTCAAAGGTCACAAGATAGGCCTTACAATTTCTCTTCCAATGCCCATTTTCACCATAATGGAAATAGTTTACATCGATCTTAGCCTTTTTCTTAACCCTCCCAAAACTTTTCTTGGGTTGCTTACCTTCAGAGGAAAAATGTTTCTTTCTGTTATCTCCCATTCTTGGGCCTCTTGAGCTATTTGACTTAGAGAAAGAAGCAAGCATTAAAGGATTTTTTCTTTTCATCATCGCCTTATGATCACAAGTATATTCACCAATTTGTTGATTGTAACCTCTTTCTTAGACATTTTAAAGTTCACAACAATTGGTCGAATGATGGGAGAAATGACTGGAGGATCAGATCCACATAGAGGTCATTGTCCATGATCACATCGAGTTGTCCAAGCTTTTCAAGAATTCCAATCATCTTTAGCCCATGATATTGAACACTGGAACCTTGTATCATCCTTGACCTAAAACGCTCTTTGGACAATGCCAACCTTTCGTGTCTTGATTGCATATTATACAACTCTTGTAGGTGCTTATAGATCTCACTTGCATGCCTCATATGCTCATGAGTCTTTTGGAGTTCATTAGTCATGGATGTCATATAAGATACCGCACTTGTAGATCATCATCTACAAATTTAGTGAACACTTCACCTGCCTCATTAGAAGGGTTATCACCTAATGTGTCGGCAGATTTTGATCTAAAGCATAGGTCTTTTTTTTAAAGTTAAGAAATTTTTTTAAGGTTTCTCAACCAATCTTGGAAGTTAGGCTTAGTGAGTGTATTGGTTTCCAAAATGATTGTGAGTAGATTTTTTGGAGATTTCAAAAATCTAGAAGAGGCTAAAAAAGAGTATAAGCATATGACTAATAGTTGATATTGAAAACATGTTCATAATATTTCAAGCATGTTTTTCTTCCACTATTTTATCAAATCTTTTACCCCTTAAAAGAATTCAAGAAATCTCATTTCCTAGTGAGAATCAAGATCCCAAGGACTTGTAAGTAGACCCCCGTGATTGAAGGCCATCCACAAACAATCAAAAGGTAAGCAACTTTTGCTAATTACATCTCATGCAACTCTTTATGCATTTTACCTCACTTTTCATATAGACCCACATGATTATGTTCTATCTATACTACTAAGTATCTAAGTCCAACCCACCAATCATACCTTGATTCAAGACAGCCTCATGACATTCCCCATGATCGAGTGCTAATGCAAGATCTTAAGTCAAAAGTGTATCTCATGCTAAGTGTAAGCTCACAGCTTTCCTCCTAAGTATGATCCCCGTGACCAAGAGCTATTACACTAAATTGGTAGCATCATCATAGCATACACTATTAGTAGAAGGCATGGATTAATTAAAACTCTTTTAGTTTGTATCGATTGGGACTTAATATTTGAAAATACTTAGATATTCTAAGTGGTGGTTTTTTGCTTGCAAAGATCCCATCATTTTTATTTTCTTTCTTAGGTTCTCTATATCCTAATCATGTATCTCATACATAAATAGGATGTGAAAAGCATAAATAAGTAAATAGCCTAACATGATCCTAGATTGGGAAGACTATGATCCTAACCAAGTGATGCACTTAGAGCTATAGATGCTTCACTCGATTGATTTTAGTTAAGTTGATTAAACTAAACTATTACATGAGTGTATCCCATATATTCATAGGTCTTCAAGCCTCTATGGATCCTCTTTGCTCCTTGAAACTCACTAATAGTGATTTACTCTCATAATTTTTACAAGACAGAATAAGTGGCATGCAAACCCTATTTAATACAACACATTTCAACAACTTGAAATAAATAAATCAATTTTAAAGACTCATGATCATCCCTATTCATTCATCATCCATTCAACATTTAAATGAACAATAAATAACCAAGAATTGACATTCAATTCCAATAATTAAGTGCTAATCATATTAACAAATAATCGGTCAAGCAAAAACAAGCATAACACTTATGTATCATATTTTTTTCACAATTGGAAATAAACTTCAACAAGTTTTAAAAGTACCAAAAAATGCCCAACACAATTTTGAGGCCTTGCACGATATTTGTGCAACTAATTTGTGTGTTTCAAAATAAGTTTGGTTACTAAAGAAACTAAAGAAAAAGCTGAAAACCCATCCCAAAGCCAACTAGGGGCTGTTGGCCAACGCTTACACACTGCTGAGCTATAGCTTTCGGCCACTGCCATGCTGTGGGCTGCTAAGCGCTAGCAACTCCCCTATTTTGGGGTTATGGCCAAGTCAAGTCATTTTTTGCTCAATTTTTGTGTACCAAGAATTTTAGAACAACTTCTAAACATCGAAACACACAATATAGGTGAAAATTTTAAATTAAAACACCTTTTAAAAATGAAATATCAAGTGCCTAAAGAAGCTTGAAAAATAAGTTTAAGCAAGAATCATATTCTTCAAAAATCTCCAATTATATATAATCTTATTGGACCCAAAAATGACCAAAACAACTTAAGGCCATTCACAATATGCCATATCACAATATGACATCTACAAATGCCAAATCAAAATTTAGTATCAACAAAAATGAATCAAAACTTAGCCATCACATGATTTAACAATTAAAGCACATAATAGCAAGATTTAATCCATCAACAAAAGAGCCACAAGCAAGATCATCTATACACTCCAACCCATTATATGAATCGAGTACGTGGTGATTTTGACTAATTATTCACAATAACCAATCACCCAAGTCAACCAAAATCCAAATCCATGCTTGAATATGGCTTTGATACCACTTGAAGGCTTGTGTGGCCCTAAGATCCAAATATTTTGAAAAAAAAAGACTGAATTAACTAGCTAACACAACACCAAAAGGATATATACATGCATGAAATTTATATTTAGAAGAGGAAAATACCTTGGTAAAAACAGAAAATGAAGAGCAAGAATAAAACTCTCTTCAACCTTTGAACAGGCTCTTCACCGGCGTAGCAGAATCACCACCAATATTTCATTAGATGGACTCCTCTTTCTTGGCTAAAATTTTTACTAGAATGTCTCAACCCTTTGAGGATTCTACAGTTCAAAATTCAGCCCAATAAAAACACAAGAGGTACTCCCAGAACTAGCAAGAACTGGCTGTCAGAAACTACTCCAACAAGAGCAAAAGCAACCAAAATAGATTACCCCTAATGTAAAAGCCCGCACAACAAATCTATGGCCTATTCTATATAGAATGACCAAAATTTTTGTAGAGAATGAGGGAAGAAAAGCTGGGAATATGGAGGTGGAAGGTGGAGGGAGTTGGAGAGAATCATTAATTTAAAATTTGTTAGTTCTTCAAACTTTTAAATTATGTTAGAATCAAAAGGTCCAGTCTTTTTTCCCTTGCTTAAGTTGTATTTTCTTAGAAGTTATAATGGAATCAAGTTGTCTAGAGTCTTAATTAAACACCAATATCTTTTATCTTGATTGGATTGCACCAACAAGTTCATATAATAAATTTGATGGTGCAATTGAGATATGACAAACTTAGATAGTGTTGGCTTATGTAAAATATCTAGCAGACACTCTCAATGATTCAAAGTTCAAGCCCAATTAATTAAGTTCGTTCATTGCAAAGATTTAACTCTATACATGTAGATGGATTGCTAGTATTTGTAGGTATTGGTAATTGCTCATTGCATGGAAACTGTTATGATGGATAAAGAATCTTTGTGTTAAATGATGGTTTAGGACTACATTTATTTTTCATGAACCCATGATTCATATTGAACAATCTCAAGTTAGATTAGATTGAATATGAGCCCAAGTAACTTGATATATATATGTATATATATTTTACTATTTTATCTATTAGCTTTTAATTTCCTGGGTAGAATTTTCTGTGAGCTTTAAGTTTGGGCAAATAGTAGTGTATAGTTGCAGTTTCTTAATGTTTTTCACCATTAGGCTCAATATTCATGGATATTCATTAAGTTTCTTAATGTGTGTCACCATTTAATGGTTTAATTTGTTAGTTTAGCTTGTGAAGGAAAATTTAAATGAGCCCCTTATTTTTGGAAAGATTGTCATTTGTTGTTAGAAACAAACCATTATCTGCGAATGAGATTTTAATTGATCAAAATTATTATAGAAAGTGCTCCATGATAAAGCAATAACAATAAAATTTGTGCTTATTAACCTCACTATTTTACATATATGCCTAGGCGAAAGAGACATGCATCTAGGTGTCGGTCTATAGCCACATTGGTTTATTCTCAATCTGAGGGCCTAAGTGATATTGGTGCTCATAGTGAGCCAATAACTAAGCTAGAACCATCCCTTAGGTAGACCTATCTACTAAGCTAGGGTCACATGATCGTCTTGACCTATTCACTCAGCCCGACTTGTCTGACGAATCAGATCAACAATCTCAAAAGAAAAAATGTAGTAAGTACTGGTATGTTGGATTGATAGGTATGTGATTTACTAACTTACTACTAGTTTTGATTTAATATGCTTAAGTAAGTTATATGTTTGCTAAACAATACTTTTTTTTTTCCTTCTTTGATGAGTATGGTGAATTTAAAGAAACGCATCTTAAGGTGCAAGAGGTGTTCGTGCTTTCTCCTAATAAGAAGATTGTTATATACTGGAATGAACTAGGCCAACCTATTAAAGATTCAAGACCACTGCTCAGGGGATTTTTGGGAAATGTTGCAAATAATTTTAATAACTTTCCAATTAGTTATGAGAAGTGGCCCAAGGTTTCTTTGAACTACAAAGAATAAGCATGAAACAACTTAGTTAAGGTCTAGGTTATATTTTTCCAAATGAAATTGGTTTTTTATTGTTTACTATTTAATTACTTTAAAATGTATTATTTCATTTTAAAAAAAAATTTTAGTCAATGATGGGCCAAGCAAAGATTACATTATGGGAAATTTGGGAAAGAAATGGAGAGAAAATCGTGTGAGCTTGTTTCAAGAACACTATGATCCATCATTTGGTTGGAAAGCTAATATTGAGAGGCATATAGAAGATATCTATAGAGATTAGTGGGCCTCTTTTCTGAGCTATAGGTTGAGCGACTCAACAAAAGTAATAAGCATTCATTATAAATTCTAAAACAATGCTTACTATTTGTTGAAAATTGTTTTTTAGTCTAATTATGTAGGAGACGTACATTAGAAATGCTTTGAGTCAACGCCAATAAACAATTCCTCACACTCTTGGGTCAAAAAAACTAGCCAAAAAGAATGATGAAATAGTTTTAACTTATCTATTCTTTTTACATCAAAATACTAAATTGATTAATTTAAAATTTTAATAATTGTGTGTAAAATATTAGGAAATTCAAACTGGGTGAACTTGCAATAGAGCAGAGTTATATGCTATTACCCACAAGAAAAAAAAATGGTTCTTTTGTTAATGATGATGCTTGCCAAAGTGCTGTAAGTACAATATGTCGTATATTTCTTTGTATATTACTATTAAAATGGTGTATATTATAAGATTTCAGTATTTACGTAATATTTAATGTAATGTGTAGGAAGAATGTCTTCATGAATGTCTTTGGGAAATAGAATCTAGGATGTGTTCAAGGTAAGGGATTTGATGTCTATCCATCTCAAATATCCAAATCAACTAGTAGTTCTAAGGATGTTCGTCTAGCCAGTCAGCATTATTAAATGTTAAACTTGAACATCTGGAAATGAGATTACGACATTAAAAGATGCATTGAACTTAACAATATCTTTTTTAATTTAACCCTTTGGAGGTCAATTGCCAGCTAGTTTTCCCAATACCAATTAGATAAATCAATCAATGAAAACTATTAATATTTTGCTTGCTTGTTATGGAATTAGTTTGAGTGTCGTATGAATGTTGGTTTTGAAGGATTGTGTGACCCTAGAATCCAAATATTTTGAAAACAAATTGAATAAACTAGCACAAACAATACCACAACAATTTAGACATGCATGAAATTAAAATTTAGAAGAGGAAAATACCTTGGTGAAAATAGAAAATGAAGAACAAGAGGAAAACTCTCGTCAACCGTTGAATAGGCTCTTCACCGGTGTAGCAAAATCACCATCGATTTTCCCTCAGATGGACTCCTCCTTTATGGCTGGAATTTTTATTAGAATGTCTCAACTCTTTGAGGATTCTATAGTTCAAAATTCAGCCCAATCAGAACACCAGAGGTACTCCTAAAACTAGCAAGAATTGGCTGCCAGAAACTGCTCTAACAAGAGCAAGAGCAACCAAAATAGATTGCCCCTAATGTAAAAGTCCACACACCAAATCTATGGCCTATTCTCTACAGAATGGCTAGAATATTTGTAGAGAATAAGAGAAGAAAAGCTGAGAATATGGAGGTGGAAGGTGGGGGGGAGTTGGAGAGAATAATGGGAGGCTAACAAAATTAGATTCCCATAACACAATGTTGTTAGGAGGAAATCACACTAAATATTCACACCTCACACACCTTATGGCTGGCCATCCTCCTATATCTATATATAGGAGGGGGATGGTGTGTGGTGACACACCATACTCAAGGAGGTGATGCCAAGTGTTCATGCCAAGGTGGCTACTAACTTATGATTGCTAAATAAAAATTAATTGAAGCACATTTTTCATCTTATGAAATGTCTTGCAATTAAATTTCAATCCATATTAAATGAACCCTTCATTTAACTATTCTCTCCAAAAATTAACTCTTCAACTTAATTAAATTAAACACTTTAATTTAAGTAATAATAATTTGACTTAACTCTTAAATCAAAGTGCTTAACTATTTAAGCTAGCCAAAATTAATTTAATCCTTAAATTAATTTTGAATAATTAATAGTCATGTGACTCAATTAATTAACCCTTAATCAATTGATCTTTATTTAACTCTTAAATTAATTTGACCAATTTAACATTTAAATTGATCAAGCCAAAATGGCTACAATTTTTCCTTCTCCAAAATTGGTCATGAATCTTCTAACTCTTAGAAATTTCTCCTTCCTTCAATTGATCATTTTATTGGCTTTCATGTGTGACTCATTAAGTTTTACCATTTTTTGGACATGGGCTCACAACTCCTTATGACTTTTGGAATATCAAATATTCACGTTAGTTTAAACTTCTTTAAACTAAGTGGCTCAATTCAATTAATCTTACTAATTGAAGAGTACCCAATCTCCATGATCAATGTCTAACTTTAAGCCCATGGAGCGCAACTAATTAGTTGAAATGAATGCTCTTGAAGAACCATTCTAGCATTACATGTACCATACAAATACGGTTCTTCTGTCTCCTATTTTTCAAAAGAGGCCTAGGGTAAGATATTAGTTGTCTCTCTAATAGCCTCAATACTATACTTCTATTCTTAATATTCGATTCCTTTTGTGACCGTATCTTTGAAAATACCTTCCTAAATTGTCACATCACCTTACATAAGGATTTTTTGGAATCGATCATTATAGAACATATAGGAGATGCACTCGCCCTTGACAAAGATGAGGAGTCGGTTTCCATCTTGAATCTTACAAACCTCTATGTCTAGTAGTTCATGCCCAATTTCTACCCAAGTAGCCCATTAAGTGACCAAGAAAGGGTCAAAGCATAAGGGCCAAACGTTAGATTACCACGGATCCTTCGGTCAAAGGACTAATAATATGCACTAGTGTACGTGGGAGAGCTTGCCACTACCAACTTGCCACTGTGGAGATCTAGTAGATTCTCCAAGCAAGTCTTTAGTACTTTGTTTCCTAACAAGCACCCATCAACATGCATCTATATCTCATATAAGATTGCTCTTGGAATGGAGCAACATCTAACCATTAGATTTATGCATCATTAGTGCAAGACTATCCGGATCTTATTAGATGCCCTGTTTCATAAGATCCTATGACTTGGAATATTTAAGATTACAACTGTATAAAACTTATTCTATGATCACCACTTAGTGCGTGACTAAGTCCCATAGTCTTATGTGATCTAAGGGCTTCATCCAAATGTAAGTGAAGTAAATAAAGAGCATAAGATAAAGATGGCCATATAATAAATATCATTCAATCAAGATTGTTTTACAATGAAATAGTTTACAAGGCCAATTTAATTAGGTTGCAGGGCACTATTCCTACAAGTTTTAGTCTATAAAATTCTAATAATGCATATAGTTTATATGTTTGAGATATCTTGATTTTGTTTTTTAATGGGATTGTTTGATGTGATAGAGACTAAAGAGATTGGGTGCATGGTGGGCTTGTGGCATTTTGTCCTCACTTTATGTCAAACCATACTTTGAATCTCCTTTTAACCTCTGAGTCTTGACATATGTTGTTGGTTATCTATGTTGTTATCTATGAGTACTTATCTATATTGATATTTTTCTATTGATTTTAATTACAGCATAGAGATTTGGACTCATAAGTACATTCAGCCTTAGACAGCCATGGCCCATAAAGTCAGGACCCATCATCTCATGCCTAGTTAATATGTTATTTTGATATTATTGATGTTATTCTCTAAATAGTTGAATCATATAACATGAATTGAACTTGATATAGACTTGTTGATATTTTTTTGGGTTGAACTAAGATATGTTATTTTGATTAGATTGTGATTGTTAAACTAATCCAAACTTATTTGATGTTTATATTGGTGTTATTAATTTGTTCTATTCTATTTTGTTGCTTAAAATTGTTAGTAAATATGTTATTTATAGGTAACGACGATAATAGAAAGAAATTATTTGCATCATTAGTGCAATAAGTACATTAAAAATTGATGTGGCAGGTGTACTAAAACTTGTAAAAAAAATTAAAATAAAAATGAAGATTACTATGGCGGTTACTAAAACCACTGTGAGTTTAAAAGTTTTAAAAAAAATCAATTCATCACCGGCAGTCAAGCAATCGCCACAAAAATTTGAAATAGCCGTGATGTGATAATATTGCAACGGTTTCAACTGCCATGAATATAAGGTTTTTTTTAAGAAATTTGTCACGGAGGTTCCCAAACCACTTTCAAATAAAAAAGTTAATAAATAAAATTATTGTGGTAGTTTACCAACCGCCGCAAAAAATATCAAACTAGAACAATTTTATTTATTGCGGTAGTTCATGAACCACCACCAAAAAAAAAATAGTAGATAGAATTATTGCTACAATTTTCAAACCAATGTGGAAAATAAAACTAGAACAATTACAATCATCACAGCCATTTAAACCACTGCTAAATGATTAAGAAGTGCCATAGAAATATTCACAGCAGTCATTCTTGCAGTTACTTGACCACAACAATGCACAAGAATTGGTGTAGTGATATGTGATTTGATGCCTTTTTTTGGCTCTAGTTGTTGGTATTTATACTAGATGGTCCTTAGTGAATTGGATCCATTAGGCTCAGTGGCCCATCTAAGTGGGGTTTGCGATCCATCCTATCAAGGCAATTTATCTTTTTACTTTAATTTTATCTTTGTATCCGTAGGGCATAAGTGGAATATATAACATGTATTTTGTCAAAAACCTTAACTTCATATATTTATTAGATTAAAAATATATTAAGCGTTTTAAGCAAAAATTGTACTATGAAAACAAACTTCAGTAGCGTTTTTTCAATTCTATTAATCTTGAAAATAATTTTTCTTTTTTCTTTTTTTTTTCTATTCTTTTTGTTCTTGGGTTGCTACGATGTATTAATCTTGAAAATGTTAAGTTGCCTTTTCATTTTGTATTGCTTGCTTCAGCTTTAAATTTCTAATACTTGGATTGGTAGCTTGGACTTGTTATGCTTCCTCATGAAATCCTCCAGCATCTAAGGCCTTTTGAGACATGCATGGCATAAATTCTAGAAAATTTAGGATGATACGATGGATGTCCAAAATCTTAGCTCAAAATTAATTTTAAGGTGAGCTACGACTACCATTCTTAAGGTATGGCATAATTACAAAAGAGGTTATTATTTTTTCAAAAATTACAAAAACTCTCCTAAATTGGTGAACCTATAAGGTAGACGAAAAATGTATAAAGTTAAAAATTACCCTGATGGAAAAATAATTAGAAAAAAAATAAAAAAAATGCTGAAAATTGGTTTGATGGCTAAAGTCCTAAATGCCCCTCTATGTGTTATAATATTTTAAAATTTTGAATTACGTTAAATAGCATATATAATTAAAATAATTTATTTATATAATTAAATATATCTAATAATATTAAATAAAAAAATATTTATACTTGAATTACATATTAAACATTATTAAACTAATAACCATATCTAAAATAATTTTGTTAAATTTAATTAAATTACTTATTAAAATAAAAATCATATTTAAAGTAAAGATATTTATCATTAATTCAAATAATAAATACATCTAAGAAAAGTAATAAAATTAAGTTAATTTATTAATTAATAACAAATGAAAAATTAAATATGTATCTTAATTAAATTATTTATTAAATCAAAAAAGATTTAAAAAATAATTCAAACCCCTGCTCACCTTCCCTTCGCCCCCATCAAGCGCCCCTTCCCTTTGCCCCCCACCTAGCGCCCCCTTCCCCCTCCCATTTTTATTTCACCAACCGTGCTTTGCTTTCACCTGGCCACAGCCTACTGCAACCATGGGCAACAACACCGCTCAGCCGCCAGACCACCCCCTCCCTATTTTCTTTCACCGGCCATGGCCGATGACTACTTTGTTGCCACTTGATTGTAAGGCCAAGCTGTTTTAGTACAACCATGGCAGTCGTTGGTAGCAGCCATCGTGGCCAGCTCGTTAGATCCGTGGTGGAGGGCTTGGGGTTAGGGGTTGTTGGTGTATATATAAGCATATATATGTATATATCTTTTTTGTTTCTACATACATATGTATATATCATATATATTATATAGGTAATTTAAGTTTGCTTACAATTAAACCCTATAGTATAATAATATTACTATTTAATCCTTCGACAATTTAAACATACAATGGTACCTCCCTCAAGGACATTTTCATCATAAAAATAAGGTCAAATGGTTAAATTTGAGGTAATTGAACAAAAGGGTATTTTGAAAATTTCATGTGGCAATTTTAATAGCAAATTGTAAAAATCCCAATGGTAACTAATGATTGGGTTAAATTATTGGACAATGACAAACCTAGGAGAAATTTTTGTAATTTTGAAAAAGTGAAAACTTTTTTTATAATTATGCCAAACCTTAGAAGTGATAACCATAATTCACTCTTAATTTTCTATTAATTATTTAACAACGATTTGAATAATCACAAATACCCTTTTTTTTTTAATAACATAAATTCCTGCCAACTTAATATTATTTGAAATTTCAATCCAATCTGATGAAATTATGACTATACTGGCCTGGCTTCTAATGTTTTGAATTTTATTAGTATTTAATCATAGTGTTGTTTAAAAATCTGTAGACGTACAATTTTAGCTACATATGACAATTGAATTTATAGAACTTAAAACTTTTTTATGACATTTTTACTGAACATCCACCTCAAAAATTATTTTGTGAAAAATAAATCTTGCAAGTCTTTTACGTATTTTATATTATTTTTTTAAGAAATATCTGTATTATTAATTTTTTTTCCCCAAATAAATATATTTATCTATTATCTACTGATTTTTTTTGAAGGAGTTATAGAACGTTAGTTATTAAAGTGAAATACATATACATATACATATATATATATATACACAAGGCTCTGAATCTTATCTTCCTGACAACCACACATCTCACATGCATGCAGTTGGGAAATCTGAAAGTACATAACTGGTGCAAATTGAATTCAGAATCACCACAATATTTTATGCATTTAGTGTTAATTATTTAGTGATTACCGGTTTTCGTGGTTGACAAGGAAATGTACCTTCTCCTTGGACTCATTCCGATAAAATTTTGAACCCATCTGGAAATAATGACAAGTATAGCTGAACAGCTTTGAAATGGCTTCCTACCACTTGTGCAAAGGAATCAAAAGCCAATTTCCTGTACAATTTTACATTTGAGAGATGTGCAAGTTTGAATTTATTTCCTGTGTCAGGGTAAATTCATTTTACAATTTGATTGATAATTTAATGAAATTATAGTAATGGACTCATTTTTGATTAGGGTCGTAAGCGAATATTAAACATGAGAGATATACTATATTCGCATTGGTTTTCGTATTCATTTAAATTTTCTAATATTTGTATCTGTATTCATATTCGACGGATATTTTTTAGTAACATTAAAATTTGTATTCGCTAGACATTAAGCAAATTCGGATATATCCATATCTAATTATAATTATTAGAATACATTCATTTATAAATAAATCAATATCTATTTATGAATACATGAATATCTGAACACATTAACTTGTAATAAAATGAATTTTTTTCTAACAAATTTCATTAAAAAAAGTTTGCTACTTTATTTTATAATTAAGAAATTAATTATTCTTGATTTAGTTAATTTTTTTCATTAATTATTGATTTTATAATTGATTAATACTAATAAAATGACACCAATATAAATTAATTATAAAGTCAAGTAACAATAATTTTATATTGAGTAATTTTGTCGTTCATATATTGATTTTTTAATTCTTTTTCTTGATTTACTATTGTTTAAATATCATTACTATTGTCTATCGATTTTCCATAATCCTTAACTACTAATTTTTTCTTATTAATTCTTTAATTACTAATTTATACTGATATTCATTTATATATAGATTATGAGATTTTATATTGAAAAAATAAAAAAATATATATAATAATATATTATATATGATAATTTTTTAAATAATATTTATATATTAAAATATATGAAAAATTAAAATATATTATATATAATATTTTTAAATATTATTTACTGGATATAGATAACTGATTTAATTAAATACAGATAATCAAATATATAAACAAATATATCCAACGAATATATATTTGGAGTGAATAATCAATTACCATAATTGTATTAATTTATAGTTGAATATCGATTAATCAAATACAGATAATATCCGTTTTAAACAAATATAGATAGTATGCTGTATAAATAGATTTAAATGTAGATGGTAAATGAATTATTTTTAAATATTTATTTACAGTCCTACTCTTGATAAATATTTATGTTTCAAATTCTTAACATTAATATGGCCATATTTAAATGAGTTGCCCCATGCTGCAATCATCTCCCTAATATTTTTATTCATTAGAAAAAAGTGATTATCTCATCGAAGAAATACAGTTTCACGAAAGAATATTTAGTATTACAAGTTGGTTTTTGCTATCAAACACATATTTGATTCTGCTTTTCTTGTATAATGTAAATAGATTTTATTGGATAGTTGATACAACACAATGTATAATCTGTAATTACTTGAACTAATGCCCTATCAAAATTTTCAAATCGTATATTTCTCTTTTAGATGGAGTACTAATTAGTCTGTAGTTAATGAAATTTGTTAATTGACAATTTTGAAGAAATAAATAGAATAACTATCCTTTGGATGTAATGGACATGTCAATAATTCAAAAAAGGGGCGCAATATCCCAACAGAGCGGAATCCACTTTTCCTTTTAACAGCTCTCAAAAAGACTTTCAAAATGATTAAATGAGACAAAATCACGATACAATTATGAACCATAATTACAACAGTAATTACCAAAACAAATATATTTAAATATTTTATTTTAATTAATATTTTATTATATACTTTATTTATGAAATTATGTCACGTATAATGGATCATCTAATTAAATATTTTATAAGAAATAAGACTTTGTTTGGATATAAATTGGGACATTTTTTTAAAATTTTTTGAAAGAATGAGTTTTGTGATGTGGGTTTGAGGAATGCGATGGCTGTTTGTTTATGTTTTAGGTGGTATGTAGAGATTGAATTGAGAGAAATAATTTATTTATTTGTGTTTTGAGGGGGACAAGATATCACATTAATAACTTTTTTGTTAGGTTTGTGGGGTGAAATAAATATTTTAAAATTATTTTTATATATGTATATATATAGATTGTATGAGTGGTAGCATGTATATATCTATATTTATAATGATGAAAGATTATATATTGCCTTAGGGAATGGTGTAGAATTAGGAATAGTAGGAATTTTTTAAGAATAAATTTTGTATTTTGAGTGTGAGATTGGGGAATATATAGTGTTTGTTTGTTTAAATTTTGAAAATTAGAAAATAAATGGGGAGTTTGTAAATAAAGAAGTCCTAACTCAAGTATAAATATTTATATATATAATATAAAATAAAAAAAAAATAAAACACAGAAAATAGAGAACATAAATAGCAGAAATGCTCATGTCATGCATGACTGTCGGAGGAGCATCAAAATCAAAATCATACAATCTTTATCTTCAGCAATTCGTGTCAACCTGAGTACATTTAGCGGACAAATAAAGGTCCCTGTCTGCATGAACCGTATCCGCGACAGGCGACAGCCAATGGCCATCAACTCACTTTCTCCAAGACAAAGGCTTTCTATTTTTCTACTTCAAATCGTCATCTCAAACGTCATACTGTCCACGTCCACGTCTTCACCTCTCTCTCTCCCGCTATATAAATGCATCGCCATAGTTCCTTTTAATTAGCCAGCCGATAGCAACCCGCCATCTCCTCAGCATTCAAAATCATAAGCATATACCCGCAAGAAATCACAAAAAACACAAACACACAATAGCACACACTAGGATCAGCAAAATACAATCCCAACAACTCAAAATCACCATTCTTTCAGTAGTACAACTTAGTCTTTACTATTCACACTTCTAAATTGTCGCCCTTTCTATAGTAATTTTGTTTCTTCACTAGCGTTTTCTATAATTAAAAACCGATAACTGACTTCTCTTCCTTACTCTCATCTCCATCCATATAGTAGTTCAGTTTTTAGTTGCTAATTAATTTTTTTTCATTCTTTCGTCAATTGTTTTTTAGTTAAAAATCAATCGCTGAAATTCATTTTTAAGTTGCTAATTAACCTTTTGTTCTTTTGTCAACTGTTTTCATAGTTAAAAATCAAGCTGATATTTAATTTCTTGCTCTTACCCACGTTCAAATAGCAGTTCATTTTTTGAAGTTATCATTTTGATTTCATTATTTCATCCTTTATTCTATTTTATTTTGAAAGGATTCTAGCTCACAGATAGGCACACAAATTTTGCTTTACTGCACCAATGGACCATCGCCATGTCCTGCTAGTAACATTTCCAGCACAAGGCCACATCAATCCATCCCTTCAGTTTGCCAAGAGACTAATCAACATGGGCATTGAGGTCACCTTCGCCACCAGCGTATACGCACGGCGGCGCATGGAGAAAATCACAGGAGGCAACCTACCAAAGGGTCTAACTTTCGCCTCGTTTTCCGATGGATACAACGATGGATTCAAGGTCAGTACAGATGATGCCCAAAAATACATGACGGAGATAAGAAGGCAAGGGTCTAAGACACTGAGAGACACCATCATCGCTGCAGCTGAGCAGGGCCGTCCTTTCACATGCTTGGTTTACACACTCCTCCTCCCGTGGGCGTCTGAGGTGGCGCGTGAACTCCACATACCCAGCGCACTTCTCTGGATTCAACCAGCCACCGTGTTGGATATATACTATTACTATTTCAACGGCTTTGCCAATGAAATAAATATAAACTCGGATGACCCCTCGTGGAAGATTCAGTTGCCCGGTATTCCACTGCTCTCCAAACGCGACCTTCCGTCTTTCTTGCTTCCTTCCAGCTCGGAGAAGTATAGCTTTGCGCTTCCAACTTTTAAAGAGCAGCTCGACATATTGGATGCTGAAGAAAAGAAGCCGAAAGTGCTCGTCAACACTTTTGATGCATTGGAGACTGATGTACTCAAAGCCATCGACAAGTATGAGTTAATTGGGATTGGACCCTTGATTCCTTCTGCTTTTTTGGACGGTCAAGATCCTAAAGATAGGTCATTTGGCGGCGATCTTTTTCAAAAGTCAGATGATTATCTAGAATGGTTGAACTCGAAACCTGAATCATCTGTGGTTTATGTGTCATTTGGCAGCCTGCTCAGGCTCCCAAAAGTGCAGATGGAGGAGATTGCAAAAGGTCTACTAGACTCCGGCAGGCCATTTCTGTGGGTGATACGAGTGAATGAGGAGCAGAAAGAAGAGGATGAGAAGTTAAGTTGCTTAGAGGAATTGGAAAAAATTGGAAAAATAGTTCCATGGTGCTCTCAACTTGAGGTTCTAACGCACCCGTCTTTGGGGTGCTTTGTAACACACTGTGGATGGAATTCCACGCTTGAAAGTATATCATGTGGCATGCCAGTTGTGGCTTTTCCGCATTGGACGGATCAAGGGACTAATGCAAAGTTGATTGAAGATGTGTGGAGGACGGGGGTTAGAGTGAGGGTTAATGAAGATGATGGTATGGTCGAGAGTTGTGAGATTAGGAGGTGTATTGAGGAAGTAATGGATGGTGGTGAAAAGAGTAGAGAATTGAGAAAGAATGCTGATAAATGGAAGCATTTGGCAAGAGAAGCAATGGGTGAGAATGGATCTTCCAATAAGAATTTGAAGGCATTTCTTCAAGAAGTTGGATCTGATAGTTAGTATAGTTAAGTCTTCCTTTTGATATTGCATTAAGAATAATTGCTAGATGTGGTTTTGTGAAGTTCTGTATTTTAATGTTTGCTTTTTAATTTTTTGTTTGTTTTGATCCTCCACAATATTGTGTAGCATGAAAACTTGTTCAAAATATAATTGCAGAATATGTATTTTCTGATAATAATTTATGAGTTTTTTAGGCTTTCTACTTCTATTTATAGTTTTTTTTTTTATTTACACACATACATATACTAAAGATAGGAATTCAAATTTCACATATAAAAGTGAGAAAGCAAATGTCATTAGATTAATTGATTATTTAATTATTTCGTAATTTGAATATTTAGCATTTTTAATATTTGAAAATTTACATATTAATATTAATGTAGAAATAAAAAAAATTATTGAGATAGTTTGTCCAAAAATATTGAGTTAAAAAAATATAGGAATGAAAATTTATGACATTTATAATTTTTATAGATGTAAAAGATGTGTTTTTAAATATATATGTACAATTTTAATTGTTTTTAAATAATCTGAGGTCATTTTCTGTTAGACTAATTTGATTTTAATTGATATATAATTGTAGGTTAGTTGGACATGTATGGTGAGAATTGAAAATAAAATAAGTAGCATTTAAAAAAATGGTAAAACAATTAATGAGTAAATTTCTAACGTGGTTAGACACGTCTCACAAAAAAAAAAAAACTACATCTTCATGTGTAAGTATTTGGAAAAAAATAAAAATATTATTGTGTGCAAATATTTCATTCTTTTGATTCGCCTCTCAAGAACAGAAAAAAGTATCTTGGTCATCTAGCTTATTGAATATTATACATAAACGTGTCATTTAAGTCAAGTCATTTAACAAAATTTGCCTGTAATTTTGTTTGACATCGATGAGTTCTTTTCACAGATTTGAACTTTCAAGTAGAATTTGAAAGTTATGCAAACTTTAATATAATTTGATGACAAGGAAAAGGAATAAATGTTGCAAAATTATTAATAATAATATGAAATTGATGATGATAATTATTGTTTTAAATTAGTCGTTGACGAAAGCAAGTTTTGGTGTGAAGGATTTGGAGAGCTGAAGGTGGGTCAAATAAAATGTATTCGAGTAGCTTGAGATTGAATATTCTAAACAAGGTATAGGTCAGACTTGTTGAGATAGTTTTTGGCTAAAACCCTTCAATACTTAAGTCAAGATAAGTTTTGGAAAGGATAATAGGAAATTGAGGAAGGGCAACTTAAGTAATAGGGGTGCTTATTTGAGTCTAGTAGTGAAAATGGGCATTTACATTGCAAAACTGCCCCTAAAGATGGGAGGTCGAAATGACCTTTAGCTCCTTAAGAATAGTATAGTTTGGCCTAATATTATGGGTATCAGAGGTTTTCTAGAAGGTGTCAGCAAACATCTTAGTTTGCTTTGGGGTACAATGGCAAGTTTGGTGCATTTAATAATTGAGAAGACTAGTTGACGGGACATTTCATGTAAATAGGATAGGTAGATGGAAGCATTAAATGGGGAATGGATGGTTGACGAAAAGCATAGCCTCATATTTAATGCAGTTGCTCATGCCATATACATAAGTTATCTCTTAAGGAGTAGACATCTTAGGTCAACTGCACGGTGAGCTCCTGTAAGTTTAACTTTCACCTAGTTGATGGAGCTCAATTAGGTTACTTGCCAAGGTGGATAGGTGAAGCAAAGTTTTCCTTTGGCAAGTGACTTTTTTAATATGGTGAGCTCAATGTCCAGTTGGATGTCAAGTTGTCTCTTATCATGAGCTCACCACCCACCCACCTACGCCTTACTTCTTAGGCCAATAGAGGAGTAACTCAGGAGAATAATTTGAAAATTGAGCTAAAAAGTAGCATGTTCAATGAAATTCATTGTATGCTTGATGTGTGGAGTTGATCTGCTCTCCAGTTTGAGTAGGAAATTCAAAATTTGAAAGATGTCACATGTATAAAATCTAAAGCGCGTCAAAAGATGAAATGACAGAAGCAATAGTTGGCCTCACAATAATAAGCTGGTAGCAGGTCACCTCAATAGGTTGACCTCCTCTTGATTGTTATAAAAATGGGTGGCTCATTATCTAGTTTTCATTTTTTCACTATCTTCTTTCTCCTTGACCTCCAAGCATTCTTCTTCTTTCTTGCAAAAGAAACCTCCTATTCTTGATGACCATTTGATTCGATAAGCTAACTATTTTGGTCATCTTTTCTTATTTTTTGCTAAGTTCCCTTCTCTACATCTTTATTCTTCTTTTTAGGGTATGCCTACCTTTAGTTTTGAAAAAGCATGGGGCTACTAGGGATAAATTTGGTGTATTTTGGAGTTTTTGATAGAGAGGAAGTTAGGCCAAGTAAGACCATGAAACCTAGGTTAGAAGAAAATTGATTGCGAAAAAAGAGTAAGTCTGAGAAAAGTACTTCAAGTGCTAGGGAATCTTTTAGCTTTTCATTTGAAGAGGGTGAATTTGTGAAAGATGAGATTGAGGTTGGGTAAAAGGTTTCTTAAGAGGAGATTAGAAAAGTAGGGGCCTTTTGCAATTGTAGATTAACTTGGGCCATCTAGGGGAAGGTTTGTAACCTTCAAGCACTTTAATGACATTAGGTAACATATCCTGCGAAGCAAATTGGAAGTTTTTAAGTCGTCCTTTCACATTCCTCCAAAATGTGAACTTATTTACCCTTAGTTATAAGACACCATGGGTCGACCAACCATAGGCTACATAACTGTTCATCAAATGACCTTACTTTGTGGCCTTGGATTTCCAAATCGCTCATTCCATAGTTGAGCTCTTGAATAGGATAAGTGTTTGCTCGACCAAACTTCTCACCAAATCCTTTTCTATTTTGTACAAGTTTGAAGTCCTTACGAAGATTTTCAATCAACTACCTTCTTTCACAAATTTTTATAATTTATTCCATTATTTGACCTTGTGAAAGTTGGGGAATTCTTCTATGTCTAGGTTTTATTATTTAAGTTTGCTCCTGCACACACACACAAAAAAAAAAGTTGTTTCATGTTACTCCTTCCTCGTGCTACAAGCAGGACTAAAAATAGAGTCCTTCTTCTTCTTCTTTTTTTTCTTCTTTGAAATGTTGAAGCCCCAAAGAGCCAACCATTTAATGTCCGATAAGGGTCGAAAAGGGGAAAAATCAATCTGCCAGGTCATGAGAATCCCTTGAGGGGTAGTACCTTTATCCATGACCTCTTGTAATTTGGAGAGTTGGAGGTATGGGAAGTAATCAAATAATGGCTTATAGTCTTTGTGAATCTCTCGATTGCCATTGTTAAGGTTGAATCAGGCGTACACTAAGGTAGAACCCTAATCCCTTTGAATTTCGTTAGTTGATTGTAATGACGTTATGTAATGATGTTTGTAATTGAAATTTTTTCTTACAGATCATTCTCTAATGGCTAAGGTATGCCAAGCTATCACAACCCAATCGGACCTAATAGAGTCTCAACATGAAAGAGTGGAAGCTTGGAGCATTCTAATGACAATCATCCTTGCCTTGTCCCTGATTCCACTAGTCGTGAGTCTAACTCCCTTACGCATTCAAAGAAGTAGATGTCAAAAGTTGAGACCTCCAAGAGGGCACCTCTATGGAAAAAGCCCTCACTTAACAAAGGGAAGTCTATTGCCTATCAAGACATCCACCTTGCATCCACTAGATGTTTGATGCAGAAAGTTTGAACTTTTTGAATTCCCAACCCCTTATTTCATAGTCCTGGGATCACCAATTCCACCTCAATCATGCAAGCAAGGCCTAAAGGTACCATTCCTCTAATCGTTCTATAGGCCAGCCTTTTCCTCGAGGATCAAAAGGCCATGTTGGACAAACAACTAGGCAAAGCTCTCAAAGGCTTACTCCTATCATTCTAATGGTGAGTGTATGCTCAATTTTTTCAATAGATTCATTCTGTTTTATTTTACCAATTTTTGCTCTAGGTGGCATAATAAGGGGTACAATTTATGAAAAATCAACCAACTTTGAACTTTCATTTATCGACCACAATAAGTGGCACATCAAGTGTAAAACTTAAAGAAAAAAGCTTCAGAAGTCTCTAAAGTTGAGATGGAGTTGATGCAGACCACAATTTGCTAATTTTAAAGATTTATTTAATTTTAAATTAACTCTTCCATTTAAGTTTTTTCCTCTAAAACTTGATTCTCCAATCAATTAAATTAACCCCTTAATTTAATTGAGCTAACTTAACTCTTTAAGTTAGTAATACTAATTAAATTGTCACATTGCCCCAACTAAATTAATACCTTAATTTTATTGATCTAATTTAATTTTTTAAATTATTTGATTAAGAGTTTAAATTAATCAAGCCATTATGATTAACTCTAAATTAGTCAACTTGGTTCTTCCAAACTTTACCAATATAATTATCTAACTCCTTAGATAATCTCTCAAATTCCAATTAAAGTGGCTAAAGGTTTTTGTATAATCTATTAGGTTCACCAATTAACTAGACATGGGTTCACAATGTCTTATGATTTATTGAGCATTAAATATTTCAATAAATCTAAACTCTTTTAAACTAATTAATCATTTTTTAAATTAATCTCCATTAATTGAAGACTACCTAATCTCAATAGTCGATGTCTAGCACAAGCCAATGGATCCCAACTAATTGGATGAATTAATTCTAGTGAATCTAGTCCGCTTTGATTACCATGAAAATACAGTCCTTCTACTTTCTATTTCTCGAAAGAGGCCTACGGCAAGCTATTTGTCAATTCCTAAATAACCTAGTGAACTATGTATCTATTCTTGATGTGCGATTTCTAATTTTAACTTCAACTTTGGAAAACTCTTTTTCCAAATTATCATATTACCTTGGCACAAGAATTTCTTGAAATTGATCATCATCGAATGCATAGGAGATCAACTTGTTCTTTACAACGTGTAAAATGGATCCCTTCTTGGAGCTTAATTACCTCTATATTTCTGTAGCTTGTTTGCAACCTCAGCCCCGGACAACCTACTAAGTGGTAGAGATAAAATTAAAGCACAAGGACCTAAATACAAAGTTACCATAGTTCCTCAAGTTAAAGGAATAATTATATGCATTATAGTATGCTAGAGAATTTTTTACTATTGACAAGCTACTTCAGCTACCTCGTGAATTCTCTAACCATGTCTATATGCCACTTTAGCTACCTCATGAATTCTCTAACTAAATCTTCAGTGAACTTGTTCTCAAATAAGCACCCACTAACATGCATCCATGTCATACACGGATTGCCCATGAAACAAGGCAATATCTAACTCCTTGGTGTATGCATCATTAGCACAATTTTATCTAAATATTAGATGTCCTGTTTCATAAGATTCTATGACTATTTTATGATAACCATCACATGCGTGACCAAGTCCTGTAATCTTATATGATTTAAGGCTTGCAAGCAAATACGTGTGAAGAATATAATTAATTGCATAAGATGAAGATGGTCATTTTATAAAATATCATTCAACCAAAATTATAATACAAGGAGTTGTTTTTGCACGCCAATCTAATTGGCTTTGGGACACCATTCCAACAATAAGATCCTTGATAGATGGTGATTCAAGTTGCTTTTCATGTGATGAAATTTTTATTTTTTGGTGCATCTATTGGATTTTTGCCTTACATTAACTTGAACTAAGGCTTTTTGCACTTGACCTTTTTGCATTGCAAGGCTTGTAAGATTGAGCAATTTCTTTAACAGAATCGCCAACTCTTTTTATAGGTCGAGAGGTTTTTTGAACCACTCATGGAAATCAAGCATTGGGCTTCTACGGGGCCTGCTGGGCTTAGCTCTCGGTTCATCTTTCCTTTGGTTGTGATATTGAGCATGCTTAGAGAGTTTCAATGGTTAAGGGGTAGTATTTGTAGCCAGGGAGTTTGTTGGTTATGCTTTTGCGAAGTGACTAAAATTGGGCTAGATCTGGTTGCTTATCATTTGTATAAACTGAGGCATTATAAAAGTGGCTACTTGGTCTGGTTGAGAGCTTGGACCAGCTATTTCTTTTGCCAGTGTGAAGAAAAAATTTGTGGTGAAGGTGGCAAAGGTAGTGGTGATCTCTACTTAGTTCGCCTTTGATGGTATTTATTGTTGAAGACATGTTCTGCAAATTTCAACTAAGAGGTTGAGATCAAAAAGAAAATTTTGTCCTAAACAAGGTAAATGACTTATTTTTGAAGGTCCAAGTACACTTGCGTTTTTAGCTATTAAATAACTATCAATTGATAACAAAATATACATCATCAAAATTATTGTATAATATTTAACTTACTTGAGTTAAAGATATAAAACATTTGAAGGTGACGTGCAAGACAACAAATCGACTAGTTCAAATGATTGAATATAGTAGTTACATATAAAGCAATCATTGTATAGTCAAAACCCTAATAATTGATCAAGTTCTTCTTTTGTTTGGCCTAACAATTTAGGATGTTCTTTTTTGATTTGGTTTTATACAATTTTATGTATATAATTTCCTTTTTTTTTTTTTTGCAAAAGCCGTTTATTAAATAAAAATCAGTTGAATGAATACAAGAAAGTTCAAAACAAAACAATGAAACAAAATGAGTAGTACTACTCCTTCGAACTAAGCTAAGAATAAGAAATTCTAAATGAAGAAAATTCCATTTATCTAATTTAAGAACGCCTTCTAATCTGCCATAAGTTTGATTAGGTTCCAGCTCTCTTGCTTGTCTAAGATCGCATGCCTGATTTGTGAAGAAGTCAGCTACTTGATTACCGTTGTGATTATATATATATATATATATATGAATGTATGAAAATTGCAGTGTCAAGGAAGATGTAAGCTGCCTAATCTTACACAATGAACGATACAGTTGCCATGATCCTGTACCCTTTGATTTTATAAGATGAATAGCTGCTAATGCATCCATCTCTAAGCACATGCCTTGATAACCAAGCGACACACACAGTTCAAGTCCTCTCTGTGCAACATATAATTCAGCGAATATATTATTTTATATATTGTCCCAAGTAGGTGTGTTGTGTAATATGCCAAGCACACATCACCTCTTGAATCTCTAATCAAACTTCCAACTCCTGCATAACCTGGATTGCCTCTAGCTGCACCATCTGTGTTCAATTTATGTCAATCTACCTTAGGTTACAACCATCTCACACATGTCTGCATGTTTTGTCCTTTCCTTATTGAAATAACAACCTAACTGTTGCCCCAGCTGCAAATCTCGTCTCCAGTGTTGTCTATTAAAACCATTATTACTGCTAATGGTGTTAATTAACTGCAGGATTTCTAATAATTCTGTTGAAAATGAAGGCCTTATCCCCATAATTTGTATCATTTCTTGCCTCCAAAGTATGCCAAGTTATCAGGATACAAATAAGACTGCAGGATTTCCACCAGCTGATAATCTCCAATGCTGAAACATTATAGAGATCTGTAAGGTGTCAGGTAAAGTTAATGGAAACTAGTCGCAAAAAAATGCCAAAACCTGTTGTGCTTTAGGTCCTGTCACAAATAGAAGCTCCAAAGTCTCCACATCATGGCAACAAGAACCTTTAGAAGCCATCGGAAAACCTTTTCTTTTCTTTGCATTCTTATATCAATCAGAATTCATTCATGTAATGATCTCCATGTAAAGATTGACATTGCAAGTCTTAAGTAATTAAACTAGACCTGCTTCAACATTATATGTGGCTGCTGATATTTTTTGGTTACTTCCCATGTAGATTTAGTAGTAAAGGTGTATTTGATAATTTTCGAATCAACCTATCATTGCCAACTTCATTGATTGGAACTTCACATGTCTTTTGCACTAAGTTATATGGCAGCACTTGAAATCATTTCACTACATTCCATGCTCCATTAATCCAGTGAGCTGATAACTGTTCAGATATGTAGATCTCCTTCAAGAGGAGTTGGCTCAATGGCACAATGTTCAGAAACAGAGTTGTTGTTTGCATTTTCTGCCATCTCTTTTTAGTTGTTCATCTCACATATTTTTCTTCTCTTTTGTTGATAAAATGTTGAGAACGGAATGAAGTCATGAGCAAAACATTAAGTATTTTCTTCATCTTTTTATTTTTTATATTGTAACTTACTTTATTAATTTCAATGTATAATATCGCTTCAACATTTCGAAAGAAAGAAGTTGAAATGACAAATGAATTGCTTACTTGCTTACTCAATTGATTCCATATATTGTTAGAAATTTTGAGCAAGATAGAAGGCTTGAGAAAAAAATTGCTATAGAAAATTTTTAGTTGATATACATAGATCACAATCAAAAAGTAATTGACGTATATAATTAGTAAATTTGACATTATTATATGATTATAAAGGCAAAACTGCATTTTCTTTTGTATAATGTGGTGTAATTTCACGTTGATATTTTGAAATCTTTATTGGTACTTTGCATATATTATTTCTCTAATTTCCATATATTTTCATCTTCGTTCAATATACATCAGAATATGGAGATTTTCTAGAACTAGACAAATATACTAATATATGGACATCTTTATTGGTTGTTTTTGTAAAGAAAAATCATATTTTTTCCCTCCAAATCAATTTTTACACATTTTCTCCTCAAAAACATAAATGAAAAAGAAATAAGAATGGGAAAAACTAATGAAGAAGCCTCACGATTGAGACTTAACTCGAACCAAACTATTTCAACCAACTTTTTTTTTTCCTTTATTTTTTTGAATACAATTTATAATAAGAAAAATTCTCATAAATCTTCTAATTTAATGAGAGTGATTGTATTCTTAGGCATAAATAATTAAATATATATACATATCATACTATTTTTAGTAGGTTGGTTGATTTTTCATAAATAATTAGATCTTTAGATTATCCAATGAAATCTTTTAAATAATGTTAACAAACTCTGATACGAATACAAATATTTTACATAAATTAATACCTTATTCAAAAGTGACGTGTAATGTAGTTTTAATTCAATTAATTCTTCTCTATTTTTTAATTAATTTTGGAGGAAAATAAGTAAAAGTTAATGTGAAGAGAGATTTTAACATTTCTCCTTCATAAATAATCAATAAGTAAATCAACACTAGCAATAATTTTCTCACAATTTCAAAAAATATTTAAAAACTTAGTTGTCATATTCTGGTTGTGTGACATTTTCTAGGCAAATTTGAAATTTTCAATAAAATTTAGACTAATCTTAATAAATATAAAATTCTAAATTTTTACTCTAACACTTAAAAATTCTTTTATTTTTATTATGTTGTCCATAATTCTTTTTTGTAAAGCACCCAAGCTCTCGTAATTAATTTTTTTTTGTTTTTTGCATTTTTATTGTAATCTCATCTTTCTTTCTCCTATAAATATCATAAGAATAAAATAACTTATGAGCAAAAATAAAAAAGCTATTCGTACTTTTATAACAACAAAGAGATCAGAGATAATTATAAAAACAAAAGAGACCTAGAATAGGCAGAGATACACAAAAATACACCAATTTGAAAACTTAATAGGCCTCTTGCGGGCGGCAAGATAAGCAAAGATGGCGCAATAGCTCTTTTGAATGTGGAAGCTATAACGGCCGCACCTCACACGCAGAGTGTGTGTCTTGCTTCTCCTCTTCTCGAAGCTCTCCATTCCCTTCCCCATGGCTGTGGAGTTGCAAAAACCTTAGCTTTTTTGAAGAGCTCTAAGGTTTTTGACCAAGTTGCTTATAAGAGCATTATCTAACAACTTGCAGAAACGAGCATTTACTACTATCAAACATAAACTATGGGGTTCTACTAAATTACTTGAAACCAAACAGCTTCGAATAATCGTTGCATAACTTAAAAAAAATTGCTCTCTCCCTTGATCAATACATGGCCTTGCCCAATATGAGAAAACAAAGAAAATCAACTCAATAAGGTTTTAAAGGAGGATACTTTTCAATTATATTTTACTTTAGCATAAGGAAAAGCAAGAAAATGCCTCAAAGAGGACGCCTTTGTTTCTTGGTGCCAACTCTACATTAAAACTAGTACTCTTTGGATAATGAAAACAATTCGATATGCCATCTCTATAGCTGTAGCAATTGCAATCATATGAACTAATTTAGCCTCATGAGGGAAGGTAAGCAATGTAAGCAACTTCCAAAGCCCCACAATGAGTAAGGTCACTTGCATCGACCAAGTTGTCTCTACCCTTCTAAAACTTCACTAGTAGCTTCTATAAATCAACATAGTGAAATACTTTGAAGATAGGACCCTGATTTTCCTAAGAATTATTAGTAATGTAGGATATAGAAATGGAAAGAAGAAATTTGGTTTGATTGATCATAAACTAACTACAAGAAAGTTGAGTAGATAGCACAAAAGAGCTGCATGCCTTCATATGTGAGGATTACAACAAAAGATATTGCATGCTGCTTTGCTGTCCCAACATCAAAGCATCGCATTGGAAAATGGCAAGCAAGATCAAGTGTGTTGGACCTCCCATTGCAGCATGAATTGCAACAATATCCTTGTATGCTTTGGCTCCCGCAAATAGAGCATTTGCGAAAGTAAGTTATGTAAAGTTGAGTTAGGGCACTAAGTTTAATTTGCTTGCTTTTCATATTGCAAATCAGACTAAGAAACTCTTGCAAACAGCAAGCTTATTAGTTGTAGTTTAATTATGAGAGCACCGGTATTGGAAAATGAGGTAATATTTGATAGGCTCCAACAACTATAGTAATTATTTTACCATGGTATTTATTAGTAATTCTTTTAGTTTAAGGATGTCCTCTTCCTTTCTCAGTCTCAACATAGATCAACATTAGACCTGTTGGTTTGAATTCTTTAAGAATTAAAGTAAATTCATCGATATTGTGGCTATAAATTGAACAAATGTATTAAAGCTTAATTCTTCTAAAGAGTGTTGATCCAGAACCACCAATTAATCCACAAGCAAATTCATCCACTTTCACCACAAGCTCTTCCAGAGACCCCAGAATCAATTTTGTAGCTCATTGAAACAATGCTTAACCTTAAAGGATTAAGGATTCTCTATAGACAATAGAAAGTCTTTCAAAAACAAAAAAGAGGTTAAAGATGGGGGTTGATTAGTAGTTCTAGATTAATACTTCTTGAAGGGATAGGACTTTGTTGTGTTGGTCTATTTGTTGGCCACAATACTGACCAAGTCATATCAATTCTTAAGGAAGTCAAGAGTACTAAACCAATAGGTCTAGTGTTCATCCGTGCTATGACTGAGAGAGGTAAGGGATAACCTTACATTGAGAAAACTATAGATAAATACCATTGTAATTAACTAGGTTTAGTTACTGAGGCCACTAAAGTTGATACTTTGTCCACATACAATTTCTTACATACTAAAACTACAAGTGATAAGCTTACAATTTGCAAGAGTGGCCAAATTTTACCTAGTAATCCTAGAGTAATTTAAACCTAATTCCCTACCATTGCCATACACAGCATACTTTGCCACAACTTTGATTTCTAGATCTAAAACATACAAGAATATTGTTGCACTACATTCTGTAATGGGAGGCATGATGAGTTTGAGTGTCTTCGTGTGCCATTTTCCAACAGGTGCTTTGATGTTAGTATAGCAAAGCAACATACTATTGTTAGCTTGGAAAGCAAGAAGCCCTTTTGTGAAATTTGCTCAACTTTCTTGCAGAGAGCTTATGATCAAGCAAGCTAATTGCCTATTTCCATATCTATATTCAAAATTACTCAGAACGCTTAACAAAATCTTGTTTGCATATTCCATGAAGTTCATGATGCTTATGACAGAAGTGGCCAGTGAGTTCTGTAATAGACATAGCCAGCTTAGTCTAGCACATACAACTGTATTCATTCTGGGGCCTTTCATGTTACTTACATGGTTGCTTCCCACATTGTAGTGGTGCCTATTTTAGATGAGCTTAATTAGTTCATATGATTGCAATTTCTGCTGCCATAGATGACATACGAAGCTGTTTCTATCATCCAGGAGCTAACATTATAGGAGTAGAAGTTGCAACAGGAATCCAAGGAATCCTTCTACAAGTATCTTCTTGCTTTTCCTTATGCTAAAGTATACCATACTTATATAAGTTCTTTTTTCCGAATCCATATTGTGCAACTTCCTCTATTTTCTCATGTTGGGAAGGGTTGTGAATTAATCGAAGGGAGAGAGTGGTGATCTTGGGTTATAGGGCAACTGTTTAGAGACATTTTGTTATAGCAGCATTTGCAAGATTATAGATTATGGTTGACAGTTCAGATGGTTATTTTTGTAAGCCATTAGTTCATGCTCCTGCGCCAGCCTATCCAAATTATATGAAGTCCTGTCTATTGCGGAAGAAGGTTCAGTTGATGGTTTTGGATCTAAGGTAGCTTAATTAATTGCTTTAGATGGGTTTTTTGGTAGCAAGCTAAAGATACAAAATCTTGAATTAATTGCATTACTAATTGAGATTTCTCCATTAGAAAAACATCATAAATTTTTCTAATAGATATTGATTAATTTTTTTGCAAATATCAAGCAAGCCTTAGGATAGTGATTTTGCATGACTGTGCATAGGAGGCCATTGGTTTTTTCCGATTGACGCATCGATCAAGGAATGCTAACTGGTTAGCTAATGCCAACAATCCTGACACATTCCCTTGTTGCAGCAACAGTATGCAATATACTTGCAAAAGCTAAGGAGGATTTGTAGCTTGAGTAATAGATGCAAGATTTGTCCAAAGTAACGTAGTTGAAAACTTGTTTTTATTAATCTTAGATTGCAACTCTAATAATTTGAGAGGATTGAGGAGGTTATATGTTGCTCTTACATAGAAAAATACATATATTAGGCATAAGTTTGCTTAGTAGTGGTAATTCAATAATTAGTTTTCTTTGTTAGCATTGTTTCATCAATGCACTTGTACATGTTTTAGCCACACAAGAGAATCTTTTGATTGTACGCATCTATTAAACTTCCAAATTGATGTTTTTGTCTCTATCTCTATCTTTTTTCCATTTCTTTTGTATCTCTATTTTTAGCCTCCAATATATAATCATCTTAATCTCTTTCTTTTATAAATGTAAAAATAGTTTAATTTTTTGGGAAATGTTTAATTTTATCTATTTTATCCCAAATTAAAAATTATTAAGATCATCAAAGGAAGATGTAACTGGATTGTATTAATTTTTAAGTTGTATAATTTGTGCATTCCTTGAGTTTGATTTTTTACTTCGAACTCTTCTTCATAAGTTGGTATTTTATATTCTTTCTCTCACAACTCTTTGTACAATTAAAATTTTTAAATGAAAAAAATTCTATATAAAACTAGATATCAAGAGATCCCTATTGATATGTTATGGTAGTGTGTGGAGGGTTTCGTAAAATAGCATTGTTGTGGTTTGAAATTGACTATTTTGCAAAATTGTGGATTTATGATATTTTCTCTAACCATCTCACAGATTATATTTGTCCTAGTATAATTTTAGGGAAAAAGAAGATGAATTTACAACAAAAATGAGACCCAAAAAGAAGAAGAAGAAGAAGAAATACATAAGATTAATGAGCTTTGATGCTATATGAAAAGGAAACCAAGGAAAACACATCTAGAACATGTCATTCGATCATAATATGAGACTTAAGTTTGGAATTTTTTGAAGTGGATAGAAAATTGCCAATGATGACTTATTTATGAATGTCTACAGAGGAAAATGTTAAAATCTCATTCCAAATCAACTTTTACCCACTTATCTCCAAAAAATAAAAGTATAGAAGAAACTGAGCTAAAAATATATTATATGTCACTTTTCAAGATGATACTAATATGTAAAATGCTTTTATTCTTATTAGAATACGTTAAAATTATTTAAAATATTTTATCTACAATCTAAAGATCAAGGTAATTATTTCAAATCGGCTGAGACTTCTATGATATAAATATATTTTTTTAATTATTTAATCCTCAATCAGTAACAATTTTGTCTGTAAATTAAATAAATTAATTTATTTTATCGAAGTTCGATATATTGTCTATCAAACACTATAAAAATTGTCTAAGTTCGAAAGTTAGGTCTCAATCGAGAGATTTCTTCTTAACATTCTAGTAGAGGATATGTTTTCCCTCTCTTTTTTCTTCATCATTTTGAATGTTATTAAGGAACAATTTAAGAAAGTTGACTTGAAGGGAAAAAATTTGAATTTTTGCCCACAAAAACAACCAATAAAGAAGTCCATATATTAGTAATTATTTATCTATTTCAAGAAAAAATTTCCAATTCACATGTCATACTGGAAAAAGTCAAATTTGAGTCAAATATATTGAATTTCCAAGAAAAATTATAAGTAAATGTATAGTTATTTGCGCTCCAAAGTTTGTTATTGATAGTCCAATTGATTTTTAGTTTATAGAAATTAATCATTATATCCCTTTATTTTTAAAATATCATTTAATTTAAATTGCTAGATAATTTTGTCCTTAGTGTACTATTCTTTGTCCTATTAAATATAATCTTGATTAATTCCTAGCCTTAATTCATTGCATATCAAATTTGATAGAGCGCGTAAAAATGTACAAATTTTCACATCTTTAAATTCAATCATTTCATTAAAGACATGACTATGAACAATGCTTTCAAAATCAGACCAGACAAAAAGCCGTTGATATTATTGGATATTGGTTCGATTGGTTTGACCAGTGTGATGTCATAATTATATTTAATTTTATAAATATATATTTTAATATTAATAAAAAAATCTCAACAATATAGGAAAAATATTATTTGAATTTTTTTTTTTTGTTCTTACTCATTTTACAATTGTTCTTTGAAAAAGAAAATACTATTTCACAATTAGTCAACTATGAATAAATAATTTAATTAAAAGATTGTTTAGTATTAATTTAACTGACCATCTGCTTTATGCTTTAAATTCAAGTAAAAATAATTTTTGTCACACTAATATTCAACATAATTTAAGAAATTAAACAAAATAAAATAATAAATTAGACCAAGCATGCACATGTAACTATTTCTTTATTAAATTGCAAAAATATAAATTTATGTTTAATAAAGCTACATGTCCAAAATCTTTAGTCATCATGTTCAACTCATAATTCCACTTTTTATTTTTATATTTTTTATTTTGCAAAAGATTTTTTAATTTTTAAATTTTCAAAAAAATGGAAAAATAAGTGAACTGATGGCAAATTGGTCGAACCACCAATAGTTCAACTGGTTTTTGATCCATTTTGGTTGGTTTTGACTGGTTCAATAGGTCCCTTTTTTTCTAAGTTTCAATTGGACCGGATTAACCTTTGGTCACCAATTCAATCGATCTGACTAGCTAGTCTAGTTTGATGTTCAAAATATTGGCTATAAACTTCAATAGGAAAATGATAACATTACTACAAAACTGTATACTTTCACGCCACAAGTATTGGTCATGTTTTACTTCATAAAGACTATTATGTAAAGTTATTTCAATAAAAAATAAAGGAAGAAAAGAGCATTGTACTTAGTTATTTAGGCTTGGCAAAAAATACCCATAAAAAAATGCAGATAATAGACCTCATTTTCTCTATCCAATAAAACGCAGAAATTTTACCCACCATTTAACGACCTGCTATTTTTTGACACAATCCTTGGTAACCCACGAACAACCATATATATATATATATTAAACTTTTCTCTAATTCTCACAAATAATTTGGAGGATATAACACATTTTACTACGATAATAGCAATGTTTAAGTGGCATTTAAATTTTAGCTAAAAAACTTTTGACATATAATGGAATTTAAGTTTGAATTTTGAAATGTTAGATAACTTAAAATTGATAAATGTTTAAACATTTAAATTGCATTCTTCAAACTAAAATACTTGATATGCTTTAAGTACTTGATCAATGTAATATTTAAAATTTGTAGCCTCTTTTATTAGTTTTATTTAAGTAATACTTGAATAATAATATGTAATTTAAAAAATACATATTAATTTGCCTTTAAGTATAAAAAATAAAAATACTGGTATTTTTGGGTTACCCACACCCTGATAATGAGTCTATTATCTCGTATCCAATAAAAAAGAAATAATTTTTCCTATGGATAAATTTATCCAACCTGTCATTACTCATTCTTGGATTATCCACAGGCACTCATTTGCCATGTTTATTATTATTTCATATTAAATTGGACAAATTGAGGTGAAATATTTTCATGAGTTACAAAATTGAAAGTGATAGTTATTATATTAATGGGTATATTTGTTTTGTAAATTAATATAAATGAATTTGAAAAGTAAGTAGATATTTTGGTCAATAACATAGTACAAAAATTTAAAATGGAGTACAAATAACAAAACTCATATGTAAATTACCAACCAACCTGAAAATATTCTAGTTATCGGGCAATAACATTTTTACCTTTAGATCACATAACAATATCAAATCTACTAATATAAATGAATTATTATTCGATTATGATTTATAGCAATATTTCCTCTTGGCTTGTATTTTGTTCTAGATTTCTAACAATATATGGAATTCATTGTGCAAGGAATTTCTTTATTATTTTGACCTTACCTTCATAATTTCAGAATTTTTAATGATATTGATGTATATTTATTTTATAAAACTATCCTAGAGTATAAAGCATAAAAAATGATGAAATTACTAATTCCTTTTTGTTCATGACTTCGTGCCATTGTCGGCGCTTTTCAGTAAAAGAGAATAAAAGTGCAAGATTGGCAACTAAAATGAGATGGTAGAAAATTCATACAAAAATCATATATAAATTTATATATAACCAAATATAAGAGAATATCTTGAATTGTTAAGGCCAAGCAGAAGAAGAAATCAAGCAATCAGTATAGAATAAAAAATTTATCTCGTTAAAGTGTTATTAAGATTTTGAATATTCAATGATTATGTTTCCTTTTAAATACTACACTCATTCATTTGCATTGATCAATTTATTTTCTCACACATCACTCTAAAATGCTCTAAATGTTAACTTAATGAACTTTAAATGTCATGAAATGATTTAACGAGCTACAATTCTAATTTTGCTTGAAAATAGAGTTAGGATACTTTTTAGGCACTTTGGATCCTCTATTTTATTTTTTGCTTCATGTCCTATTCTAATGTAATGTATATATGTTAAGTGTTTTTACTTCTTAATCAATTTTTTTTATAAGAAGATATTTAATACACATATCATATATTCTGCAATGAATTATGAAATGAAACATATAGGAAACAACAAATTTTTTTTGAGTTCTTCTTTCCAGAATGTGAAGTAAAAGTTTGAGCTCTAGATTTTCTACAAATAATTTTTTGTGTCCTCTTTTGACATTAAGACTAGGTATTTATAATCTTTTTCTTTAGTGGGATTTGGCCCATTACAATTTATATACTTATCTAGGTGGGTTTAGTCATTTAAACTTTATTGTCTTTTAATTTACTTATTACTTAATGAATTGGGCTGCTTGAGTCCATTTTTATGTTCCTACTCTTAGGGACTTAATTTGTTATATCATCAAGCATTGTTACTTTTAATTTGAAAATTTTATTTTCATGCTAGAAGTATAATTTAAGGTTTGATTTTAATTTTTATCTTGTCTTAATCTATTTGATTAAATTTTAGTAAATTAATCCACTAAATTTCATTATTTGTATTCTGTATAAAAATACATAATGACTCAACTTTCATCCAAGTTGAAGTTTTTTAGCTCTTAAGTTCTGGCAGGATTTTAAGGACTGCCTTGTCAACTGCCTTGTATTCATTTAAGGACTCAGCAAAATTTTGAAAAGTTTGAGATAGAGGAGAGAGGAACCTTATGAGAAGTTCTAAGATTGGTTTCCAATGCAACATTATGCTTTTATTTTTTTCTTTCTCTTTCACTTCATCTCATTCTTTATAAATTTTTACCCAACTCATTGGAGTTAATAATTTTTTTTTAAAATTCATTAAATTAAGTCATATTGTACCTTGAGAGTAAGATGTCAGGATGCTATTCAAGTTAAGAGTCCTAAACAATGTCAAAGTCCACAGAGGTGGGGGGAGGGTAGGAGTGCCGCCACCAAGGAGCTGTTAGCTAATGCGACTATGGTCAGTTTAGTGTCTATAGTGCTTGGGGTAGGAGCCCAATGGGCACATGTGCATGGGCGGCTAGTGTAAGAGGGCGTGGTTGGCTAGTGTAAGTGGAGCTGGTTGACGCATATTGCCATCATTTTTTGCCATCACAGAAAGTCTGAATTTGTCAATATGCATGGTAGTTTCCTCCTCATAGTGTCACAAAATTTTTTGAGTTTGTAACCCTTTCTTTGTGTGCACAATTTGACTCAACAATAGTTCATGAAATCGAGTCTCAAAAGTTAGATGATCATTCTCCAGTTCTTAAGTTATTTCCTACGTCAAAGTCAACCCCAAGTTTGAGAATTCTTCTGAGGGGTCTAAAGACACTCATGCTATTGGTAGTAGTTTTGCTAAAGTTGTGAAAATTTCATGTTTGTTTTTATCCAGGGAGTTAGAAATACTGAGGTAAAGGATTTCTGTTTCTAATGAGTTTGAGTTTCTCTTTCTTTCATTGAAGGATAATGTAGTGTTACCTCCTCAAGGTTTTTTCACAGTATTTAGTAGTTATGTGAGTAACGGGTTCTCCATTCCACCAGATTCTTTGTTATTGGATATTATTTTATAGAGTGCATTTGAGTTAATTTGTCCCCAATTTTTTTGCATAATTCATGGGATTTTAGCATAAGTTGGTAGACTTAGGTATTTGTATTAGTTTATATACCTTTCATTCTTTGTTCAAAGCTTATAAGGTGTTTAATAAACCTTTCTTTCATGTTTTCCCAAACTATAGTAAATTCTTGAGTGGTTTGCCTTCTTCTCAAGGACTTTGAAAGAAGAGATTTATCTTTATGCGAGATAAGAGTTGGAGTGTTCCTCCCAGGTGTAGTAGTTTGCCATTGTTAATGCATCCCTACAAGTTTCATTATGACCTTTGCTAAAGTTTCAAGGAGGCAAGTTTATTTCATTCCCCTTCTGACATAACTTACATGTTCCCCAAAGGTAGTTAGTTCATTTTCTTCTTCATTGATTGTTCTTGCACGCATCTTTGTTTGGGCTTTTTTGTATTCTCTTGAGTACTTATGTTTAATTCCATTTCTTTTATTCTTTCATCGGTAAATGTATCAACTTGGATAAGATCTACACTAGGGGGAAGGACAAAGGTTTGCATGACATGTGTGTAGTAGAGCTGCACTATGGGGAGTTTGAACTATCCAAGAAGCGTGCGCAAGCATGAACTACTAAGTAAACTTGTCCATAGTCTTCTTACTCTCTTCATGAAGGTGAGAGCAAAGGACTATTTTGCTATGGTTTATGCCGAAGTTATGGTATTAATTCACATTAGGACATGGATGAGACTATCTTAGAATTAATAGCTTGTGATTCAGTGAGTATGATCAAGGAAAGTTAGAGATATTTTCTTATTCCAAATTGATTGAGCTTGCTACTACAAGCTTTGCTAAGGTAAGTACTGATCTTGTCACTCAGTTTATTTACTGTGTGAGTTTTTTCTACAGTTAAGTTTGGTTATTCATTCATTATACAATAGATTCTTTTTGGTGTAGGCTTATAACTTAGTTCACCAAGCATAAGAGGTAGCAGTGATGATATCTCAACTTAAAGAAGATGTCATCAGGTTTGTTTAGCCATAGGTGTAGAAAGAGGAGGAGTTTGCAAAGTTACTAAAGAGCATGAGTAGCTAAAGAGGCATTATGTAAAGAAAATGAAGATTAAGAGAAAGTATTTTGTTGGGACAACACTTACAAATGCTACTTAAGATCATGTAGTCAAGGTATTTAAGGGCTCAAATGAATTTTTCAAGGTGATTTAGCTAAAGAAAATAGTGATTTATAAGTAGACCATTTAGGGTTACCGCTGTGTGCTTAGTGAGATTAGGCAATACCTTGCTAAGTACTTGTTGCTTCTTGATCCCAACATCCTAATTAATTTTTCTATTGGAGAATTTGGTAGAATTTTGAATCCTGGCACCAATATGATTGTGGGGGATCTAGTAGATGCAACTAACAGTAACTTAGATAGAGTAGGCGTTCTATTTAGTAGTTCCATTTCTTTTAGTTAGGACTACTTTGTAATTTTACTTCTACATAAGTAGTAATATATAGCTTGTTCTTAGTTGCTTTTAACTTCACAAGGCTATGTGTTGGCTAGATATTTTTCATGCACTTCTATATTATTGAATTTTACACCCCTTTATCTAAGAATTTTTTTCATTTAGCTTATTTTTATACTTAATCAATTGAATGACTTGAGTGTTTATGTGTTCTAGATGTTAATTGTTGCATAGCAACATGTGTGTAAGCATTTAGTTAAATCCTTTTCATTTAACTTAGTTTTATGCTACTCTTGACGGGTTTTACCACAAGTTTTGGCTTCTAGATGTGCGTAGACCTAATCATAAGCTTTGTTTAAGAGGTCTTATCACATAAGTTTATTCTTTAGATTAGACTTGACTATGAGCCTCTCTTCAAAGTTGATATTGCTGAAGTTTAAAGCTATGATGGTATTTAGCTACAAGCCTTGTATGGTAAGTCTTACCACAATCATTTAAACTACGTTGACATTTAGCTTCCAGCCTTGCTTAGGAGGTCTTATTGTAAGCATTCAATGAGTTGGACACCTATCTCTTAAGGGGCCCCATAGTAGGCTTTAGTGATACTGCCATACATCTCCTAGTGACCCTTATAGCTGGCTTATGAGTAATGGCCACATACCTTGAGGGAGCCTTGTAATAGGCTTATGTTGAGGTAGCCATATACCCTTGGGGGTCTTTATAGTGGGCTTTGACAATGTGGCCTTACTACTATTATAGGGCCTTATAATAGGCTTTGATGATGCGGTCATGTACCTCTTAGGGGTTTTTATAGTAAGCTTATGCAAAAGGTCCACATATCATTCAGGGGCTTTATAGTGGGCTCTAGTGATACAACAACATATCCCTCATGAGGCATTATATTGGCTTACACATGGAAGCCGTGTACCACCTAATAGGCCTTATAATGGGCTTGCATTGAGATGATTTGCGACTAATGTTAAATCAAATTTTTAGTAACGTATTGATTGAGGTGCATGCCTTAAAAGTCTCGTTGCCCAAGTTGTTGTGCAAGAATTAAGATTCAAGTAAGAGATAACATAAAAGTAGTTCATTAGAATTAGGAATAAAGAAGCAAAAAGTGCCATCTCTAGTATGAGTTACCTTTGTTCAACTTTAACCAACATAACCTTTGATTGAATGAAAATAATACTTTAATACTTGAAAGAAACACTCCTAACTATGATCATAATCTAATAAAGGAAAAAGAAAAAACATATAGAGTTATTAACGATGCTCTCTATTGTGCTGGGGGTGGCTCCTGCATGAGTATTATAACAACGTCAGCATCGTAGACCATGTCTTTACCCTTATTCTTTCTCTTGTTGCAACTTCCTTCTCCTAATCACTTCTCATCATAGAGAACCTTTATTTTTTTCAAAATGAAAGCATAATACTTCATGGTGGCACATTGGTCACCCTTAGCTTAACCTGTCCAGCTTGATATGGGCAACTATAGCTTCATCTAATATATTAACACCGCTACTTGAAATAAGTTTAAGATAGATCTCTAGAGGATGTGTTATATGTGGACAGGGTCTTGACAACCAAAAACTTCACAATCTTCATAACTCGCCAAGGATGAATGCCTAAAGAAGGAGAGATACAAGGACTTCGCCAAGTGCTTCCACTGCTACACTATTAACCCAACTAAATGAGTGATGAACTTTTGTAGCTAAGGTTGCCTATTCCAAACTATAGGAATACGTAATTAAAGCGTGTGTTTGCTAAGTTGCTATTGTTAACCAGTATATTCTCCACCTAAAAGTTGGCAAGGGAAATAATAATCACCAAGGTATTATTGTATCATCTTTATCTATACTCTAAATCCTTTTCTCCAAAGGGATATTGTGTATTGGGGAAGGCACTTCATATATCTCCAATATAAGGTTCACTAAATGAGCATGAATTTGAGTTGCTACTCATACCAATGCCTTCCTTATGCTTGATAAGTATCCTTGAGCCACTTCTCTTGAGCTTATTGAGATGACACAAGCAATAGATAGGTTCTTTTATTTTTGCTAACTTAATCCTTTGGCTTTGAGTAATCATGAGACCATCAATAGAAGTCCTCATTCCTTTAGATTCCAAATCCCCTTTGGACCTCTGCTTTCGAGCCACATACTCATTGAGATATTTGTTCTAGATTAATCTCTCAATTTCATCTTTCAAATGCCAACACTCTTCAATATTATATTATATTTGCAGTTGTAATAGAAGTAGCATATTTATCTGACTTCTACCTCTTTAGGTCATCCTATATTTTCAAAGATAGGTGTTGAATCAAGCTTTGCCACAACACCGCAGTTAAGATATTCAACATTGGGACTATAAGTGGAGAAAATCTTGAAAGGATTGCATCCCCAGTCTCCTAATTTTTTGTTATTGTTATTATTTTTGCCCCGTGTTGTGCATTTGTTGGCATCCCATAGAGGCATAGCTTCTATAATCTTAATGTACTTCTCCATATAAACTAAAAAATTTTCTAGAGTAGCTAGGGGCTCATTGGATTCTCAAAATTTCTAATCTTGCAAATTGTGTTGGATGATGCTGGGTAGGAGTTCTTGGTTGATGTGAGGGAAATCATGTACCATCTAGACAAAATAGTTGATATAGTCTCTCAAGGACTTTTTATCCTTTTGTTTGATGGTGAACCTGTATGCTATAGTTTTGGATACCTATGGTTGATGGAAAAGTTGTAAAAGAAGCATTATGCTGACTATTCACAGTATGTGATAAACTATGTCAAGGCACATATGGTTAATATGGTGTAGCCTTCACTCAAGTCATATAATCCATCCTTAAAATGAAGTTATCTAGATTTTGTGGTGGTCCTCTATGTCATTGAACTCTAGTTGGTTGAAAATCTTTGTCCATAGAGAAATACTTCTACCAAGAGACTGGCAGAACGGGTTGCACTTTAGAAGAGCAAGGGCTAGAAGGACATATTAACTTTTGGCTCCTGTAGAGGGTTGAGGCAACAATAAGTAGGTCTAAACCCCAGTAGTAATAGGCATTCCTCGTAATGAGATAACTTAGAGAGACAATTACTTATATACCTATTGGGATAGGAGATGAGTTGTATCTCGCTCTAAGTTGGCTCTTCTTTAAGTCCTCTTTAGGTTCAATGAAGCTTCTTGGATTTAATAGGAAGACTGTGATTAAACTTAAAGATGGTGTTCTTTAGCATACTGTATTACTACTTTAGCCGCAACTTGCATCGAGGCATCCTCCAATAACTTCATCGATGTCTCTTGAGTTATTTGTAGAATAGGTGCTCCAAGAGGTAAAGCTTGCTATGCTGGTATCTCCTTCGATGGTAGATGAGCTTCTGGTACAGGCTCTGATGCCATATGTAACTACATCTCAAGTTAGTTGTCTCCATGTTTTCAAATCATAGGACAAGTTGGTGTTTGAAATCTTAAGCTCTGGACCTTGTTTGCATTCTCAGCATTCTTTATACTTAGGTATGAGTTCCTAAAGATAGTTCCAAAATGATGCTACTTGAAAATAGAGATAGGGTCCTTTCTAAAATGTACAAAATTTTCAAAGCTTTTTTCTTAGAAACAGAAATAGAGAATCTAACCTCTCAATTTTCTACAAATTATTTTTCATGTCAACTTTTGATTTTGGGACTTAGGATTTTATAATATTTCCCCTCAGTGAGCTTTAACCCATTAGAATTTATATTCCCATCATGATAAGCTTAGTCAATTGTGTTGGAATAGTATCTTGTAGCTAATTAGATTGGTATGTAAACTTTCACTTGTGATACAATTTTGATTGAATAATATTCATTATAAATGGCCATTTTGATCTTATGCTTATATTACTTTACTAGTATTTGGTTGAAGCCCTTAGATCACATAAGACAATGGGACTTGGTCATACACTAGGTAGTACTCACGAAATAAGTCTTACATGGTTGTAATCTTAAGATATTTCAAGATGTAAAATCTTATGAGACAGGGCATTTAAGATACGTTCACTAAATGCTCATTTGGAAAATCTACAAGATAGCCATATTGATAAGTCGATAGTGGCAAATACTCTAGCTTACGCTAGTGTATATAATTAGTCCTTAGACCTGAGGATCCATGGTAACCATGTGTTTAGGTCCTCATGCTTTGGCTCTTTCTGGACCATTTAGCAGGTCTTTTGGGTTGACCTTAGGTATGAGCTACTTAGACATGAAGGTTTGTGAGATCCAAGATGGGATCCAACTCTTTGTCGTTGTGAAAAGTGAGTACATCTCTTATGTATTTTACAATGATTAATTCCACGAAATCCTTATGTAAGGTAGTATGATAATTTGAGAAAGGAATTTTCCAAATATGAGGTCATAAAGGGGAATTAAACATTGGGAATAGAAATATAGTTATTGAGGCTATTAAAGAGTCGATAAATATCTTGTCCTAGGCTTTTTTCAGGAGATAGAAGATGAAAGGACTGTATTTGCATGGCAAGCATAGAGCTAGAATAGTTCTCCAAAAGAATATTTATTTTGGCCAATTAATTGGTCTCCATGGGCTTGAGGTTGGACATCGGCCCTGGAGATTAGGTAATCTTCAATTAATGAAAATTAATTGAATCAATCCATTAGTTTAAAGGAGTTTAAACTAATGTAAATATTTTAATATTCTAAATATCACAATAGTTGTGAGTCTATATCCAATGAATGGTCGAACCTAATAGGTTGCACACAAAAGTCAATTGAAAATCCTACTTGATGAAGGGAATTTTATAAAAGTTAGAATAATTCCACTTGACTAATTTTAAGGGGGTAAATGGTTGACTAATTTTTTAGTCATTTTAGTTTGATCAATTTAATTATTAAATTGATCTAAATAATTTAAGTAGTTAAATTAGACTAATTAAATTAAGGAATGAATTTAATTGGTGCCAAATGAATATCAATTGATCAAGTTAATTTAAGGAGTTAAATTGACAACCTTTAGCTTAAAGAGTTAACTTAATTGATTTGAAGAGTTAAGTTAAGTTCAATTAATTAAATTAAGGGGTTAATTTAATTAATGTGAAGAATTGATTTTTGGAGGAAAATTCAAAATGAAAGAGCTCATTTAGAGTGCATTTAAATTTATTTGGATGACATTCCATGAGATGAAATTCTAAGTGAAATTCATTTCAAATGCAAGATTGTCTTGCTTAGTTGGAGCCAACCTCATGGGAGGTGTAATACCAACTTGCATCTCATGTCCATCTCTGTAAATAGAGGAGTGGGCGGCCAATGTGAAGCATGTGATTCTAGATTCCATTTTTCCCTCCAATTTTGCGATTCTCTCATGTGTTGAGATTTCACACTTTCTTTACTTCTCCCTCTCAAATTTCATCTTTCATCTCTCTCTCTTCTTTCATTGGTTTTCCAGCTGACCTAGGAGTGGATTGGATTTGCCATTGATGTGTGGATCTTGACACTAGATGCTAGACACTTGGATAGCTTTGCTTTTGGAGTTCCACTGCAGAGACAACAATTTTGGTGGCCAATTTCCAGGTCATGCTAGATTCAATTGTTGCTGAATCTTTAACTGGAGCTTCCCAAGGTGTTGAGGTGGTTATATTCAATTTTCATCAAATTCCGATGTGGTTTGATTGGGCAACTATTGCTGTCTTGCCACTATGCCACTTGGAGACACCTTTGAATTGTTTTGAGTGTAGACAAGTTAATTTAGTTTTTTTTTTTTTTTTT
>JACGDI010005479.1:960867-1004527 GCA_014898725.1 Jacaranda copaia | reverse complement strand
GCGATCGTAGTGGTTTGTCAATGAGCCTAGGTCCTCAGAGCCCAGACCTGCGATTCATTTCTGCTACGGACCATAATTTTATTTCAATCTACATAAACAACAATTTGAAGAATATCAGATGTGAACAGCCAGATTAGCATACTATAAAAATAATTGATGGGAAACTTCTACCTAGTCGATGACCCGCAAGCAGGTTGAGTAGTACCAGTGACAAACTAGCTAGCACCAAACACCTCTCCTCGGTTAGTGCAGAGGTCTCTATTTGCCCAAACCCGACCAGATCCGGGATAAAGGTGTTCAGCCAGCTAGGTGTTTGGTTACCTGGCATCTCTACTGGCCCCCTCTACCAACCCTCCAAAATGGCGAGCACCCTCGGTCCCCAAATATAGAAGTAATATTTCTTCCATTTTTTACTGTAAGAAGATGCAAAGGATATCAAAAACTTTCATCGGGGTTGAGCAGTAAGTTAATAAAAATCAGACTCCTCGCTACTGCTCGACTTTTGAGACATTAGGAGGTGGAATAAATTTGAAAAATTGGCAAAGGCAGCAAGCTGATTGAAAAGGTGCATCAAAATAGCAAAACTGTACAGAGTCGAGAAGCAGTTGGGGAAGAGTTGGGTTATGCAAACCCCCAATCCTATGAGGAGGTCGACTATGGGCTGGACAAGCAGGAACCTCAGACAACATTTGAACCCCTCATCGAACACAGTTATAAACCCCCAGGAAGGTTGATGTATTCTACCCTGGGTCCCTGGTGCCACCATCTCAAATTTGTCAGGAATGTGATAGGCAGCCCTAATTCTCACTAGGTCGGCGGCAGTTATTTTTGAGGCTATTTCTATGTAGTGATCTGGGGTAAACAACCGACCCTGGCTAACAAGCATTTAAGCGGGCCCTGCCCCCCTCCAACACTACCCTAACCTCTCTGGAATTGCTACTACTACTGGAACTGCGACTATTACGGAAACTACTATTTCCACTTGAAGGTGAACTAGATTGAGTAGTGCTCTCACTCTTAGTATTCCCCCTACGGACCATGTTCTCAGACCTATTGCTACTAGAATCAGCACTAACGGACATGGTTCTACTATGTAAAGGCAGAAAAAAAACAAGTATAACAGGTACACTTACAGTGTTAGTTTCTCAAGTGAAAAGTGCGGAGCAAGAAACTCTTCAACAATGGAGACTATCTGATATTCAATTCGCAAAAGTGTGAATGAAGGGACTTATCCCCCTATTTATAAGTAATAGTGCATGGGAAATCGTGTAACTGCCATCATAATAGCTTGCCCTTGTACGTTTGTATCCCGAACCCTTCGTATCCTGCACGATTTGTATTCTGGGCACTGATAGCCGTATTAAATACAAAGAAACTGCCTAAAACCCTGGTCGGTATTTCAAAAACCTGGGTCAGAATTTCAAAAATCCTGGTAGAGCGTATTAAAGGCTACGATAGAATGTAAACTCCCTGCCCCTTCTCATCGACAGGCTCGATTAGGATCGAGAGTTGGGGGAACTCATGATATGGGATAACCCAATAGGCCCAATCGGCCCAACATCTAATGAGATGGCCCATAAGGCCCAAAGATGAAATCTGTTTGATCGATCGGTATCGATCTCACTTGAGAGTATCTACGATCGACCTGTATTGACCTAAAGACTACTTCGAGAATTCAAGCATTTGAGTTTGGTCAACATTGATCGACCTCCAACGTCCACTCGGGTCCCTATTGGGCATGTTGATCTGATGGGTTGAGCTCACTCCAATGACACATGGTAGCCGGTACAACCGTTGCTAACAACTCTAACAACCCTGCCAACAACTATGGTAGAAACGTGCTCCTATTAGAACGGTTCACCCGGGAAAGCAAGAGATTTAGCCACCTGGCACAGTATTGCAATCTGGACATGGAATGACTCCCAACCCCCCAACATGGAAAAAAGCTAGTGTACCAGACAGGGGTTCTTTGGTAAAATCACGCCCACCAAAAGCTATAAATATCCCAGGCCCGATCACGCTCAAGATAATGCCATTTTACATTATACACCTAATATTCTCTATATTCTGCTCAATTTCCCTCACTACCATAACTAACTTGAGCGTCGAAATGCCTTAGTCGGGGGCACCTCTGCTAGTTTAATGCGTGTTGTGGTTGTAGATCTCAAGGCCAGAATAATATCCAACCTCCATTTCCTCTACTCGTAGCATTTTGCAGCATCAAGTACTGAAGAGAGTGCCAACATGCAAGAATATTGACATATATACTAACGATCAATGAAAAGAAAAATAAGCTAAATATTTGTTGAAAGCATATATATCACATTAAAGGGGGACTTAGATAACCCCACCTTTTTGAAACTTTAGCAAAGGTCATGGTGAACATTACCAAGATATAGTAAGGATGGTGAACTACTCCACTCAGATAAAACAACCTAATACTCATCTTGCATAAAGAAGTACCTATCTTTCCAAAGCCCACATGAAGAAGGCAAACCACTCAAAAACTATTAAGCTTGTTAGGCACCTTGCACACCCCAAATACTGAAAACTATTTAAGAAGACTAGTAAACTCAAGTTAGTCAAATGTTGTCAGAACACATGTGCAAACAAATTGGGGATAAACTAAGTTAAACACACGTATAACTCTTTATTATGTCTAACTATAAAAGGTCTAGCAAAAAGGAAAATCCACTACTGAAATAACTACTAAACATGATGATGTACCTATATGGAGATAACTCATGTTGCCATTGATGAAAGGAAAAAAAAACTTAAACTTATTAGTGATACAAACCCAACATTTTAAAATTTCTAACTCCTCAAATGAAAGTGAACAAGGAATTTCTACCACTTGGATGAAACTATTTGCTCATTGAAAGAACCTTCTACTTCGAACTCAAAACTAGACTCTTACATAGAAAATAACTTAAGAACTGAACAATAATCTTTTAATTTTGAAGACTCAATTTCATGGACTAACACTAGATTAAACAACATAGGCACTAGAGGGCACAATAAATACGGTGAATATAATGACAACATAAGGGGTATCATCTCTGCAAACACAAACAAGTTTGAATAAACCACAATAGCTTGAATCACCAGCTGCCCATGCACTCAAAATGAGCACCTCATGAGTGCTTAAACAATTGCCCAATGACCACTTACCCTAGGTGCTCAGGTAAGGCACCCATTGTAGTTGCCTAATTACACTCTCATTACCTTTGTCCCTATTTTCACAAACTTAGATTTCATTAAAAATTTTAATTCCGAATAGGAACTACTCTCTAATATGACTCAATTTTGTAATGCCCTAAAAAACTAAGGAGTTAGGTAAAAAACATTTTGTAAAAGAATAAGACAAAGTAAAGGGCATGAAAAGGATAAAGAGTAGAAGTTACCTTGAGCACTCATCTTTCTCTTTAACTTGGCAAAATTTAGCTAATTCCTTTGGTAAAAACAATTCATCAAGAGATGTTCTGAAAAAACTCATCAATCTGCAAAGCTTACTAAGTCTTGTCATTGACAAAAGTCAAATATTAAGTGAAAGCAAATTCTTGCAACACAATTAACAAAAAATAATTAACTAATAACCTTACTTTAACAAATTAAGGCACAATAAATTAAAATTCAATTTTATAATATTTTCAACATGAAAATGATTTTACAAATTTAAAATAGTGGCTTAAGGATATGGCAAATTGAGTTCTCAAGAGTGAAAATGTAAAAATGGACTAACAAAGTCAAATTTACCAAATAAATAAATGAATAAAAAGGCCAAAAAACCTAATTTGATAAGTTTTTAAAAAAGCACACCAAAATCCTAATGGTTGAAGCTTACTAAGAGAAAAGGATTATAAATACTAAGTTCTAAAGAGAAACTAACGCAAGAAATCTTTTACAAAAACTCAAGAATTGAGAACTCTCTGCATCGCATTCAAGAGAAAAAGAACTCCAAATTTTGTTACCGCTAAAATGGACCCTAGCTCTACATTTCCATGCAGCATACCCAAGTTTACAGTTCCACATGTTAAACCTAGCCAAAATATGAAAAATGTAACTGACTTAAGCTTGATAATTTTGGGTTTTTATCCTAGTGGATCTCTATCCAAAGAACAAAGATTGCTTTGTCAAGATCTTTCATGTCAAAGCTACGACATAACATTTATTTATGTCATGGAGCAAAATCCAACTCACTTCTAGCAAGTAAATATTGTGAACATAAAGCACCAATTATGAATTTAGTCCCACTAGTCTTGAGATAAATACAATGATCAACCTTATTTCCTATAAAGCAAATGAAGTCACCACCTTAACAAACTTCTAAGTACCACTGGGAACAAGCATGTTTAAGGCTATAAAGAGGCTTATACAACTTATGCATATGTGTTTCTTCCATTCTTGAATAAACCCTCAAAGTTGTGTCATATAAACCTCCTCATCAAGGTCTTTTTTGAGAAAAATTGTCCAAACATCCATTTGATGTTGCTTTAAATCAAAATTAACTACCAAACTAACTTTTAATGGTCCTGAAGAAATCATTGGAGGAAATAGAAGCAAAAGTGTTACCATAATGAACATTAGCTCTCTAAATAAAGCGTTTAGCTACAAGTTTAGTATTAAATCTTTCAATCTTCCTTTAAAGTCTATCTTGGTTTTAAACATCTATTTGCAGCATATAGTGTTTTGACCTTAAGGTAGATCTACTAATTCTCATACATTATTCTTTTTTATTTAGTGAATTTTTTCCCTTATGACACTAAGCCACAAGTTTGATTGAGGAATAGATATAGCATGAAAATACATGACAATATCCACTACAAGACTAACATTCTAATAATTTTTCATATGATATGCACAATAATCATCAAAAATTATTGGATGCCTATCTCTACTAGAATGACTAGGAGGTGTTTGATAGATAGGATTTTGAGGTGGACCAACATCAAATCACTCTCTAGATTAGTAGTAGGTGTCATCACTTGTTCATGTGGATCCTCATTTTCACGTTGAGTTGGTAAGGAAAATATAATAGATTCAATCTAATCATCATCAACAATAAGATGAGAGCATTCACTCCTATCAAGAACATCATACACTAAGAACTTAGCTATTTGAGACTTTATTACTTTGAGTTCTATGCAAAGGACAAAAGAATCTATTTCATTTAGAATGACTTTAATATCCAATAAAGTAACCATAATTAGATCTTGGAACATTTTTTTCTAAAATGGATTATAAATTCTAGCATCAACATGGCATCCCCAAGCATGAAAATGGTTTAAGCTAGGCTTCCTACTGACCCACAACTAAAAAGGTGTTTGGGAACAAATTTGGCAGAGATACGATTAAGAACATATATGGTTGTTTTTATTGCTTTACCCAAAAATATTCACATAGCTAACCACTGACTCATCTTGCTCCTCATAATTTTAGCTAGGTTGTGATTATGCCTTTCTACCACACCACTTTACTTGAGACTCCTAAGTGTGGTATATTGAACAACAAATTGAGATTCTTGTAAATATTTGGCAAATAGTCCCTTATGTTGTCAAGTTTCATTATGTTTGTCATAATAATTATCATCTCAGTCAAACCTTATAATTTCTATTTTAATAACCTTTTCCAATTGTTCTTCAACTTCAATTTCAAAAATCTTGAATTTTTCAAAGTATATCAAGTTTTTCTTTAATGAGATGAATAAAACCATATCTGAAAAAATCGCCAATAAAAGTGATAAAATACTTATTGCCACATAAAGTAGGAATATATAGGCCACAAATATCTGTCTGAATAATATATGAGTAGTGAGAACTACGAGTCAGATCCTTTTTCAAAGATATGATTACCAAAATTAAGGCTAGAAAGAATACCTACTTTTATCAATCTTTATATCCTATTTTTAGACATGTGGCCAAGACGCCTATGCCACAACCTATATAGAAGAATCATCATTACTTAGGGGTCTTTTAGACATGATATATCCAATATTAGAAGAAGAATAAATTAGATTAAAAGTGAAAGTCAACATTTCTAAGCCATTGCACAAAATGCCGCAACTAGAAATGGCAATGGGGCGGGTTTGGCAAGACCCGAGACCCACCCCGCCTGGCCTTGTTGGGACCCAAAACCCACCCCAGTCTACTTTTCATTTGGTCTCAGCCCACCCTACCTCGCTTGCCCCACTTCTCTCTCATTTGCCACCTCATCCCACCTCTTGTTTGAACCCAAACCTGCTGCGTTAGACCCACGTAATCTAATTTTTTTTCTCTTTTAATCCCACTTGATACTAAATTAAAAGATTAAAAATTTCACTAGAAAATAAATAGCAACTTTTAATATTGCCAATCTAATTTGTAGGTCAATAAATTATTAATTTATTCCAACTTTATATATATATCAATATATATTTAATATTTACTAATATTATATGGGGTAGGTTCTAGGGGGGTTTACCTAAACCTGTAACCCACCCCAGAGTTGGCTAGGTCCCTAAAAGCTAAATTTGGTACCCGTCTCAAAATTTGTTTACTTAACCCCAGACCCACCCTATTAAGGATGGCTCCCAAACCCATTGTCATGCCTAGCCAAAACTAATAATTTTAGAATTTAAAATCAAATTAATCTTTCTTTGATGAAAGAAATATCATAACCTAAATTATCCAAAATAGAAATAGAAATTAAGTAAACATTGGTATATAGAAAAGCATTTGCCAAAGCAATCTTAAACCAAATTCTAAGTTCAAAACAATTGTTCCTAAATATTCTACTAATGCTTGGGCTTGAATATCTACTCCAATGTTAGACTCTTCTTTACTTGGCTTTCTTTTATTTATGAAACCTTACAATGTAACTGCCAACATGGATATTTCCCAACTCCCAATCCACTAAGAATTAATGGGAACATTAACTAAATTTGTCTTGAAACAATTTAGGGCTAATAAATTACCTTCTTGCTTTTTCTTCTCTAACCAAGCTTAAAATCAGGATGCTCAAAACTTTAATGGCCCAACTCTTACAAAAGTAACAATTCATTTTCTTCTTGGGATAGTTTTTTTTATCAATCCTAAGCTTTAGGTCTAACCATTGTCATGCCTATTAGTATTATGAGCTTTCTTACAAGTGCAATAATAAGGTTTATTAGGGTTGGGATGTATTTTCACTCTTTTTGGATTTAGTACTAGGATGAGAAAGAAGCAAGGCTATCTATCCTCTCCCCCTCTTAATTTTCTCTCCCTCAAAGACATTTGAAAATAAGATCATGAATACTATACGACTCATTTTTGTGTTGCAGACTAGTAGGCGATTTTGATTTTGACCAAATTCCATAGCTAAGTAATTGAGAATAATATTAACAATATAGCTATCGAAAAGGAAACTATCATAATCTTTAAGTTTGGACTGGATATTGATATGACTAATTAAGTTTGCAAAAGTTAAAAAAAAGTGTAAAAAAGAAAATCTATAAAGGTCCAATGGATTAAATAAATAAAATGAATTAAAGAGCAACTTAGCCCACTAAAAAGGACATTAAAACCCTAATAGGTTGAAGGTAAATAAAAAATATTATAAATCCTTTGCCCTACAAAGAAATGGATACAAAAAATTGTTTACAAAAAATCATGAATACTTGAGAGCTAAGATCCTTTTACATGCATTTTAGGGAAAACAAGCCTAGTACTTTGCTATTTACTGGAAAGGATCCCAACTCAATTTCTATGCAACATCAAATATGAACCATTTTTAGAATATACTCCCTAACCCAACATGAATTATTATGCTCCATACCTGCCAAATCACTCATTAGATTATTAGTCTCAAACTTATTGGACACTTTATATCTTTGTCGTACCAAATGAAAAAATTTCACTAGCATTATTAGTCTCGGTAAATGCACTAACTAATTGCTCTCTAAGAGAAGTTTTCATAGCTAGTTGACTTAGGTTATTGGAACTTTCCTACTAGGCATAAGCTCTTTTGTAATGTTGGACGCATTATTATAGACTAGGAAGGCTCATCCTCTTGAAGGGTTGTATCAATATTAGCTAATCCTAGGGAAAATTCATTGTCACACATCTATCTTTTATAATTTTCACCATTTAACACTTAAATAGTAGCACAATTCAAATCATATTAACTATCTAAAATAATTATTTCATGCTATAGGTGAGAAAGAAAGTAGACCACAACTAAGTTAAGAAGGTAATATACAAGAATAACAAGATAAAGTAAAGTAAGTAATCCACTTATGTGCTTGAGTTAATAGTTAAATAAGTTTGAAAATCATAATGAAGTGTGCAAGATTTATATTGCTTTATAGGCCAAAATCCCTCAACCACCTACAAGAAAAATTCCAATGAAGCAGGCTCTTGGATCAACTTAATAAGCATCATATCTTAGTCAACGCATAACAATAAAAGTAAGTAATGCACTTATGTTACTTTACTTAGTAGTTGATATAAGTTTGAAAGCTATAGTGAAGTGTCCATGACTTATATTATTTTGCAAGCTCCACTATCTTAACCAACAAGCTCATTTTTGTAAGAGCAACCATTAAAAGAGGGTCCTTTAATGTATCAGCAATTTCAAAAGTTTCAAGTGCAAACTCAAACATCAACAATAGTCAAAATCATCACACTTGCCCTATTTATTGATGAAAAAAAAAGTGACAAGGCATGGAGATAAAGGAACCATTAGCATAATGAAAACGGGGATGAAATTTGTGACACTTCACCTTAAATGCTACTTAAAGAGATCAAAATAAAGAAAAGGAAAGGAAAGAAAGAAAGGCAAAGATGATTTAAAGACTGACTTAAGATTTGAATTCTTTTTCGTTGCCTTAGGTGAAGTTGTACTCAATTATTTGTACTAAATCCTATATATTCTTTCAACATGGGAAATAATTGTTGTTTTGTTGTGTAGTTGTGATATCTGCTTTGAGATGTTATAGTTTTAAGTTGTTTTAAGATATACTGTATTGAATTATATGTGCATTTGATCGGTGTCGATTAATTGTTGGACAAATTGATACTTTTTGGACAAATTGATTATATGAAAGATTTTCTTTTCTTTTTTTTTTTTGGCTCATTCATGCCTGTTCTTTTGTGGTTGCTTTGATTGGGTTCTATTTTTTGTTGTCATTTTATACATTAAAGCAAGGTATAGATCTCTTTATTGAAAGTGAGTTTATTTCCCCCTACCTTGGTTGTCATTTTCTGGCTTGATCAGAAAGTAGGTTGTGTCACAATTTGTGACATTAGAAAGCCTGAAGTAGTCTAGCTAAAACTATGCTTTGTGCATCAAAGCATGAAAAATACACCAATTTAAACTAGCAAAATTCAACAACAATCTTTAAGAATATAGCCACGTTAACAAAGTCAAGTTATATACTATTATCACAACAAAATAAAACATGGTTATACAATATAGTTACAACAATGTAATAATTAACCAAGTTCTCCACCTATATATACTTTCTACAAATACATACAATTTTTCCATGTAATCCAACCATGTCTTTAGGGAAAAGAATCAAGAAAGAGTAAGGACAAACTGCAATTTTCTTTCTTCCTCTCCAGCTATGCACTTCATCTTTAAATCCTCTCAATTGATAGTCCTTAACCTCTACCTTTCTTGACTCCTCATGTTCATATTCATAATAAGAACATTCAGCCAACAATCTTGGTGATGCGGGTTAGGATCTTGGGTTTAGATCTTGAACCTAATTTCTTAAATTGTCCTTATTCTCAATCTCAACCTTAACTCAGATTGCACTCCATATAAGTAATTTAAATCTCCAACCTGACCACAAGAGCACATGCTAGGCTAGTTGAGATAGCCATAAACCATGGCTCTCAAATGCCTAGGTTAATGTGATGCTGAGGTAATCAAATGAGAGCTCAAAGTAATGTTAAGAACTTAAGTGAATATGTGAAGATGTGTAAAGATACATGACCTTATGTTGTGTGATTTCCTCCTTTTATAGGTGTTGAACTGTCCTTATTTGTATGGATCAAGGTGGCAAGTTACTGTACATTCAATCCATGTTTAATCTATGGTCAGCAATTTGAGTCATAGCCTAAATTAAGTCGGGATCCTTTAGGTCATGACCCAATCTGAGTGAATCCTATCTATATGGGCATTTTAGCTAAAATTTAGGGGCAAAAAATGGTCATTTTACTCTGGCTTCATTAATTAGCATCATCATTAACTCCTTGACTTTCCAAGTGTGTTGGTTTTATTCTCATCTCTAGGGAATGAACCTATACACTATGGAAAGTAGGCTCTGGACATCCTCAACCATTTGATCGAGTGTTGTTAATCCCAATCATTGATGTTTCCTTGAAAGATGAATCGTCCCATCCATCTATCTATAAATATCCTAGTATAGCCCTATAACTTCATTTTTTTTCCTTTCATTGCTTCTGCACAACCCACCAGATCTCAATCTCAAACCTCATACCCTTATCCAAAGATGTCGATCTCTTAGGTCTATTCTCTTATTTATACTGAGCTCTAGCAGTGAAAGTGTCTCTCTCTCCTCAGGTTTAGAGGATATGACCTCTCTTCAGTTTTTTCCTCTTGTGGGTTCGAGCTCGCCCACAGTTGGTCCCTCATTTACATAAGTAGAGAAACTAACATAGGATTCAAAAACCAAAGAATATATCCCTGCTATGTCCCAATGGTTAGTCACAGCTCCAAAGCTTGGATCTCTAGTAGTCTCCGAAGTCAGGTTCAAGTTCTTTATTCCTCCTGAATATGAAATCATCTTTCCTAATACATCGGATTAAATGCATCTCCACTACAAGTCTTACTAAGGAAAATGAACCCAAGGACAAGTTCACATTTTTGGCCCTCAAAGAAAAGATTGAGGTCCCTTGAAATGCATCAGGTGAAGATGAAACCTAAACTAGAGCTTTTACTATAACTACTAAAGGGCCTAGGAGGCTACAAAGACTACTATAGAAGCTAAGGGCTTGGCGTTGTGAAACATGAACTTGTAGAATAATAATTTTCTTTTTATTTTTGCAAGGGCATTTAAGTCTATTTTATGATCCTAGTTTGAGATCTTTTTTATTTTTTCTTTCTATATCGTAAACTCGAACCATGAAGCCCATGTAACCAAAATTTGCACCTGTAATCAAAATTGATTCAATGAAGTATTTAAGTTCATTTGTAGCTCTTAATGTTTTCCTAATGTCTTCTTTAGATAAGATCTTATTTAGATCCTACTGAGATCCTTTTAAGACAAGTTTCTTACTCAGATCTTAATGAGACCTTGTGAAATCCATCCAATATAGGATCTTGTGAGAACCCATTGAGTCGAGATCTTGCAAGGTCCCCTTAAGATGGAACCTTGTTCAGATTCTATGAGATTTTTCTAGGTTGACATCTTGTAGGATCTCTTTATGATGAGATCCTACTAAATTCTTGCAGGATCAAGATCTTGCTCAGATTTGGCGGGCTCTCTTTTAGATGAGATCTTGTCTAGAACTTGTAGGATTGGGATCGTGCTCAAATCTAATGGGATCTCTTTAAGATTAGATCTTGCTAAGGTCTTAGGGAGTCCTATTAAGATGAGATCTTGTTAAGGTCTAGCAGGATCCTATCAAGTTGAAATCTTGCTGAGGACTTTTGGGATCCTATTAAGATAAATCTTGCTAAAACCTTGCAAGATTGAGATCTTGCTTAAATCTTAATCTTATCAAGATCATGTAGGATCGGGATCTTATAAGATCTCTTTAAAATGAAATCTTGTTGGGGTCTTACGAGATCCCATTAAGATGAGATCTTGCTTAAACCTTACGAGATTGAGATCTTGCTCAGATCTCCATTGAGATCTCTCAACGTGTATTGTGAGATCCCACTTGATGGAGATCTTGCTAAGCTCTTCAGGATCTTTGTAAGATCATTTTTTATCTTTTTTTGATAATTCCAAATCACTTGAGATCCTTTGTCGGCTCTTCTTGGTCATATGCCTTTTTCAATTCATTTGAGATCTTTTCTAGATCTTTTAGCCCTTTAATTGATTGATTCTGAGCTCTTTAACATCACTCTAAGACCTTTCCATTTTGAGATTCTTTATGGAGTTTTTTTCAAATGATATATAAGTTCGAGGTCTTAAGGAACTTGCTATTTTTTAATTTCTTGTCCATTTCATTAATTTTAGGTAGCTAAACTTATCTTACCATAAGAAAAGAAAGAGAGATGTAACTAAATCCCTATGCTTGTATCAAGAGTATAAAATAACTACCTCCATTACTTAGAATTTTAAACAAGAACAAAGGCATCAAAATAAAAGTTTAGATGCTTGAGCAATACAAATTCAATTTCATATTTTAAGCATAGGATTTCTTCAATTATACCTTCTTAGGGGAAACTTATTGCAATCTCTTTTAGATCTTAACCTAGTGTATCCTTAATCATTTTTAGGTCTTGAAACATACTTTATCCATTCACAGTCTTTCATAGCATCTACCTCTTCTTTATGAATATAGTATTGCTCTATCTCGATTAACTATTCCATATTGGTCAAGGGCTCCCTAGCTAGAGCTGATGCAAAAGATCTTCTCTTAAGCCCATAGATGAAAATGCTCATGATCATGTCAATGTATAGGTCTTGCATCTCAGGCATCTCATTGTTGAACTTATTCGTGAACCCTCTCGAGGTCTCATCCTTTCTCTACCGTATGGTGAACAAATAAGTAGTTGACCTCTTAGCCTTTTTCTTAATGGTGAACTGATACATGAACTTCCTTGTGAGCTGGTCATATGACACGATTGTCCATGGAACTTACTCCATGAACTATTCTTAAGCTCTTCCACTTAGTGTCATCATAAAGATTTGGGCGTTCTTGGCATCAGATTGTCTATATAAATTAATATGATATTTTTAAAGGCTATCACATGCTCCTGCGGATTCTTGGTACCATCATATTTTGGCAAATCAAGAAGCTTAAAATGTGATGCCACCGACTCAGCCAATGTTTCGGCAGAGAATAGTGAGTTCCTCTCTTGCAACGTTGTGGTCCCTTTTTTCTTGAGTTTATTTATCTTTCTACTCAACTGTTCAACCTGACAATTGATCTCGTTGACCTCATTTTTTGAAAGTAAAGGTTGAGTCATTTGTAAGTAGGATAATCTTAGTTCAGTGTTAGCAGTTCCAACCTCGAGTCTTCCTCTCTTTAATAAATGCTAGAAGGGTAACTTGGCCAATAAGCAACCTTGCTTCCCACCTCATCTAAATCTGCCATCTTTTCACCTCTTAAAATTCTTAACCTTTGCATGCCTTCAGCCAATAAGAAACTCGATCTCTTATCCTAGAAGATGGTTCAATTTATTGAAGACAAAGCCACTTGAACAAGTACTGCCACCACAGCTTAGGCTGTACATTCATGCTATTCTCAAAACCTTTGGCTTATTTTAAAGACCTATCACTCTAAATCCCCTTTACTTAGTTGCATGACTTGTACCCTGCTGAGGTCCTATGTCAATGTTCCATGCCTCAACTCTATTTGAGCATTTTGAGGTATTATGATGTCGGGAGGCATGGTAGATATGGGTGAGATAGGGGGTGTTGGAGAAATTAGCTATACAGCAATTGAAGCTTCCATCGTTTGTCCTGAAGTTCCTTCCATGGTTAACTATCTGCTCTTACTGCTGGTGAATTAGATTAGATTTCCCACAAATTGCTCCAACTGATGCGGCTTGGGATCTTAGGTCTAAATCTCAGACCAATTTTTCAAATTGTCTCTATTCTTGATCTCAACCTCAATCCAGATCGCACTCCGCACAAGTAATTTAGATCTCCAACCTGACCACAAAATATACGTTAAGCTCACTAAGATCACCTTCAGCTAAAACCCTCTGATGCCTAAGTTAGTGTAATGCTGAGGTGATCAAATGAGAGTACAAAGTAATGTTAAGAACTCAAGTGAAGTTATGTGAAGATGTGTAAAGATGACATTACTTGATACTGTGTAATTTTCTCTTTTTATAGGTGTTGAACTGTTCTTATCTATATAGATCAAGGTGGCAAGTTATTGTGCTTCAAATCCATGTTTGATCTACAGTCAACTATCCAAGTCATAACCTGAATAGGGTTAGGCTTCTTCAGGTCATGACCCGACCTTGGTAAAAAAATGTTGATCCTATCCTATATAGATATTTTAACTAAAATTTAGGGGCAAAATGGTCTTTTTACTCTAATTTCATTAATTATTATCATCATTTGGAATGACTATGATTGCTCTAGTACAAATGGGTAGATCCTCCCAAGCAAAGAACACATAAACTCCTTTTTATAAATTATAACTAGAAAAGTTGATGAAAATTGTTGAAATAAAAAAGAAGCGAAAAAACTTAGAAATAAAACTAACAAAATGCGAAAAAATAGAAAGAAAGAAAAATTGTCCATGAAGTCTGAATGCAAGTCCATCTTCCATAATAACATTCTAGAGGTCTTTCAAAGGCTGACATTTTCTTGAATGGCCATGTGTTTTGAGGTTGGTAGAAGTGGTGGGATAAGTAATCGGAGGAAAAATGTGTGGAATGGAGAGAGGTTTTCCGCCAAAATGATAACTGAGCAAGCAGCAAGGCAAAAAATGCAAACAAGCATTTCCATTTAATCCATGCAAGTTGGATCTTTCGAACAACGGAAAATCCCCAAAATGGACACACTTCAACAAGCCATGCTAGATTTTTTGGCCACTTTTTGAATTCCAATAAAAAATGAATTAAATATAATATTTTCTTAATACATATAAGGCTAAAGTTATAATTTTACAAATTACAGAACTAAAACCCCAAATCAACAAAATTCTGGAACGGAAAGTATAATTTTCCCCACATTTTAATAACTAAGACAATAACTAGACACACTGTAGTCCTCATATAATGTTTAACAATGTTCAAGTTGATCTAAGAGCTCAACCTTGGATCTTCCAATACCCTTTTCAAATTATTGCATGTAGATCCACCATCCCTCACAGCCTCTGTAGCTAAGCCTCTCCATTTCCAAGCATTTTTCCTCATCTCTTTCCCTCTCTCACCCTCCCCCATTACAATATCCAAACATTTCTTGAATTCCTCTCTTTCTATCATAACTTGTCCATTGGCTCTTGCTCTTATCCCTGTCCTCCATACTTCCTCCACCAGCTTAGCATTTGTCGTTTGATCAGAAAATTGTGGACAGCAAATTAAAGGGACCCCACAAACCAAACTTTCTAACGTAGAATTCCACCCACAGTGCGTTACAAAACATCCTACAGATTTATGGCTTAGAACTTCCACTTGTGAACACCATGGCACTATGATCCCATAATCTCCATTCTTATTCACCTCATTTTCAAGCATTTTCTTCATCTCTTCTTGTTCTTCTACACTATCTGATGATCTGATAACCCACAAAAATGGCCTTTTGCTTTCTACTAGCCCATGCAAAATCTCAACTTTTTGCTCTTTGTTCACGACCACCAAACTTCCAAATGCCACATAAACAACAGATTGCTCCGGCTTTGAGTCTAGCCACTGGAAATAGTCTTCTTTCTTGCTGAACAGGTCAGCGCCAAAGGATTTGTCGCTCGAGTCTTGCCCATCAGAGAAAGCTGAGGGGATCAAGGGCCCAATTGCTATAACATTCAGCTTCTTGTCAAATGCTTTAATTGCCTCTTGCTCTAGTTCTAGAAAGGTGTTGAGAAAAACAGCTGATCCCGGCCCCTTTTCGAGTTCTTTTATGTGTTCTAACATTACAGGGATCATCAACGAGTTCATTGGGCTATCAGGCAAGAGAAAAGTTGGCAAATCACTCGATGAAAACAGAGGCAACTCCGGTATATCCAGACAAAATGATGGGCTGCTAATCCTACTTTCATGGATACCGTCATGGCTGTTAAAGAATCGATGATAAATGGCAAAAGCAGTGGCGCACTGTATAGAAAGGAAAGCAGATGGCACGTTCATGTCACGCGCCACCACGGCAGCCCAAGGAAGGAGGATGCTGTAAACTAAACAGGAAACAGGGTGGCCTTCGTCGAGAAACTTTTGGAGAAGTTTGGCGACATTTTTGGAACCAGCCCGCCGTAAATCCGCCATGTAGTCTGCGAAGTTTTGGCGGCCGAGGGGGCTTTCTTCATCGTGGCCGTCGGAAAAGGACGCGTAGGATAAGTTATTGAGGGTTGGGAGAGAATCTTGGAGCCGTTTGAGGCCAAGGATGGTGGTGGCGAAAGTGACCCTTGCGCCGCTGCGGGCGAGGTTCTTGGCTAGCTGGAGAGTGGGGTTTATATGGCCTTGGACTGGAAAGCATATCACGAAAAAGTGGTGCTGCTTCATTGTGGCCTCTCGCTCTTTGATCGTAAGTCTTCTTTTTTTTTTTTAGTAGTTCTTCTTCTTCTTCTTCCAAAGGGGTTACAATGATTCTGCTGTCTCGTAGAGGCGTTTATATAGATGTCACACTTTTGTGGAGATCATCTTTAAAGATATTGATATTGATCAAGTATATATATGTATGTGTATATATATATGTAGCTTGTCCTTTTAGAGAATGATTAACATAATAATCCATATTAGGTGGGGCTTGTAAGTATTTATAGTCATGAATTCTATTTGAAGGACAACTTTTTGATCACAATTCTAACAAATTACTAATCAAGTTATTTAATTACTTTAATTCATTATTTAATTAATAAATTTAATAAATAAATTACCTAATAATAATTAAATAATGTTTACTTAAGTTTAAATAATTCTCTCAACAATTACTTTAAACATATCAATATTAATTTGTTAAACTTAATAGATTATAAAATAATTATCACTCTATATTCCAATTTTTTATTATAATTTTAAATAAATGCGAAGATAAATATTTAATGGAGATTAATTTTTTTGAAGAAGATTAATTTATATATTATATCAAATTAAAGTATCTTAAATTATTTGTTAAATAATAAATGTAATATTTAATTAATAGATTAAATATTAAATATAACTATATTATTATTTAATTAATAAGTAACTTAATTAATTGTCATGTTATTCAATAAATAAATTATCTAGTGATAATATAAATAATATTTAATTAAAGTTAATTCATTTTTCTGAGAATTAGTTTAATTAAATTTGCAAACACAAGTTTTAGAATTTTTTAACTAGTGAAATTTTAATATTTTCATATATGTAAATAATATATATATATATATATATATATATGAATAAGTGAAGTGAGAATGATAAGTGAATGAGCAATGTGTAAAGTAGAATGAGAAAATGAGGGGGTAAGTATAGTTTTTAGGGTGTAGTTTTTGGGTAAATTGAGAGGCATTTTTTTAGTACAAAACTATGGTATTTTGAGAGAAAATTTGAAAAATGTGTATACATTTTGGATTTGAGAGTTGGAAAAAATTTATCCAAAACATAAGAGAACAAGGCCTCGATTTTTAATGAAATTTTTAACAATCTCAAAATAAATTTAAAAATATAGATAAATTCTCCAATTTTTCTTTCAAAATATCAATTTTTATATTCAAGAAACTCCTAAAAGTTTAATCCTAAAAGCTCCTATACCCTAACGTGACCCTTCCATGGTACCTCAACCACCCATATCTCCCATCAGCCACCCATCTTTTCATCTCCCATTCTCCCATTACTCTCCCACATGCTCACATTCATTCCTCGACATGATAAAAATTTAATTATAGTGTCATATAAATTTAATAAATTAATATTAAATAATCATTCTAATTATGACTAACTAATTGTGGCACCCCACTTAGGACAACTCTTGGTTGAGACGCCATTCAATTTAATCTTAATTCAACCCATAAACAAACAATAGGCCCATAAAATATTTTTCAAACTTACTTATCAAAAGCAGCAGTAGCAATTTCAAACTTACTAACCCAATAAAACATTATATACATACCAAAGTTTAATTTCTTAACATATAAAAAGCATATACAAATCTAGAGTCAATTTCATCATCCCTGACATATCACAATATCTCTAAGACCAAATTTAACATTTAAGAGAAACCATTTACGTAGGTAGCACCTATTCTATTACAAAAGACGTTTATCTCCCAAGTTAGAGCTTCACATCCTCAACTTAAACCTATCTGAGAGAAATAAGGAGAAATGAGGGGGTAAGTCTAAAGAACTTGATGAGGGATATCATAACAATAAGTAAAAAGAATCTGTCAAGGAAAGAACATCTCAACATATCTTATTTCAATATCAATACAAGTACAAGTACAAATCAAGCAAGAACAAGTATGACAAATAGGACTCTCTCTTGCCTTATTGCTCCAAGAACAAAACAATGTCAATTAGGAACCAAGTACGAATAAGCAAACCTGTGCAACATATGCATTCAAATAAAACTTGAATTAGACATGCATATTATATTCACCTTATTCCATTCAAACAAGCATTTTACTAAGCGTGATAGCTTCATACATGGTTTGTGCCCATACAAACCATATGGCATACTACGATGCCCAAGGGAAAATCCTTAACGTATTGCTGATACCCAAGGAAAAATCCCTAGCATATCAGTAACACCCATGCGAATTGCATAGCGTGTCCTATATCCAAACCTTTTGCCCCTGATTAGGCCCACAGCTAAACAGTCTCCAAATAAGTACAAGTACCAAGTATAATAGATGCAATGCCCATGGGATAATCCCTAGTGCATTGCTAATACCAAGATAAACAAGTAAGCAAGCAAGGCAACAAATAATAGGTACAAAAAGTCAACAGGGCAAAATAATGCGGTTAACAAATACAAACAAGCTATCATGGCCATGTATAAATTGAACAAGCATTCCAGCAAGGCATTTGATAACAAGATAAGACAAGAACAAGTGCTGATCAGGAACAAGTACAACAATGCAATCAAGGACAAGTACAATAATAGATAACAATTAGAAGTTCTGAGCGCTAGAACAACAAGAATGACTCACAACATAACATGAACAAAAACTAACCCTCACAAGAGTATGCAAATCAATAAACAAGTAACAATCGATCACAAGTAAGTACGATTTCAATAACAAGATAAATATGTATACAAGCACACTGAACCCTCACAAAGGTCATTCCACAAGAATAGGTAGAATAAATAAGGACAAAGTGGCATACCCTCACCTTCAATTTCTCAAAAAAATCAACCACAAACTGCAGTCTATTAGTCCTCGTGACTTACTTCTTCATCACTTATCCAAAATAACGTATTCACAGTCAAAATTCACATTCAAACCTAATAATCATAACTAAGCCATTAACCACCCAATTTACTAAACAACTGATTAATATGGTAGTTTTAGGCTTAAAAGATAATATCATTCCAAAATGACTAATAAAGTCATTATTACCATGATAATTCCCAATTTTCATATCGAATCTCAATAATAGAATGTAAACTAGTTCTCCTTTACATATTTAGTCTTACATCAGCATCCCAAATTAGAATATGGCCCATACATTTAATTATCCCAATTAATTCCACTTAGGTCCCATTTTTCAAATTTTTAAGGTTTTCTTTCTTGCATAACTTAATAAACCCTCCATCGTCATGCTTTAACATAAATCTGAACCCAAGAATTCAACATTGTACATGCATGTAACAATTTTGTGGTTAAGTACAATCTAGAGTCATATCCAAAAGCACAAAAACCCTAAAATATGGAAGTGTACAAAACCTTAAACTCAATACCAAGCTTTTACCCTAAAATGCACAATTGAGATCCCAAAACCATGAACCAATCATACTACCGTGATCACTGCAATGATGGAAAGATTTTGCCCAGGCACTACACCACCATCTACCACCATTGCTACAAAAATGTAAAACCACCAACTCTCAACACATTTCATCCTCTTGACTCCAACGGTCCAATTAGTTTTTAGTTTTGTGGTTGGGATGACCTTCAATTGAAGCCCATAGTCTTGTTGCCCTGTTCTCACTACCACATCTAAAGCTTTATTTCCCATCACCATCGTTGAGTTACACCGCCATACAAGGTCACTAATGTGAAGCCCAAGTCTGGTTCTCCCAGAAGCTTCATCTAGAACATCTCTCCAATGTTGCCCTGCCGTGAGACCACCACCTCCCATCTTATTAGCTTTCGATCTTCAAAACTATGGTGTTTTGCTCGTGTTAGGTGTGTGATTATGGTGGCTAGGGGTTGCAGGTGGTGTGGAGAAGTGATTCTGAGGGTTGGCTAGTGAAGTTTTATCGTCGGATAGGGCTTCCGTGAGAGAGAGAGAGAGAAGATGATATGGTAATGGTGAAGAAAATGGAAGAATGAAGGTGAAAATGAAGATAGGTTTCAAGTGTTGGGTTATTTCAAAATCTATTTTCATAAAACTGTACATTAGCCCCCTTAGCTTTGTTAGTTATTCAATTAGGTCCCCTCAACATAGAAATTAGGCTTTGCCCCTAGTTGACTAGGAAGTTCCATTCAATCCCCAACATTGTTAGGTTTTGTTCAATTAATTTTTATTTATTAACAATTTGACCCCCACAACTTTCAAAAGATTTCTAATCAAGTTTTTGAAAATTTACAAATTGACCTCAATACTTTTAAAAATAAAATTAAATAATAAATTAAAATTCATGAAATGAAAAATAGTAATAAGCAAATTATCACTAATCGTAGAAATTCTAGAGGTGTTATAGACTCCCCCCTTAAAAGAATTCGATTCCTAAATTCTCAATTGAAGATTGGAAGAGTTTAGGATATCATTGGTGCATGAAATCTTCTCTTTCACATGTTGTTTCTTCTACATTGTGGTAGCACCACAATACCTTCACTTGTGGAATTCTCCAATTCCTGAGTTCTTGAAATTTGTCTATCCAGGATTTAAATCAACTGTTCCTCATGTGTCAAATCACCTTCTAACTGCACACTTTCATATGATATGACATGTGAAGGATCAGGATAGTACTTTCGAAGTTGAGACATATAGAAGATGTCAAGTATTCCTATCAGTTCTTGGGGTAACATAGGATATAAGTTATCGGCCCAATTCTTTCACATATTTTATATGACCCAACATATCTCAGACTTAGCTTTCTACCGTTACCAATTTTTCTAATTTCTTTCCTTGGGGATATCTTGAAAAATACCCTATCACCACTTTGAACTCTAAATCTTTCCTTTATTTATCTATATGACTCTTTTGCCTATCTTGAGCAACATTCATCCTTTACTTGATCTTCTGTATCTTTCCAATAGTTTCTTGAATTAATTCAAGTCTTATAGTTTTCAGAAACTTATTAGTGTTACTCCTATACTCTTCTAAATCTCAGTGTAATGGTGATTGACATTTTCTTCCATATAGTGCCTCATACAATGTTATATATATGGAAGACTAATAACTATTGTTATAAGTGAACTCAATCAAAGGAAGATGTCGAATCAAACCTCTTCCAAAGTCTAAAACACATGCTCCGAGCATATTTTCTAATATTTTGATAACTCTTTCTAATTACGTGTCTGATTGCGGATAAGCCTTAGAACTAAACCATAGTTAGGTCCCTAAATACTTCTATAGACCTTTCCATAGTCTCAAAGTAAACTTCAAGTCTCCATCTGACACGGTGCTAATGGAGATTCCATGCAGTCGAACTATCTCTTGTATATATAGCTTTGCCAATTCTCAACATTATACTGTGTTCTAACTGGCGAGAACTGTGCAGACTTAGTTAGTCGGTCTATTATCATACAAATAGTATCATATCCTTCTTAAGCCATGGATTTACTAGTTACAAAATCCATTGTAACCTATTCCCACTTCCAATTAGGAGTAGGGAGCAATTGTAACAATTTTAATGGTTGTTGATGTTTAGCCTTTACCAATTGACAAGTCAGATATTTCTATACATAATCTACAACGTCTCTTTTCATACCATTCTACCAGAATTATTTCTTTAGATCTCAATACATCTTCGTGCTTCCTAGATGTATCGTAAATCTCATTTTGTGTGCTTCATTTAGCAATCTCGCTTTCACTTCTTTTGGCACGCATAACCTTTTATGGTACAAGAGGACATCTTGATTATTGAAGCTGAATTCGAACTTTTTAGAATTTCAAATCATCCACTTCTATCTCAAAATCCATCCATCTCAATCTTGAACTCATCGAATTTTCTCATACAATTTAGGTTATGCTTTCACTTCTATGACCCAAACTCATTCTTTTAGTCTTAACACAGTACCCTATTTTTGGCTTTCAGATGTTTTTGTTGCTTGTAACTGAGCCAACCCAACTTTCCAATTTAATGCATCGACTACTACATTAACTTTTCCAGCGTGATAGGTGATGGAGAAATCATAGCCTCCCAAAAAGTCCATCCATCTACACTGTCTCTTGTTTAAATCTTTCTGTAAGTGTAAATACTTGAGGATTTTTTGATCTATGTACACCTTGAATGTAGCTCCGTATAAATAATGCCTCCACTTTAATAACACCAAAATGACCGCCGATAGCTCTAAGTCATGCATTGGGTAGTTTTCTTCATGGGGTTTTAATTTTCTAGATGCATAAGCGACCACACGTCCCTTTTGCATCAACACACATCCTAGCCCTTTATTAGAAGCATCTATAATACCACAAAGCCCTATAGGTTGTTTGGAAGAGATAATACTTAAGTCATAGTTAGCTATTATTTTAACTCCTAAAATCTCCTCTCGCAATTATCATTCTAGTTAAAAGGTTAATCTTTCTATGTCAACTTGGCCAATAGATTAGCTATTTTAGAGAAATCTTGAACAAATCTTCGATAATTGCTGATGAACCCCAAAAAGCTTTGGACTTCGGTGACATTTCCAAGCCACTTCCAATTGACTATTACTTCGATCCCATTTTAGGTGATAACATGCCCCAAAAAGGCTATTTTCTCCATCCAAAATTCACAGTTGCTAAATTTAGCATATAACTGATGTTTCTTCAAAGTCCTAAGGACTATGTGCAAGTATCTCGCATGCTCTCTCTAGATTTGGAAAACACCAGAATATCATTAATGAAGATGACTACAATCTGGTCTAAGTATGGCCTAAAAATTCAATGCATCAAGTCCATGAACACTACTGGTGCATGGGTCACTCCGAAAGGCATTACTGCAAACTCAAAATGACCATACCAAGAATTAAAGGCGGTTTTTGGGATATCTTCTTCTCTAATTTCAGTTAGTAGTACCCCTGCCTTGAATCCAACTTTGAAAAGATTTTTGACCCTTGCAATAGGTTAAACAACTCCTCTACATATGGCAGGGATTACTTTTCTTGATAGTGACCTTTTTCAATTCTTTATAATCAATACACATCCTTAGAGACCTAAAAGCAAGTAAGACACTAAGATCTAATTATCAAAACTTCAAAAGCATAAAATTAACTAGTTCTTACAAGAATAACAAGGATCTAATCATGCTAAGGATTTAGATTTGGTGAGAGCATTACCTTGAAAAGCAAAATTCAAGGAGAGACTAGTGAACTCTTCACTATTCTAGAAATTATCTACAACTAGCATAGCTAGAAGAGTGCAAAAATTGCCCAACCAAATCTCCTCCAAAAATTCTAAAAAATTTACTGGAGCTTTTTAACACTCTAAAGAATTCTATGTAAAACTTTTGGATTAAAAAGCCTTCTGGAACTCCCTGGAAAAAATCATCAAATTGGACTCTATACATGTGGATCTCCAAAATCAAGCAAGTTAAGTACCTTGCCTCTATTGTAATGACCAATCAGATCTTACAAAATCTCTAGTCTATAAGCTGGAGTAAGACTAGAGATTCAAAAATATTGGAGGCTGATTTTAGATTGAAAAAAAGAAAAATAGAGCAATGCTTTCAACACATGAATATAATGCTTGCAAGTGATTTTTGGAGGGAGATTGCAAAGGATCTAATTCTTCACACCAAATGACATAACGGCTAGCCCTATCTCTCTATATCTGTATATAGATGTTGAATTGTATGATGCCAAATTGGCATCACACATTTCATGAGAAGAAGGGCAGCCAAGTAGGGTGCCAAGGTGGCAAACTAAATTCAAATCTCATTTGAATTTTATATGTATTTTAATTTCATTTGGAATATAATTCCTAATTAATTAAGATGCTAATTCAAATGAACTCTTCATTTGAATGTTTCATTCAAAATTCATTCTTCCCAATTAATCAAATTAAACTCCTTAATTTAATTAATTATCCTTTGACTTAATTCTTTAAGTCAAACTAGTTTAACTCTTTAAGCTTAATTTGTTAACTTAACTCTTTAAGTTAACTTGACTAATTGATGGTCATGTTGGCACCAAATAATTAACTTCTTAATTATTGATTTATTTAACTCCTTAAATTAATTGATAAATTTAGCACTTAAATTAATCAAGCTAAAAATTGACCTTCAAACACCTTAAAATCGGTCCACTTGGAGAAATTCTTTTCTAACACCTTTGAAAAATTTTCTCCATCAATTAGGAAGCTAATTTTGTGTGTGATCCAATAGATTCTACCATTCATTAGACTTGGGTTCACAACTTCTTGTGACTTTTGAATATCATATATTCATGTTAATTTAAAATTCCTTTTAAACTAATCAGTTTAATTCAATTAATCTCATTAATGAGTACCAAATCTCCATGATCATTGTCCAACCTCAAACCTAGGAGTCCAACTAATTACCTAAAATAAATATTCTGAAGAACCATCATTGCTCTATGCGTACCATGCAAATATGGTCCTTCCATTTCCTATCTCCCGAGAAAGGCATAGGACATGATATTTGTCAACTCCCTAATGGCCTCAATACTATGTCTCTATTCTTAATGTTTGATTCTATTATGTGACCTTATCTTTGAAAAACTTTTTTCCCAAATTTTCACACCACTTTGTGTAAAGATTTCTTAGAATCGATCATTATAAAATACATAGGAGATGCACTCGCCCTTTACAAAGATGAGGAGTTGGATTCCATCTTGGGTCTCACAAACCTTTATGCCAAGTAGCTCATACCTAATCTCAACCTGAATAGCCCGCTAAGTGACCAAATAAGAGAAAAACCATGAGGACCAGACACAAAATTACCATGGATCCTCAGGTTAGAGAACTAATAATATACACAAACGTAAGTAGGAGAATTAAGCACTACCAACATGCCACTTGGCTACTTAGTGGATTATTCAAGTAGGTCTTCAGTGCCTTATTCCCTGACAAGCACCCACCAATATGCACCCAAATCTCATATGGCTGCTCAATGGAACAAAGCAATATCCAACTCTTGAATTTATGCATCGTTAGTACAAGTCTGTCTGAATCTTAGATATCTCATCTCTTAAGATCCTATGACTTGAAAGATTTAAGATCACGACCATGGGAGACTCATTCTATGACACCAAACCAAGTCTCGCGGTCATAGGTGATCTAAAAGCTTTATCTAAATGGAAATAAAGTGAAATAAAGTATATGATCAAGATGGCCATATAAAGAATATCATTCAATCAAAACTTTTTACAAAGAAATAATTTTTACAAAGCTGATCTCATTGGCTTGCAGGGTACTATTCCAATAAAACCCATCCGTCTTCTTAACAAACAATGCTAGGGCTCCCCAAGGAGATGTGCTCAGTCTAATGAATCATTTTTCTAGTAACTCCTGAAGTTGGTTCTTTAGCTCCTAAAGTTTAGCTAGTGCCATTTGATAAGGAGTCTTGGAAAAGGATGTAGTTCCAAAAAAAGTGTAGATGATAAACTCAATTTCCCTATTAAAGGGCAATAAATTCAGTTCTTCAGGGAATACTTTTGGATATTCTACTACTACCTCCATATTCTAGAGTTTAACAATATCTCAAGGCCTATTGATGAGGTATCTAAGGACCCTTGTCTGTCTTTCCTTAGAATTTGCCTAGCCTCCAGTACCAGTATGACTAGTATTGGTGATACGTTATCTAATGAGTGGCATGTCGATATTAATGTTTCTTCATCAAGCATGATAACCTTGGTGTAACAGTTCACTTGTACTTGATGGATGTGTAGCCAATCCATCATAAGTATCAAGCCATATCCATAGATAGGCATCTATATGAAGTTCGCAGGATACACTCGGTCTCCAATCTTAATAGGGCAATCCTGATACATGGTATCTATCACTAACCCTACACTTTAGGGTATCTGGACTTCTACTTGATAAGCAATAGTCTAGGCCAAATAGTTAATTTTTGGGAGAATGCAATAGATATAAAGAAATGCAATGCACCAAGATTGTATGATACTTTATCATAAATTTAGAAATATAAAGTTTACCTTCCACCACGTCATTGGGATCTAGTGCATCTTTTCCAATCAGAGCATAAGCACAAGCCTAAATTTTCTACTTCCCACCAGCTCCTACTACTTGTTTTCCTCTTTCAGCAAGCATTCGGCCTTTTATTTTAGGACAATCATTCATAAAGTGTTGATTATTCCCACAGTAAAACAATTTGCCTTGTTTCTTCCAACATTCCATTTCTTCATAGCCTGATGCCCCATAGAATCCACACCACATCGATATCTTACCCAAGCCATATCTGCTACATTTCTTATCTAAGGGGTTCTTTAGGTAATGCTTCCAGCCTAAAGTCTTGGCTATTTTTTACTAGTTCCACTGTGCCCTCTAAGGTGTGATCTTTCTTTTCAACCTCTATCTTCAATCTTTCAAATTTCTTGCAACTTCAATTCTAGTTATAAAGCTTTACTTACAACTAAATTGAAATTCTACAAATCCCATATGGCTAAACCCTTTCTTAGTTCTAGCCATAAGCTCTGTATGAATCGTTAAGTCTACAAACTCTTATCCCTTTGAACATATAGGGCATACTGTACTAATTGGATTAATGTGGCCTTGTACTGACTAACAGACTAATTTCCTTAGATCAAATCCATAAATCTTCTTTTCTGTGCTTGTTTAGTCGCTAAAGACATGTACTTATCCTTAAATTTTTGAGTAAAATTCTCCCAATTTTAGAGGGTTCCTACATCTATCCATTTGCAATCAACCATCCTCTACTAATTCTCTCCAAGCCCTGCTAAGAGGAATGTGGCAAATCATACCTTTTGCTCACTTGGATACTGTAAAGTTCTGAATATGTTGTCCAAATCTTCCAGCCATTCTTCTATCTTATGATCATCCAGCTCTTTAAAGAATTTTAGGGTTTGAAATTGCAAAAATTATTCCAAAGCTCGATCCTCTGGAAGTACTTCTGGTACTCCGACTCCACCTATCAGTTCATAAGCTGATGACCTATGTCTTTGCCTCTCTTCATGCACTATCTCTGCTAGAGGATTCTCAACTAGTTGATTCATCAGAGGAGTGTGAGAAACTTCCTCGTCAAGTATTGATTATGGATAAGTAGATGTATCTTGTCTAGGAACACGAGATGCATTAGCTCGGCAGCCCAAAGGTCTCCCTCTTGGACCTATTCTTGTTGGTACAGGAATATTATCACTATCCTTGAAAGCCATTACTTAATCACAATGTCAACTATTCAATCTTATGAACATAAGTCGCAAATCAAGCTTTAGCTATCAGCAACCCATCTATAATTTAAACAAAAGAATTGAGAACAAGACAAATCAAATCATAAGGCTTCAATAGCTTAAAACAGAAGAAAAAGAAAAGTAATATACAGTCATTATAGATAAAAACTATTAACAACCAGGTTAATATTAACATAGTGAAATATCACACCCAAGTTCAAAAGTCTAATTAAACTAACTGCCCAGTCGAAGTAAAACGATGAGGTAATTAAAATATATATATATATATATGAAAAAAGAAAACAAAGATAGCCACACATTAAGCTACAAGTCGATGATACTACTAGTCTATATACATAAAATTAGGCAAACACACAACCGTCAAGTTGCCTAATCCAAATTCTTGGCATTTTTGACATAAGACTCAAATTCCTTAACATCGTCCATCATCTTTGGCCTCTCATCGCCGTCACCCCCGATCTCCGAAAGCTCCTTATAAATCTTTGCAGCATTATTTGAGTCCTTCTCGGGGTCCTCCTCCATAAGATCTACTGCAAGTGCCTTAGTTGAGTCCTTAGCTAGTCTCTCCTCTACATACATGCCCGACTTATAACCCTGGCTAAATGAAGGGCAAACTCTCACGGGTCTTGATGCGGTATCAATACCAACACCGACCCCAATTACTTGATCTATAGCTCAATGGTAGTTTGCCATCATTCTACTAATCTCTTCCATTATTAGGTGTTGCGTGTCTATCGTCCTTCTATAGTCAGCCTCTAGTATCTTGAACATTTCTTCTATTTGAATACATATCTCTCGAAGCTCTTTGATCTAGTTAGTTGCTATTCCTACACAAATCTCTTCTCTTTCAACACTTTCCATCATCTTATCAAGCATATAATCTCTTCCCCAACTGCAGACTTATAACAGCTTGCTTTCATTCTTTCATTCTATACGATCTCATGTATGCCATAAAGTTTTACCTCAAGCCTCTAGCATGTTTGAGAAAGGCGCTCATTTTTCTCCTTAAGAGCTACAAGTTTCTTCTTCAAGTCTTCAACATTATCTTCATTCATAGGTTTCTTTCCTTTACTAGAGCTGTCACAAGATCTATTTCATTAACATCAAGTAATAGAATTATTTCTCAATGCCTCAGGATCTTCTAACCTTCTAAAAGTCCCATCATACCCCTAAGTGCATATTCAAACTAACCTAAACAAAAGTTACCATGAATTCTAGTGAATGTTCAACATGTAGGTCATTGTAAACCTAGGCTCTGATACCACTCTGTGACACCCCACTTAGGATAACCATTAGCTAAGACGTTATTTAGTTCAATCTTAATTCAACCCATAAATAAATAATAGGCCCATAAAAAGTTTTCAAATTTATTTATCAAAAGCAACAACAGTAGTTTCAAACTTACTGACCTAATAAATATTATATACATACCAGAGTTTAACTTCTTAACATCTAATGAAGCATATACAAATCTAGAGTCAATTTCATCATCCCTAACATATCATAGTATCTCTAAGATAAAATTTAATATTTAAGAGAAACCATTTACATAGGTAGCACCTATTCTATTACAAAAGACGTTCATCTCCCTAGTCAGAGCTTCACATCCTAAACTTAAACCTATCTAAGAGAAGTAAGGAGAAATGGGGGGTAAGTCTAAAGGACTTACTGAAGGATATCATAACAACAATTAAAAAGAACATATTAAGGAAAGAACATCTCAACAGATCTTACTTCAATATCAATACAAGTACAAGTACAAGTCAAGCAAGATCAAGTATGGCAAGCAGGAATCTCTCCTGCTTTATAGCTCCAAGAACATATCAATGTGACTCAAGAACCAAGTATGAACAAGCAAACTCATACAACATATGCATTCCAATAAAACTTTACTTAGACAAGCATGTTAGATTCATTTTATTCCATTCAAACAAGTACTTTACCAAAGCGTGACAACTTGGTACATGGTTTGTGCCCATACAAATCATATGGCACACTGTGATGCCCAAGAGAAAATCCCCAGCATATCAATAACACCCACACAGACTGCATAGCATGTCCTATATCCAAACATTTTGGTCGGTTAAGCTCACAACCAAACAATCTCCAAACAAGTACCAAGTACCAAGTACAATAGATGCAAATGCCTAAGGGGTAATCCTTAATGCATTGCCAATACCAAGACAAACAAGTAAACCAACAAGGTAATAGATAATAGGTACAAAAAGGCATACAAGGTAAAATAATATGGTTAACAAGTACGAACAAGCCATCATGGCCATGTATAAAATGAATAAACATGCCGACAAGGCATTCAATAACAAGACAAGACAGGAACAAGTACAAGATAGTAACAAGTGCTAGTCAAGAATAATTACAATAATGTGATTAGGGACAAGTACGATAACAGATAACAATTAGGATTTTTGGGCGCCAGAACAACAAAAACGACTCTTAACAGAACATGAACAAGAACTAACCTTTACAAGGATATGCATATCAATAAATAGGTAACAATCAATCACAAGTAAGTATGATTCTAATAGCAAGACAAGTATGTATACAAGCACATTGAACCTTCACAGAGGTCGTTCCACAAGAATAGATAGAATAAACAAGGCCAAAATGGCATACCCTCACCTCAAATTTCTCACAAAAGTTGACCACAAACTACAGTCTACTGGTCCTCGTAGCTTACTCCTTCTTCACCTATCCAAAACAACATATTCACAATCAAAATTCACATTCAAACCTGATAATCATAACTAAGCCATCAACCACCAAAATTTACTAAACAACTGATTAATATAATAGTTTTAGGCTTAAACGATACTATCGTCCCAAAAATGGCTAATAAAGTCGTTATTACCATAATAATTCCCAATTTTCGTATCGAATCTCAATAGCAGAATGTAAACTAGTTCTCATTTACATATTTAGTCTTACATAGGCATCCCAAATCAAAATAAATAGTCCATATATTTAATTATCCTAATTAATTCCACTTAGGTCCCATATTTTAAATTTTTAGGGTTTTCTTTACTCAAATAACTTAATGAATCCTCGATATCATGCTTTGATACAAATTCAAACTCAAGAATTCAATACTATTCATGCATATAATAATTTTGTGATTAAGTACAATCTAGAGTTGTATCAAAGAGCACAAAAGCCTTGAACGATAGAAATGTTCCAAACCCTAAACTCAATACCAAGCTTCTACCCCCAAAATTCACAATCATAACTCCAAAACCACGAATTGATCACACCATCGCAATCACTGCAATGACAAAAAGATTTTATCTAAAAGCTGCTACCATATGGCAACAGTCAAGCCACCATCTACCGCTGCCAAAAAAATGCAAAACCACCACCTCCTGATATATTTTGTCCTCCTAAGTCCAACAGTCTAATTAGTTTTTAGTTTCAAGGCCAAGATGACCTTCAATCAAAGCCCACAGTATCAATACCCTTTTCTTGCCGCCACGTCTGAAGCTCTATTTCCCATCTCCATCATTGAATTACATTGCCATGCAAGGTCACTAGTGTGAAACCCAAGTCCAATTCTCCCAGAAGCTTAATCCAAAATGTCTCTCCAATACTGCCCTGCCACGAAGCCACCACCGCCCATCGTCTCAGCTTTTGGTCTTCAAAACTGTGGAGTTTTGTCGATGCTGGGTGTGTGCATGTAGTAGCTAGGGGTTGCTGGTGGTGAGGAGAAGTGATTGTGAGGGTTGGGTGGTGAACTTTTGTCACTAGAAAGGGCTCCGTGAGAGAGAGAGAGAGAGAGAGAGAGAGAGAGAGAGAGAGAGAGGGTGCTACAGTTTGGTAGAAGAAAATGGAAAAATGAAGGTGAAAATGAAGATTGGTTTTGGGAGTTGGTTTATTTCAAAATCCATTCTCTTGAAACTGTACATTGGCCCCCTCAACTTTGTTAGTTATTCAATTGGGTCCCCTCAACATTAAGAAATTAGCCTTGGCCCCTAGTTGATATGCAAAACCCATCATTGTTAGGTTTAGTTCAACTGAGTTTTATTTATTAGCGATTCAACCCCCATAACTTTCAAAAGATTTCCAATCAAGTTTTAGAAAATTTGCAAATTGAGCTCAACACTTTTAAAAATAAAAATAAATAATAAATTAAAATTCATGAAAATGGAAAATTGTAGTAAGTAAATTATCACCAATCGTAGAAATTCTAGGGGTGTTACACTAATTTATTTATTAAATGGTATATTAATTCAATAATGATTTAAAGTAATTTAGTTACTTATTACATTAATAAAATTAATTTATTCAATTATTTAAATAACTTATTGTTTATGTATTAGTTATATTTCATTATGTTAAAAATATTATTTTTATTTATTCAATGAATAATTTAATACTTTTAACTTCATGTAATGTGAAATTTTTTTTTTTAATTTGACAAATCATTCATAACTCTTATTTATATATAAATCTTTAAAGGAGTTATTTTATTTAAAAAAAATAATTGAGTTTTATTTATACATAAATTAATAATAAATAGTTAAATAGTTCGTCTTAACTAAGAAACTGGAATAAATTAATAATATTTAAATAATTATGTTTAAATTAAGATATAATTATGATTTCATAAATAATTAATATTAATTAATAAATGTTATCTTCCAAGTAATAAATCATCTGTTAATGCTAATTTTTTATAAAAATATAAATTTAAAAATAAATTAATTAAATTAATTACTCATCATTTCATTACAATCATATATTAGTCATTACACATACATATATACACACCAATCGTCCAACTATAAAAATATATATAAATATATTACATAAAAAATTAATTTTACCTTTCAAACCCAAAAAAAAAGAAAAATAATTGATTTAGCATCTACTTTAAAATTTATCTTCTCAAAAATATTATCAAACAAACAACTTCATCTTCAAATAATTTTTCTTGCTTTTCCAAAACAAAAACAAACTATTACACGTTCTTTAATATTTCTTTCAAAAGCACATTCTCTCTACAATTTTATTTTTAAATCATTTTTCTTGTTTTTCCAAAATAATAACAATTAATTGACACTTTCTCTAATATTTCTTTCAAAAACTCATTCATCCAAAACGATTTTTTTGAAAAATGGTCAAAATGTAACCAAAAAGAACCATAACTTTTTTGGTAAAAAGATACGACGGAGAGTTGGTCAACTACTATTTTGATGATATTTATCTTTACCCCGTATCAAGAAACTTAGAGTGCACTTCGCACCACTCGGCCGCCGTGCATGAAAGACAAAACCAAGGGAGGATTTGGACAAATGGAATAGAAGAAACACGCAAAACAGAAATCTGACATTGTTCAGCTGTCTAATGAGCAATATTCGAGAGAAAATTTTAGCTGATAGCTGATGAACCAAGAAAATTTTGCGCGTGAGGACAAGTTTTTTCTTATTTACCGGAAAAGTAGAGGGCAACATAATGTATACGCAATAGCTAGTAGATGTATGTATATTATTAAATGAAGAAGCCGATTGTATTCGCAACAAATTATTTATTTATTTTTATTCAAGTTGATATTAACGTTCTAAAACATCCCACCAAAAAAAAGAAGTATTCATTACTTAATTAAGAAAGTGACAAAATAGAATTCATTAGTTAAGAAAATAAGGAATAGTGATGTGTCCTTGGTATTTCTTAAAACCCCAATATCAACTCAGCCCACTAATTCAGCTCTATGATATTGTTATGATATATATTGCCAGATTGTGCATAACGTGATTAAAGTCTTTTTCTCCATCCTTTTAAAGTGTTTTTCGGAACATTGTGTTAGTTCACACTTGTGTGAAGGTCATGTGATGATATAATGCCACAAGCCATCTTTAAAATATGACGAATTCAGGCACACGCGATTAACAGTATGTAGACAAATGACATCATAGCCAATAAAGTAATGTCTAAAATGGCAATGTAGAACTTGAATTGCCTGAGAAATATATCTTAGGAACCATATGCGTTATGCATACTCAATTGTACCATTACTAAGATTCTCACATTCAATTTTGTTACACTATTTGAACCTCATAAAAATAACATGTTAGGATAATATTGGAGTACTGAAATTTTTTCAATTAAAAGCCCTCAAATACTAAAAGCAAAATACAAGTGTTGATTTTTGGATAACATATTCAAATTTGCTTAAAAATAACAAGCACATTTGTATCCTTAAACATGTACGTATTTTTAGGGTTGTCGCGTGGTGTTTAGCTCAATAACATAAGCCTCATACATAAAATGTATCTTTCTATCCAATTAACTTCTAATGTGTATGTATAAATATCAAAACACATATTTTTGGAATTAAACTATGGTTGTCGAAGGTTATATCTAACTGTTGTATGACTATTGGACATTCTTGTTGAAAATATACTAATTTGATAAATATGTCTACTAACACCAACTATTAAGATATATGTCATATCTTTTAAATTTTGTATCATTATTTATTCTTCTGTTGGATGTATCTTGTGGAATTACTAATTACGATGCATATGCAATCTGGCTATCTAGCCATTCTCGGTGTTAGCTCCATGATCCAATCCTTACTTATTCGCCTGACCTAGGCCGACTATGCTCGGCGGATCCATTTGCGTAATTGAATAACAGCCCAGCATGATGGTGGGGACCATTTCTGAACAGTCTCGAAAAGATATTGTAGATGTAATATTCCAAGGCTTTCTGGGAATTATTATAGCATATATTTAATAAATATACATTCTATTTGATAAGATTATTAATTATATCTCTAGAAGCATGTGAATTTTATTATGGGCAGGTTTCGATGTCATGAAATCTAGCATAAAGAATGTATAATTAGTAGCAAGTTTCTTATTTTTGACGGAAAAAATGGTATATATGATATTAGTCATTAGGAATAGATAATCTATTTTAGTTGGTTTCAATTTCTTATCGGCATTTTTGGGTTGCCCTCCTTCTGAAATTTGGACATACCATTTGTTTTGAACCACTAAAAGAAAACAGGGCCTCAAAGACCAATAATTCCGTCTCCAAAGCCCCAGTTTTCCTCTCTAAAACAAAATAGAAACAAATTTTTTAATTTCTAAATCTATGGCTGAAAGCCCCCGTCTCAAGTTTGAAAGACAGAATGATCTCCACCTCTAACATCTAATATTTCTTTTAACAAATCCATCTCTATTTTTGTATCCTTTCTATCTTTAATTCAGTCTTTAATATCTAATATCTATTTTATCAAAATCCATCTCTCATTCCATCTCTACTTTTATATATTTTTTTCTATCTTTATTTCTATCTCTAATTCTCAATATTTTTTCCGATAAATTTGCCTTTAAATCTCTTTAATTAGCTTTAAATTTGCCTATAATTTATTTATTTTTTAGTAAATCCAAACCAATACCTGCTTCAAATAAATTTTGTATATTACGAAAAAATATCAAATGCCAAACCAATAGGCCAGCTATCCACATAATATGACTCATTAAAAATCAAATAAAATTCACCAAAACAAGTTATTTTGATCATTTATCATAATGTAAAGTAACTAATTAATCTAACAATTTAAAAAATTAATTAAATGATTAATCGTCTAAATTAATTATCCAATTAGTAATTCAGCAACCGCAAGTCCACAGCCACCAAAGGTATGAATGGGAGCCATCATAAACAACTTCAAGAATAGGTATAACAAATAACGGGACTAATTCCATTTAAAATTACTTTAAGTAAGCAAAAAAATGGGCAAAACTAAATTAAATACAAAAAGAAAGAGAAAAAAACAATTGCTTGTGAGAAATTCTCAAAAGCAAGCCCTCAAAAATAAAGAAATTCCTCTAAATGTGTAATTACTTGTGAAAAAAAATTTCGCTTCACAAAATTTCTCTCAAAAATTCCTCCTCTCCTCTTTGGAAAATTTTTGAAAAATTTTTCCTCCTCACAAAAAATTCTCACAAACAATCACTGTCACCTGTTATATCTACTATAATCGTTACATTTTTACCTCACAAACAATTACTCTCTCATAACATATAATTATATTTACACATAATACTTTTATATTAAATAATTTTTTTCATAATATAATTATTTGCATGTATATATTAACATTTAAATGAAATTATATCATGATATGTAGTTATAATTACATATAACATTTTTATATTAAAATATGATTATTTGCTTAAGATACTTATTTGATGTATTTTCATAGTATGTTATTATATCTATACGTAATATTTAATATTTAATATTTAAACAAAATTATTTTTGTAATAAATAATTATAGTTAAATATTTTTATATTTAAATATAATTATTTTGATAATATAATTATTCACACATCTTTAATATTTTATAATATTATTTTCATAATATATAATTATATTTACACATAAAAATTTATATTTTAATATTTACATAAATATATTTTCCTAATACATAATTATATTTGCACATAATGTTTTATTATTTAAACAAAATTGTTTTCATAATATACAATTATATTTACACATGAAAATTTAATATATTTAAATAAAATTATTATGATGTTATATAATTATATGTACATATTATATAGTTGATGAGATTGAAAGCTGTATATAGTAAAAGGGGTATTGTTTGGGTATTTTCGATCAGGGAGGTTGAGGAAATCAATTTTTGTTCTTCTTGAGGTATGAAATCTGTAACAATAAATATACGTCGAACCAGCTGAGGTGCCCCCTGCTAAGGCACTCTGACAATCAAATCAGTTTTGATTAAGATGAGTTAATCGAACAAAGTATAGATAGATTAGAGTGTATTTGGCATTACCTTAAGCGTGGTTGAATATAAGATATTTATTGCCGTTTCCAGGCATGATTTGTCCATGGTGCCCCTATCAGGGAAAGTGGGCTTCAACCCTTGCCAGAGGGTAAATGGTCATTTCAGATCTCGGTACTATTTTAGATGGCACAATCTCCCATTTTCTAGGGAGAACAGTACCTCTGGTAGGTGCCTCTCTACCAAAAGTGGTAACAGGGTTGGTGGCAGTGTTGGTGGCAGCGACTATATCGGCTATCATATGTTATTAATGCTGAGGCATGCTGTCTGTCAGAATAATAAAAGCAACAAGGATCTGAGTCAGTGCTGGAGAAAGGGACCTCAGGTTAACAATGATTGACCAAACCTAGCTAGTCGAGCATTGAACGGATCGACTCGGCATAAGGCAGAACTGGTTAGAGCAGGCGACACGTCCTATCGAGTACGGTCGATAATAGTTTTCTCAACCAAATAGTTGTTGTCCAATGGGATAGCTCCAATACTGATGTTGGGCTTAGTAGGCCTGTTAAACTTAATGGAACTAATGTTGGGCTTAGGGAGTCTATTGGGCTATCCCATATTATGAGTTCCCTTAACTTGCAGTCCTGATCGAGCTTGTCGATAAGAAGGAGCAAGGAGTTAATAAGCAGTTACAGAGGTTAGCCATATCGATTGGAATTTTTGAATTATTGATTAGGATTTTTGAATTGTCGATCAAGGTTTGTGGCAGTTCCACTGCATTTAATGGGCCGGTTACTTTATAGAATACAAAGCATACGGAAACAAGGAGTAATCATAACTAACACTTGGATTCCCGCGCATAAACCCCTATAAATAATGGGGAGATATACTTCCATTTACACTTTTGCTGACTCTATCTCTGGTCAAATCCCTGCCTTTGAAGTTCTCTAACTTTGTACAGTTAGAGCCTGCCCAACATCCACAGTAAGTTACTCTGCCATCTATTTCTTTTGTTTCCTTTTCTTCTGCGACAAAATGTCTACAAGCTCCAATAGTGAGGACACTAGGTCCGAGAACATGACCTATTAGGGGGTGCTAAGGGTGAGAGTGCCTTTGATAGTGATCCAAGTAGTTCTTCTAGTAATAGCTCGAGCGATATGAGGGTGGATTCTGAGGGTGAGGCCGGGCCACTCGAAGTTCCCATAACCAGGGGTCGATTGTTTACCCCAAACCATTATACGAAGATAACATCCAAAATAACCCCTGCCAACCTGTTACAAATTAGGGCAACATATCATATCCCTAAGGAGTACGAATTATTAGTTCCACGGGCTCGGGGCAGAATGCATCGACCTCCTCGAGGGTGCATCAATGTGTTTAAGAAAGGATTGAAATTTAGTCTTAAGTTTCCCCTTGCTCGAGTGATAGTCGACCTCTTCATAGGCCTGGATGTGTGCATAACCCAATTGTTGCCAAACTATTTTTCCATCTTGTATAGTTTTACCGTGCTGATGCACTTATATAATCAACCAGCCTCATTTGCCAACTTCTCAAATCTATTTCATTTACCTATGTCACAAAAGTTGGGTAGTACTGAGGAGTCTAGTTTTCTACTACCTGATCGCTCGACGCTGCAGAAAATTCTTAGACCCCCTGCCTCATTGTATGGCTAAGAATGGAAAAAATACTTTTTCTATATTCAAGGGCCAAGGGTTCTCGCTGTTTCTCAGGGTTGGTGGAGGGGGCCTATGGAGATACCTAGGAACCAAACACCTAGCTGACCTAACATATTCATTAGGGACTTAGTTGGATTTGGGTATATGGAGGTCTCGATTCTGACTAAGGAAAGGTGTTTGGTCCTAGCTGGCTTGTCACCGGCCCAACTGGACTTTCCTGAGGGTGATCAGCTAGGTAGTAGTTCTCATCGACAGTTGTAATTGTAGGTACTATTATCTTTCTGCTCGACTCTGATGTTTATTTATATTGTCTAGGCATGTAGATCGAGAAGAAGTAATGGCACAGAGCAAACTTGAATCCCAAGCTCAAGCTCTGAGAAACATAGAACATCACCGAGCAGCCACTGCACAACAGGAAGAAGCTCCAGCGGAAGCAACAGGTTCCACTCGATCGACCTCAGCCTTAATGCCTACGCAGACCGAACAAGCAGCAAAATCTCAATCTGTTCAATGGGAAAACCCCATCCCAAGTAGCCCCATGGGTCAAGGTAAAAGGATGATGGTCGAACAAGGGGGCTCAGCCCCTAAAAAGATTGTAGTAGGCAAAGAAAAATAGAAAGCGGCTATAAGGTATGACCTATTTAAGAAGCCCGACGATGGTGCCCTGTTCCAACTCCCACGGTTGTGTACTCCCCAGTAGACCACTGACCAAGCCAAGGAGGTGAATGATTCAACCTCTATCATCCAAGGAGGAATGACCAGTGGCAATGCTTTGAAATAGCTCTCGTTAGGGCTGTTTGTATCCGATCAGTAAAAATTGATGAACCTCAACCAAGTAGGAATCATCCAAGCACTATCCTACCACTGCAACATGGTAAGTATGAGGTCGATAGTATTTTTTAATCAAAATTTTAATTTCATAATGGTATTGTGGAGTAATGTCATCCTTATGTTACAGATGGGACAATTAGGCTATAACATTTTCCACCAATCTGAGCTGGTGTTGGCACTAGCGGAAAGGGAGAAGTTGCGAGGAGGTGAGGACATGGAAACCCTCAAAGTGCAGCTCAAGTCCTTGCAGCATCAGGTCAACCAACTAAATAAAAAGGTGGCCAAACTGCAGGAGCAACTCGACTCTGAGGATCAACAATTGGTCCAGGCAGTTGAAAAGCGAAGGCGCATGGACAATATAATCAAAAAGGCCTACCTAGACCTACAGGTAAGCTACACTTTTGGTCAAGCTCAAGGCCATGCCAAGGCAATCGATAAAGCTAGAAAGGCCTTTAATCGTCGTCTTTCGGAGATGCGGTGCAAAGCAGTTGAACAGTTTATCCTCAATAATGCTTTTCAGGATGCAAGCGTCGTTGCATCTCTTGACGATGTTCAAGAAGCCTTCCATAGGTCAATAAAGCAGCTTGAGCATCTAGAATATGATTTTCATCTTGAAGACAAGAGCAAGATAAGCTTGGTCCTAAACAAAAAATTGAAAGTTTGTTTTAACCCTAAAGAGGGTGAAGTCGAGCAGGCCTCAGAGATAGAGGCTGCAACCACTGCGCCTGATGAGCCCTTAACTAAGGCCAAAAAGAAAAAAGCTGAGGTCGGTGTCAGGTTGGAGCAATTGGCCAAGAAGTTCGCATTCGCGAAGGACCTAGTGGATCAACTAAGGAAGGAAAAGGTCGATGTGGCGCAGTACGTGCTGTAATCAACCAACTTTATGATCGATGTGGCCAGGCCCTCTGAACCTCGTCACGTGGTCTTGCCGCTCACATGCGCACTACCTGACCCAAACTCTGAATGGCTTGAAGGTGAACAGGTTGGGACTAGCCAAAACTAGTATTCTTCTTCTTCTCTCTTTTTCTTTTTATTTATTTTTTTAATGTAAAAACCATAGATCACTTGATGAATAAAGAATTATTTTCCTTTCATTTTGTTATGTTAAAGATATTTCTTGTTGACTAAGTCGACTTGTTATAGCCTTGTCTGTTGCATGACCATTAAAGGGCTTCATCAATTTTTAATCACATGTTAGTCGACCACTAAGTCAACACTGGGATTTCTAACCCTGGGATTGACTTAATCAACACAGGTTAGTTGATTTTGATGCTTAGCTGGGTTGTTGCCTTGTTGACTGCAAGGGTCAACACTAAGCATAAAAGCATAAAGTGGCAGCACGAAATCGCTCATCTATCTAACTATAGGGTCAACTTGGTTCATCAACTACAGGGTCGAAAGGAAATTACTTGAGTGGCTGCACAAACTTTCAAATCATTGACTACGTGGTCAACTTAGGTTATGACGATATGAAACCGCTTGAGTGGCAGCACAAGTTATTTGTTCATCGATTGCGAGGTCGACTTGGATTGTAGCGGCATAAAGCCGCTTGAACATAACTATAACTCTAAATCATATCAAAACTGTTGAAATTTTATTCAAGCTAAAAACCTTCAATCAGGTAAATACAGCATGATCTCAAATGTAAAATTTCCTGAGGTTCATTGCATTCCACAGGCAAGGGAGTTCTTCTACTTGCATATTGGCTATTCTGTAAGCATTGTGCTTTGATACTTTGACAACAGTATATGGTCCATCCCATTTGGGGTCAAGTTTATCGACATTCTTGGAGACTTCTACTTTTTGAGGATAAGATCTCCGACCTTAAAATGGCATAATTTGACTCCTTTGTTGTAGTTCTCGGCCATCTTGGACCTATAACGCTACATGGTGTTATATGCTTTTAGCGACGTTTGTCAATGGTCTCAAGGTCAAACTTTCTCGCTGACGTATTTCTCAGTAGATGGAAATGGATAACTTGAGTTATGTGTTGGATCAGCTCTAAGGGGATTACTACTTCGGACCCATAAACTAGACTATAAGGGGTATGTCCCGTAGTTGTTCGAAGAGTGGTTTTGTATGCCCATAACACGCCAGGTAGGTCGTCTGCCCAATTTGAGCCAGTGTCATGTATCCTGGCTTTCAGATGGTCGAGGATTGTTCTATTGGTTACCTTCGTCTGACTGTTTGATTAGGGATTACTCACCAAAATGAAGTGCTATGCGATCCCCAAAGCCTCGCACCAACCCTTGGTGCTCTTGCTCCGAAATTGGGTGCCATTATCAGAAATTAAGACTTTGGATAAACCAAAATAGCAAATAATATTTTTTTCATATGAAACTCTTAATGGCCGCATCTGTTATCTTTAGAACCACCTCTATCTCAACCCATTTAGTAAAATACTCGATGGTGATGATTATGAATTTTCACTGTCTCGTCAATTTTGGTAGCGAGCCTAAGATATCAATTCCCTACTGATCAAAAGACCAAGAAATTTAAACACTAACCATCAGCGCCACAGGTTGGTGTGGCAAATTCAAGTGAACTTGACATGAAGCATATTTACATGCATAATCCACTGAGTCTTTCAATAAAGTAGGCCAAAAGTATCCGTACCTGATCACTTTGTGGGCCAGGGATCTTCCTTCAGAATGATTGCCACACATACCTACATGAATGTCTTGCAACACCTCTAAAGCATGATCGTGGTCAAGACACCTCAAAGGGGGGCCCAAGATTGGCCTCTTATATAACTGTCCATGCTCATCAAGAGTAAATTTGGAAGCTTGACCTCAAAGGCATTGAGCCTCATTCTTGTCCTTGGGGATGGTGCCTTGGCAAGAAATTATCATGCCTTTGATGTTAGTTATCAAACTTTCCTCACAGGACCCAATTGATGGTTTGTTAGATACCAAAAATGTGATCTTCTTGTCCCTCGTCCTCATGGTAGAGCTGGAAAATTTTGAAAGAACATCTGCCCATTCATTATCTGATCGAGGAACCTGACTAAAGGTAAACCTTTTGAATGATCGCTGCAATTGCTTCACTTCGGCCAAGTATCGGCTCATCATCGGGTCCTTAGCTTCAAAACTATCACCAAACTGCTCGGCCACTAGCTGAGAGTCTATAATTGCGACTAGGTGCTCAACCCCTCATTTGAGCGCCATTCGCATTCCCATGAGAAGGGCCTCGTATTCTACCTCGTTATTTATGACTGCATAATCCAACTTTATCGCAAAATTATATTCTTCTGTATTTGGGGAGTAGAGAGCATTGCCTACCCCTCCACCAGATGTGGTTGATGATCCATTGACCTGCTTTGTCCAAATGAGAGGAGCCTCGGGACTTATCTCGAGCAGATCGATTCGTTTGGCAATAAAGTCACCCAGGACCTATGTTTTAATGGCTATTCCAGGCTGAAAAGTAATGTCAAACTCTCCCAATTTGATTGTCCATTTGGTCAGTCTTCTAAATGTATCTGGCTTTGTTAGTACTTACTTCAATAGCTGGTTTGTCAGGACAACAATAGATGAGATTGGAAGTATGGTTGCAATTTTTGAGCTGCAGTCACTAATGCTAAAGCAAATTTCTTGATCTCCAAATAATATGCTATGGCCCATGGAGTAACTTGCTACAATAGTAGACCAGTCAATGGATGCCATCCTAGGTCGAGATCAGCACTGAGCTGATCAATGCCATAGAGACAACCAAATAAATTCGAAGCACTTCGCCCAACTCAAGTTTTGCCAACATGGGAGGCACGACCAAGTACTATTTCAATTTTACCAGTGCCTGATCACACTACCCAGTCTATTGGAAACTTAATTTCTTGGCATTTCTAAGAATTTTGAAAGAGGGTAAACTTTAGTTAGCAATCTTGCGATAAACCTACCTAAGGCTATGATCTTTTCAACTAACCTCTGAACATCTCGAACTGTTCGAGGAGGGGTGACGTCAAGAACTGCTTGGATTTTTTGCAGATTGACCTCAATACCTCTCTGACTAACCATGTAGCCTAAAATATTTTCTCTCCGAACCCCGAAGGTACACTTATTTAGGTTTAATTTCAAACCAAAGGCTCTCAAGATCGCAAAAGTGTGACTGAGGTCGAGCAAGTGATCCTAAGCTTTTTCTATTTTGACAATCATGCCATCGACATCAACCTCCATTGATTTATCAATTTGTTCTTTGAACATAAAATTGACGAGCCGCTGGTAAGTTGCTTTGATATTTTTCAACCCAAAAGGCATAACCAAAAAACAATACAACCCATTTAGAACTACAAAATAGGTCTTATCCCGAGAGCCATGAAAATCTGATGATAGCCTTGAAATGCATCCATCATGCTCAATAAGTCACACCCAACAATTGAGTCAACTAATGAATCTATGCGAGGCAGGGGGTAAGGATCCTTAGAACATGCTTTATTTAAATCCGTAAAATCATTACACATCCACCATTGCCCTTCATTTTTTGGGACTAAGACAACATTACAAAGCTAAGAGAGATACTGAGCTTCTACAATGTAACCAACATTCAAGAGTTTTCTAACCTCCTCTTCGATGATCTGTGTCCTCTCTGCATTGAATGTCCTCATCTTCTATCTGACTGGTCTGTACAAGGGGTCTACATTAACGTAGCGCACAATGAAGCTGGGATGGATTCCCTGAAGGTCGGATGCCTTCCACGCGAAGATGTCAATATTCTCTCTCAAAAAATCAACCATAAAATACTCCAAGTGGGAGCCCAAGTTAGTTCCGATACAGGTCATCTTGTCGAGGTTTTTCTGCTCGAGCTCAATGGTCTTAAAGTCCCCAATGGGCTCCACTCTAGTGTCTTCAAAC
>JACGDI010005479.1:881621-944489 GCA_014898725.1 Jacaranda copaia | reverse complement strand
CATGTAGGTGGCGGCCGTGGGGATGATGGTAAGAGGTTATGTTGAATTTTACAGTAGTTATTTCCTTATCAATTGGTTTCTTAGAGTCATTCTTAGAACTTAGATTACCTAGCCTACATGTTAAGAAATGGAACCTCAAGTTTATATACTGATCATCATTCACTAATTCCGTACTATCCATTCAAGTTATTGAGGCAGTATTTAGACTTTTAGTTAATTTCTTATTTGTTTAAGTATATTAAGGTCCTAACTTGCCATTATTTATGTGTGTATTGGATTAGGTGTTATAGATCAATCTACAGATTAAGCAAAAGAAAGATTGCAATGAGAAGATGAAGAACCTAAGGATTAATCGATTGAGGAGGTAGTACTAAGACTTTTAATCAATTGTACAGATTATATTTGGATTTGTTTGGGTATTTAGGATTTTTAATCATTTATGATTTATTTCTACAAAGGATTTTGGTAACTCGAACAGATTTGTAGATTGAGGGAAAGAAAGATCTAAGATGAATAAGGGAATTTCTTTTATCCTGCTACTTAAACTATTTTCTTTGCCATGAATGATTTCTGCATTAAATATTAAAGAATTAGCATATTATGGATTTGAATTTAAATATTACTATTTATTTTTTGTGAAGATTATTCAGTCTGCAAACATGTTAATTGTTCATATGATTTTTCTTTACATGCTTAACATTTTAGGATTTGAGCATATCAAATAAAATTTTCTAAATCCCATATGAAAGTTATCATCTTTGAGCTTATTAAAATAAAATTTTATTGAATCTCTCATGAAACTCAACATTCTATGTTCTCTATTGAAATAAAGTAACAAAAAGGTTTCATACTCTGAATAAATGAGAAACTATCAAAAAGAACAAATTCCACAACTGTGCTATGGTTTATAATAGCAAAAGATCTCTGAAGCTACTTGAAAGCTTTTTAATTAAGGCCCTCCTGTAGCTCATAATGATAATGTCTAAAGCTATTTAACGGTGTTGTAGTTAAGGCCATCCTATGAGTAATAAGAGTAGTGTTCGAAGGATAGTTAATGACTTTGTAGTTAAGACCCTCCTATGGGTAATAATAGTAATGTCCAAAGATAGTTAATAGTGTTATAGTTAAAATCTTCATCAAGTTAATCGATTAGAGTCCCTGAAAGTTCATGAGCATGGTTAAATGATAAGTTGAACATTTATAATAATTTGTGTAAGTTTTGCTCCTAATTACTCTGAAAGCACGTTCTCTAAACACTTTGATAAGATGATTCTTAATTTTTGTATCCTAATTTGTTATATTTTCTTTTATGAAAGCAAATATTTTTCTCTTTAATGATTTTATCTCATGTTTTGATATTTATACATGGCCAAACCCAATAGAAGGTGAAGGAAATTAATCTATTGGGCGAACTGTCACTCATAAATTATTGATATTTTATACATGGCCAAACCCAATAGAAGGTGAAGGAAATTAATCTATTGGGCGAATTGTCACTCATAAATTATTGATCAACCCTTCTGTAGAGAACTTGGTTGTGGATGAAAAGGACGATCTATTTTGGAAATGTTGATAAGATATTAAAATATTCCTTAATTTCAATTACAGCTAAGTTATTACTTGAAAGTTTTTGCTTATGTTTTCACATAATTTTCTAAGCATTATCATAGTTAGGATTGATTCTTAAATACAGTGTTTGATTTTAAAGTTATAGAATTTGAATTATCTTTCATTGCAACAATTTTTTGAAATTTTATAATAATATCGTATATATTCTTATTATGTTCTGATTTTTGTGGCTTCTGATTTCTGTGGCTTAGTATTTCTGAATTCTTTGAATATGGGAACACTACATGTTATATCCTGGATTTAGGGGGGAGCAGTAGGCTTCTGAGTCAAGATGACATAGTATTAGTCTGTATCCAACTATAGCCCAAGACCAATATCTGCAGCATTAGTATTGCATTTCAATCTAACAGCTCAGGATGCAACCTAGTTGTGTGAGAATAGAACTATGCATTAATGGTCGTGATTCTTGATTGTCTTACACTGAGTTATTTCTTACCCATACGCATCCTCTCATATTTGAAAAATCTGACACCTCATTTCCAGCCATCATCATTACTCTAATTAAAAGGCTGAGTCATCTGATGAAAATGCCCCAGAGTAGTTCTTTAATATACATTTTGAACACTTCTTAAATAGTCCCAAGTATTTTTGTAAATCAACTTTTATATAATGCAATTCGTATACTTTTTCCAATGCTAACTGTTTAAATCAGATTGCATGTTATTTGCAGAGATACTATCATAAATGACAGAGCAAAAATGGGCACCGCTCAAGTATTTTAAAATATTAAGAAACGAACTCATAAACAAAACTTAAGACATCTCTTAAGTATACTATGTGGATCCTGTTTTAATATAACTCAATGAGTCCGAGATCTATATACGGAGAATGTGATTGAGTACTTTATCCTCCTCTTTATATTATTTTATCGACTGAAAAAATTAAAAGAGGGTAAAGAACAGAAACTACAGCCTAACCTGTATAACATACAATCATGAGAACAAAGAGAACTGAATGAATGGATTATGCAAATGCTATTACTTTATTGCATATACAAATAGATTAAGGGCAGATTTTTTTGTATGTGGATGGCTATAGTTTCCCTGTCCCAAGCCGCCATACCTATACAAAGATTGAATAACCTAAACACCCTTGAGCACATCCTGTATCTCACCAATGACGTACCTTACCTTCCTGTCTCATGAATTGATTAAACATGATTATCCCTTTATGTCGACAGTCAATTGTTGATTCTTACCTCTCGTTCTCAAATCAACAAACATGAATCAATTTAAGTTTGACTTTAGGCTCAAGATAATCAATAATAGTCCGACAAATATCCACATGTGATTTTAAGCATCAACATCATTCGCAAATTGATATTTGTGAATGATTTTGCGATAGCATAAATCCATCTCAAAAACCTACATTACAGTTTTTTGTAATGGATTTGTGATGATAGTTTTGCGATAACTTTGCAATGAAAATGTTCTATCTCAAATATGCAATTAAAAAAAAAAGGTCACAAATTTCAACTTTGCTACAAAAATATCCTATCTTAAATTTTTTGATTTTATTAATTACTTTAGGATGGGATGTTTCTATAGTAAAATTTAATTTTTATCATTATTTCTGTGATAGTTTTTTCTGTTGTAATATTAATTTTTCTTGCTCTTATTTTTTCACAACAAAAATTTTCATTGCAAATAATGACCAATTATGATTCTGCAATGAAAAAATTAACTGTAAATTTTGCTAAATTTTTTTTAAAAAAAATTTACATTTTATAATGCCTAAATTAAAACATATAATCAACAAATAGCAATTTACCAATAGTTCTTCACATTAATTACCAAACACTCAAATATCTAACAAATCACTACAAAAACTCAAACATAACAATAGACTCTACCGAATCATAAAATAAAATAAACAAGCAAAATATATATAAATTCTACAACATCATCAAAATTATCCAAAATGCCACTATCCAAACGTCATCCTCTTCACAAAATATATAAAACAAGAAACACATGAAGTACTCAAACGTTTGGCAACAATAGTACTCGAGTGTTTGGCAAAAAACACATAAAGTACTCAAGCATTATTATTCATAGTTTCGCCCTACAAATTCTCGTGTATAGTCTTTTCGATATGACAAAAGTCTATTCTATATCCAACTACATTCAACACTAATATTCATATTCTACATAAGAAAAATTCAATAAAATAATTTAAAAGCTTTAAAATTGATTATATATAGATATTTCAATTGATGTAATTATTTGATTATTTGCTTTAATAATTTGTTTTACAATATATATGCTTGTTAGAAAATAATTCCTTATAAGTTCTTCCTATTATTATTTATATTTAATTGATGAAAGGATGAATACATTTGGCAATTCGAAAGGGTTAGATGCAAGGATAAAAGAAGAAGCTGAAGGCTTATGTAAATAAACAAATTATTTGGTATGTTATAGTGTGATAGTGTGATTATAATGAAAAATTGACAAAGATTCTCCTAAGATCAGGAGACTCCAAATTGCCTAAAAACAATATTCAACAAAATAAGCAATATCATTACAATTAAAAAACAACTAAATAATCAATATTCATAATCATACAATAGCATAAAAACACTCTCCCTTATATACATCATCATCATGCAAGTAATTAAAAACTAATCAATAACAAATAAGAAGGCTTCACCCTTTCTCGCCACATCACATCCTTCTTCTTAATTCCACCAATTCTAAGTAATTCTAACATATTCTGCTAATAGAATGCATAAAATAAAAAGACAATAAGCAACGCTCACCTAAAAATGATCCAACGAACTCTAAAAGCTTAAAGCTCAAAAAATATCAACTATAATTGAGATATCCTATGTCATTAAGCACATGTCACAATATTAAATATTTGACTTTAGATGACTATGGAATTCACGTTAGTCCAATTGATTTTGAGAAATTACACTTTGTCATGTTCGTGTACTAGTTGAAATAAGAGGACATCTTGTTTACAAATAACAAATATCATGACAACTCAATATTCTACTAAAATTATATTATCAAGTTCATTTGAAAATAAAATTCTCATAAGGTTTAAAACATGGCCAATTTTAATTATACATCAATATATCAAATATTTGGTCACATTGTTACATGTGAAAAAAAATCAAATTTTAGTTATTTTTATTTTGTATAATTAGATAAATATAATTATTCAAATTTATTCAAAAACTCCAATATATGTCTATAATCACAATAGTGTAACTTATATTATAATTTACAAATTGGTAATCAATCTAAAATTTTCTTGCAAGTGACATCTTTATGATAAAACAAAATTCCCTGAACTAAACTATAAACCATAAACCTAATATAATTCAACATTAAACAATATGAATTCAACTTAATAAAACACATGATTCAAACTCTAATCGAATATGTAATTCACAAATATAAACCTAGCATAATACACAACATTCAATATAAATGCATAGTAAAACATCTTAAGTTAATGTATAAGACATTAAATCATAATTAAAATTTTTACCTTACTCAGTTGGAAGTGCAAAAGCCCAATGTCCCAAAAGCTCAAAGTGCAATATTAAAATAAAAATTATAAGATTTATTAAAAATTTAGAAAATAAAAAAGGGAAAACAAAATAAGCTTGTTCATTGTTGTTGCCCCAAAAGCTAGCTAGCTAATCAACCAAAAATTATAAAACAAAGATGTCCACCATTGCTACCATGGAAGGCAGCTAGCCTCTGTGGTAAAGGCCAATAAACTGTTGGCCTCTTGGCAGAGTTGTTGCCATGAAGACAACAACTAGCCTCTACACAAGATTAGTTTCCATCCACCCTCTCTTAAAAAAATAGGTAAAATAAAACTTAACTTTGCTAAAGATGGAGGTGCAAATGATAATCAGAGGACTATTAAGGTATATTTCCCCTTTTTTCGATGGAAATTAATTTTCATTGCAATTTTTTAATACTTTTTAAGATTTGTGAAGGAAATTTTCATCACAAATTATTTTAATTTTTGTATCTTTTTTCACATTGTGATGGAAAAAATCCATCAAAACTTTTCTATACAAGTTTTGAAATGGCATGAATCGTTATAAAGTTATTCAAGTTTTTTTTTTTTTTACTTTTTTTTTCTAATTTGTGACATACACTATCCCTTAGAAATATTATCCACATAATATATTTTTATTTTCTAAAATGATATTTGCAATGGAAGTAATTCCATCTCAAATAATGCAGATTTTTTTATTCATTTTCAATTTTTTTTCTTTTGCGATGAAATTTACTATTGCAAAATACTATGTTGACTATGCTTGACTATATGATACAATTTGTGACAGATAGCATTCCATAACAAATTTTCATTGTAAATCCCAAATTTTCTAGTAGTGATAACTAGCCGACACTACAACAAAATGAAGCATTAAACACATTAAAAAATACCAGTTAAATAATGTTATGGTGGCAATTTTATATTTAATGATATTTTTTAAAGGTTTCACTTGTTGTGGTGTAGCTAAAGGTATAAATGTCTCCAAATTACCTTTATTTTGGTATTAATAAAATGCAACAAAAATTGGATCAAATGGCATGTTAAAATGCAATGAAAAATGCATTAAATAACATGCTAAAGTGCCATTAAATTTTAAATGTAATGATAATATGTCATAAAAAAATGCATGTAGTGATTGGTTAAAACGCTACAAAAGTTTATTTAAATGACAAGGTAATACGTCATAAAAAATACAACAAAATAGCATGTTAAAATATCACAAAAATACTTTTAAATGATATGCTAATATGCCACAAAAAATGCAGATAGTGATGCTAAAACACTGCAAAAGATTCCTTTAGATGACTTACTAACATGCCATAAAATTAATTAAATAACATGCTAAAATGGCAAAAAGGTTTTTTTGAGTGGCATATTAATCTACCTTTAGCATCCCATATATGAGACTCCAACATAATTCAATTGCTTTATATAAGATTCAAACCTACATCTTACTTTGAAAATTATGAGTTTACTACCTACCAAATATTTATTACAAATTTTAAAAAATGTTATTATATTTTTATACTTTAAAAGTATATTTTATCAATTATTTAAATATATGCTCAAAATTATTTTATTAAATAATATATTTGAAAAAGTGTGAGACATTAAATTTAGAGAAAAAATATTCAAAAAAAATGTATAAGTAAGGAGAAAAATAGGCAAAAACTTAAATTTTTTATACTTCTTGAAAAATATGGTTAATTTAGTTGATACATTAAAATTATAATAAATAGTTAATTTAATCAATACATTATACAATCTTAATTATACTAATTGAAAAGGAGTTGGATTGGAAACTGTATGTCTATCCACCCCAGTGTCATCAAATATTATCATCTAGGCAAATCAAAGAGCTTAGCTACATCCTTTTTTATACTTGCATCAAGGAATAAAAGAGATATATGCTTATCTCGAGGAGTGGAAGATAGTTTATACTCATATCACATATTAAAATATAATTGATACCACTACAAGAAAATAGGGCTTCAGGGAAGGATACTTTCGGTTGATGTAGTAATTCCCATCTTTGAGATAAAATAGAAATGGATCTTCTCCCTCTTTGAATTGATGCTTGAAAGCCCCCTCTTTAATTCAAAGATGGAACAATTTCAGTCTCTAATTATAAACACATATGTAGTTCTCTATCTATATTTATCTCTATTTTCTAACCATGTGTAATTGAAATCCATCCCTATTTTCATAACCTTTTCGTCTTTAAATTTGTCCCTACATTCCATCTTTGATTCTGTCGTTATTTTTATCTTATTTCAATATGTAATTCAATCTTTATTCTCATCTCTATTTCTATCTCTAAATTTATCAACACATTTGCCTCTAACTCAACCTCTAATTGGCTTTCAATTTTTTTTTATCCTTGCAATTTTTGTAAATTGAATTTCATAACGTGCTTGTTATGATTGTCATATAAAACTAAATAACACCAATTTCTAAAACAATTACATTAACTATTCACAAACATTAGGTTTAAATTTTTAATAGGTTAACTCAATCAATTTGTTGGAATCTACAATTTTGAGGTTAGAATTTCTAATTTTATTTACATATAGTGCTCTTGAAAAATTGTCATTATTATTAATTTGAAGCATATGTTAGTTATATAGAATTGGTAATTAGGAAGAGGATGGAAATGGGGAGAAGGGGCAGAATTTTTCCATTTATTGATGTTGGATTATTGTTTTATTGCATGTGTACATAGTGATAGGAGGTTGTGATATTAAATAGTTTATTTATAATATTATGTTATATATGTCTTTATTATGTGGGTTTGAAAAAGCTTGGATAGTTACAATTATATGGAAAACTTCATCAAAAAATTTCTTGGGGCAAAATATTTAGGAACCTCATATAAGAACCCCTATGAGTCAAACTTTTTTTAAACTTTAAATTAATAAATGTTTAAAATGGGAGAGTATATGCAAGTCTTTTCCCATGCAATAATCTTTCAAAAATATCCCTTCATGGCCCTTAAAATGTAGATATCTTTGTCACAAAAGATTGAAGGATTTTTTCTTAAAACCTTGAAATTTTATATTTATAAAAAATATGCCTTGATCTGACAAGTAATGAAGTACTTGAATCTTTAGTTTTGAGTTATAATGGAAAATTAATTAAGCCTTTTTATAATCATAAAAACATCCTACCTACAATGACAAAAAAATGAGTCAATTCATCTTACAATTAAATTATGAATTCAAATAATTTCCTTGTTTAGAAAACATGTGATTAGTCTATCACTATTAATAATAGTAACATAATTTTTCTAATTATGTAGATAGAGATAATATTCCTCCAAATAGGCTTTAGATGTACAATAGTTCGTATCTTGGTCGTGCTGGAGCTATGCAGTAGATTTTAGATGGGATTGAGGAATTATTAATCATGCATGTGGTTTTGCCTCAATTTGTGAGAAATGGGACCATTAGGTGTCCTTGCAAATAGTATAAAATGAACTATTGGTTCTTAAAACTATATGATGTTAAGGTGTATTTAACTCGAGTAGAGTTGTGGGAAAATTAATATTACTGATCAAACCATGTAAAGCTAGATCCTTACATGGAAACATATAACCTTAAATTTGATTGTGATGCATCCACCAGTGAACAACATGATTAGTATCCCAATGATCTCTATAGATATACAAAAATTATATAGATGCAATAGAGATTAATTGGGAATATAAGGTGCACCATCTCAATCTGACAATGATGAAAAACCTAATGAAGAAGCTCAAAGGTTTTATAACTTGCTAACTAAGTACAATCAACCACTATTGAATAGATGTCATATGCATTCTCATTTATCTATTGTTGTGAGAAAGCTCAGCATAAAAAGTGACTTAAATCTATCTCATAATGTCATAGAAGAGGTGCTGCAATTAATTTCTATGACCACACCCTGAAGGAATGGGGTATCTACTAATTACAATGAGGCATCAAAAGTAGGCTCAGCTTAGAGACCCGAACAAATTGATTGTTGGGTCAATTGATGCATGTCGTATTATTCAAAAAAGATGTAAATGACAATCAATGTGAGTTTTATAGAACACCTAAGAATAAATCTCAAGATCAAATGTGGTGTAAAGAAAAGTTTTGGGATGTGCCAATGAAAAGAATGCACTATTTGCCCCTAATTCATATGTTGAAGAGATTATATGCGTCGATGAGTTTAGCACCTTGCATGAGATGGCATCACAAAAATTATCAAGTAAATGGTGTCATGTCTTATCCATCATAAGGGAATACATGGAAACACTTCGATCTAACACATCCTAAATTTGCAAGCAACCCCAAAATGTGAGACTTTGTTTGTGCACTGATGGATTTACCCATTTCAATCAATCTACATCACCATTTTCATGTTGGCCTATCATAGTGAGACCATATAATTTGCCTCCTAAATATGTATCACATCACCATATATATATAATTTGTTTTTTGGACATGCATTATTCTCGGCCTAATAAATTTGAAAGCTATGATAGATGTCTACGTGCAACCTTTAATTGATGAATTGAATGAGCTTTGGGCATTAGGGGTTGTCACCTATGATGCTTTCAGCAAGCAAAACTTTTATCATGAGAGATGCTTTATTGTGGACAATAAATGATTACCTAATTTTATGTTGTCGAGATGGATGATAGTAAATAGATTGGCTTGTCCTTACTATACAGAATACTCTAAAATATTCTCTTTGAAAAATAACTGAAAGTACTCTCCGTTTGACTGCCATCGATAATTCTTAAATCATCATCATCAATTTAGAAGGAACACTACCAGTTTCTTGAAAAATCAGATTAAGAAAGGTCCTTATCCTACATTGCTGACTGGAGAGCAGTTGTGGAATTTGGTATGTGATTTACCCAAAGTTACAAAATATGGTAGTGCTATTTGAATCCCTATGTATAGTGTACAACACAATTGGACCAAGCAAAGTATATTTTGCAAATTGGCCTATTAGAAGACTAACTTATTGAGATATAATTTGGATATGAAGTACATGAAGAAGAATGTATTTGATCGCATCTTTAACACTATCATGGACATCAAGGAAAGAACTAAAGACAATATTAAGGCTTCACATACACTTGAGTATGTATTGTAAGATGTGAAAGCTTAATTAATTCTAAGGTAAAATGGCAAATAAGGCAAGCCTAAGCTATGTATGTCTTCACAACCAAGCAAGGAAAAATTGTATGCTAATAGGTCAAGTTATTATGAATACCTGATGATATTTTTCTAATTTAGCTAAGCATGTCTACACATGTATTCTTCTAATTTATCTAGGCGTGTCTACATATGTAGGCATAAGATATATAGACTAAATGGTCATCATTATCACGTATCTATAGAGCATTGCTATCGGTTGTATTTTTTGGAAAATTATCAGACCATATATAGAAGTTTTTCACTAAGCTTAGCAAATTTTTCGAAGACATATGTTCTAAAACTTTGAGGCACAATGACTTGGGCAGAATGGAGAAAAATTTTTCCATAATCCTATGCAACTTAGAAAAGATTTTTCCTCTGGCATTTTTTAATTACATGGAACATTTATTAATCTATTCAACAAAATGGAGGACCCATACAATATCGATAAATGTATCCCTTTAAGAGGTAAATTGTTGTTCTTATTTGGATGCTAACTTATTGAAATTGTTTAATACTATTGAATATATAAACCTAAAGTATTATTTATATTGTGCTCAGGGATCTTGGCAAACTCAAAAAACCTATGAAGCAAAAGGCATATGTAAAAAGGTATATCTGTAAGGTATTTGTTTGAAAAGAAACATTCAACTTACCATTACCCTTAATATGTGGAAGCATTCTCCTACTACTACTTTTGACACAAGTAATAACATAAGGAATTTGTACTTGCATAACTTAGCGAAGAGCTTTAACAAATAGGTTAGGACATAGCCAAATACTTTGTGAATAGATTTAAGTTCCACACAAATGAATGAAGTCATGAAAAAATAATGAATATTGGTGTATGGATGACACGAGTTTGTATGGTTGGTGGTAAGGATGATTATTATAGGATATTAAAAAAGGTGGTTGAGTTAGAATACTTAAGAGAACTTACAAAAAAGATGGTTATGTTGTGTTGCGTGTGGTTCAATTCCACTCCTACAAGAGGAACTCATATAATGCATCTAAAGTATAATATTTCTAAAGTTAGGAAAAGAGGTAGGTATAGAGGCATAAAAGTTTACCATGTTAATGTCCCAAAGGAATTAAAGATAAGGTTAATTGATTGGCTGTTATAAAACAAAGTCTAGAGGTAATGTTGATTGAATGACCACAAAGACTTTTTTCATGATCATCATCTTATACATGACCAAGTGTCATAATCTTATATGATTTAAGGGCTTAAACTAAATACATGTGAAGAAAATCATAAACGTATAAGATGAAGATGGCCATTTTTTTTAATATCATTCAATTTAGACTGTTATATAGAGTAGTTTTACATGCCAATCTAATTGGCTTGCAAAGCACTATTTCAATATGCCTCTACTTATATGTGATATAGGAATGATCTCTGACCTCTTAGGTTTCGACCAAAACTCACCAACCATCACCAAGTGGAAGGCATTATTGCGAATACCCAAGTGGTTTGTCAACCCCGAAGTAGTAAGCCCTTAGACTAGTAGTAAACGGAGGTACTTTATATTATAAGGGCACCATACATCCTTTATTGCATCTTATTAATGGTCTTCTATACCACTCATAGTTTAGACAAAATCTATCAGACCACATAAAGGTAATGCACCCCTTTCCTAGTCAAATCTATCTGCCAGAAAATTTTCCTTTTAGAAAAAGACCAAATCACCCTTGGTCTTAGAGAAACTTCTATAATTCTCTTAAGTGCCTAGTGGTATAGACATTATGTTGACTCATTATAAATATGTCTCCTTGTCCACTACATTAGGTGAGCCTTGTATTTGCATTCTATCCCTACTAAATTATTTTCACTCTTTTCCCCAATGTACTGACTTCAGCATTGGATGATCTTAATCGAAGGCCACCTTGATACACTTAACATGGCTTTTGTGGTTGTAAATGTGACCCCCATGATCATAGTTATATTGAGCTTCGACCCCCTTAACACCTTTATTTTGATTCATAAACTTCTCCAGACTACACATTCAAAATTTACCAACATTATCTTAGTGCAGTCTAAATTACTTTCACTCTTCTCCCTAATGTACTGGCTTAAGCATTGAATTATGGTTGTAAGTGAGACCCCCACAATCACTATTATACTGAGTTTTGACCTCGTAACACCTTCATTTCACACCATAAATGTCTTTAGACTACCTATTCAAAATTTACCCACATCATCTTGGTACCATCTATACCAATGGAACTTGTAATCAAAAAAGGATCAACACCTGACACACAACGTCAATAAACTAAAATCTAGTCCTCAACCCTCCCATCTAAGAGGAGAATATACCACTCACCAACATAAATACCAATGGGCAAAATATACCAAGGCCCAACATTTAGTCGATGGATGTAATTGCCATACCTTAGAAACCTAATCGAACTTGAAGTTATAGCAATTGGAACTTTTGAAGCAGTGTAAAATTATACCAGTATCTAGCATGGACCCTTCCTTACATATAGCAAAACACCTAGCTCCAAACTAGCCAACAATACACAACGCAACAACATTGAGCCCCTGACACAGCCTCAAAGTTAAGAAGAGATGGCAAAGTCTACCTAGGAAATCGCTATATCACAATGTCCACCACATTGCATGTGACAAAATTGTTGCCAAGATTAGCATAGCTAAAGCTTCCAACTACTTAAACATCATGATTAGTAAGAAGTCTTGAACTAAGCCCAACAACCAATAGAAAACTGAAGGATCTTTTAAAAAAGCGTTCAGAACATTTGTCCCATGAGAAAGAGCCCCGAAGTAGTAAAAAGAATTAAGAATCCCCATTTATCTAGACATTATGTATGAAAGGGTCCACCCAAACAATAAAATCCTGACTAGACAACCAGATATGATGGATTTACAACCTTTATGAGCATCTATTATAGTTTAAGCACATCATGCAGCTACACAGACATAGCAACAACATACACGCTGAGCTATTCTTTACTACTTTTCACGCATAGCTCTCTTCTATTTCTTTGAGTTAGTTGTTATGATCAACTATGTGCAAGTTCTTTCATTAATTTGCTAGCAACTGCAAATCCTAGTTGCAACATAATCATTTGCATCCAGTTAAGCAAAGTGAATGGGTGTCTCTTTTACTCGCATTAATAATGAAGTTTTAAAGATAGATAATCTGAGAGTATATCTTTTTATTGACGCTTTGTTTCTAAGGCTTCGACACAAAGACTATCTAAATGCTCTAGTTTGGAAGAGATGTTGGCCTATGGAGAACTTGCTCAACCTCCCTAACAAGTACATAGCATAGGAAGAAAAAAATAGGATAAACTTTAGAGGGTAAAGCAACAACAAAAAGTTGAAGCCAAAATTTGATAAAGAAGAAAAAGGAAATAAAGATAAAGCCCATTCGCCCATAAAGAGGTTGCATCACTACATGCTATTGCACGTCACTCTTAAAAAGGTGTTAATGGCCATTAAAGGACTAGACATGCTAAAAAGGCCAAGAAAATAGCCAAAAAGGCCAGAGACAAAGCACTCTAAAAAATACTGCTCTTCAACTAACAAAAAGGGCATGACATGTAGGATTGCTTCCAGTTATACGATGAGATTGAACTTCTCATCAAATAAAGGTATCTCAAAAAATACATTGCTAGCTAACATGATGCCAAAAGAAAAAAAGGCCCACCCTACCATCAAGAGAGATAACACAACCTAATACAAGAAAGTAAGAACGAAAACACTTTAATGCTTAAAGGCGTCATTGACACTATCATGGCCACTAAGAGAAGACCCTCAATTCTGTAGAAAAATAATGTGAAAACATTTGATTAATGGAGACTACAGCCAAGACACCATCTTTCATGTTTCCACCAATTGCGAGCCCATTACATTCATAGATGATGGCCTAACATACTTGCCAAGACATCATTATGAATTGCAACCTAACTATCCCATGAGGGTTACTCTAGAGATAAAAAATTAATCTATTTAGAATATTCTAGTCAATAATAGAAGTTTTAGCAACATACTGCTTTCTTCAACTTTGAATAAGATAGACATGGGACCCCTGCACATAAAGTCGGTTAATATACCACTTGTCAAGTTTGAAGGGTCCCACATCACAACACTTGGGTCCATACAACTAACCATATCATTAGGAACCATGCTAAAGAGGAGGACAATGATGCTATAGTATCTAGTGGTCGATGTCCCATTCACATATAACGTAATCCTAAGTCGATCAATACTCAACAACTTTAGGACAGTCATCTCGACTTACCATCAAAAAATCAAATTGCCAACTCTAGCTTATATAGAGGAGTATTGCAACATCAAAGAAGTGTGGAAACATTATGCCTTATCAATTTATTCCTAGCACATTCCAAGCACATCAAGCATAGCTTGACCATCTTAAGTTAATCAAAAACTAAGGACAACAACAAAGGCGTAACTAAGAAAAGAAAAATACAGGGAGTAGAACTAATTGACCCTGAATGTGAAGCAAACTAAGGTGACCAACTCCTCGCTTTGGACTAAAAAGCAATTGAGGAAAGTAGATCTTTCATACATGATTTACTTTTCTTATCCATGACAAATTTACCAAGTCATTTTATCATCTTTTCAAACATGTTTCTAGTCATGTATTCTTAATTATTAATCTTAATGAAATTTTGATTTTTTTTTAGTGCAATCATGTATATTCAACATTGTTCACGAAAGAGACCAGCATTCAATGACCATCCTCTAGCACTCACTAAATAAACCTAAAGACCACAACATTACAAATCCAACTTTAGTCCACAAAGTCCTGAACTTGCCATCGCACGGATTAATAACATAAACATAGGGATCATCCTAACAATACAACTAATCAACAAAGACTCCCTGATCAGAATGATCAATAAAAACCCTAAACAAAAAGTCCAAATGCGGTAGAGTAATGAGCACTTATGAACACGCAGGTTAAAGGTATTAGCTTATTGCTTAAAACACATTCATTTACAGGACTCCCTAATGAAAAAGGTAAACAACCATTAACAAAAATCAGAGATTATATTTCTTGCTAAAGCTTTATTCTCTAACCTTAGCATTCAACAAAAAATAGGGCGTCGAAGAAATAAAAGCACAGAAAAAGCAAAAAGAGCAATTTAAGATTCAGAAAATAGTGGCAATTAGAAACACCGTCATCCACAAAAACTTAAGTCGGCAAAAAACAAATAGAATTTCATGAAATTGAGATTGCCCAAACATCATATCTAGTTATATTCTATAATAAAAGGGGGGTGGAAGATAAATAATTAGGAGAATTATGGATAATGCAGTGGAAAGCCTCATAACTCATCAACAGGCAAAGCATTCCCTGATAGGCTAATCCCAAAGGTCGACAAACCTTCTTTCTTATTAGTAGCATGAATAGTATCTTTGGTTGTTTATGTAATAATAGTTTTATCCACAAAGTCCAATGCAAATCTAAACTTCTCTAGAATATCGACTTAGTCATCGTCCTCGAAGCTAGGTAACAAAAGCTTTAGATTGCCAAGTAAATGATCTAGCTTTGCCTCATCAAATTCAACCTCCAGGGTTTGGAGCTACCCTACAACTTTGTAAAAGCCCCTCTTTAAATCCTCATCACTTATTATCAGGCAGGCCTCTTCAAAACTAAAAGACTTTATAAAAGTGGTAATGGCAAACTTCCTCCCATTCAAAAGGCACAAGTCGAAGGTCAATATGACTTCTTTCATAATGGACTTTTCTCCTTGCTTAAAGCCTCACACCTTAGCACCATTCACTTTTTCCTAAAGTTGAACAACCCTCTCATTCAATCCACTTAGTTTAGCTATCGGTCGGGTCTTCTCCTCTGAAACCTCTTGGTATACCTTCTATGTCTATCTAACTGAGAGCACAATAGTTACTTCTTTCACCCTAAGGTGGAGAAATTTTACCTCAATTGTCTTCTCCTAAAAGGAGTTGGCTAATTTCCCCTTAAGCTCTTTCGCCAAGGCCATCTACTTTTTCCTATCCTTTATTGCCATAACATAAAAATCATAAGTGATTTGGGTAGTCAGTAAAAAACATAAAGTAGATTGGGAATGAAAAGAACTAAAAAGCAAAATAAAATAAGGGTTATGCCACAAAAAAGAATAAGTTATGATGATAACAAAACAATTGCATGGCCTGCCCCTAGATTTCTATCAACGTATCCACATCTCAGGGAATAACTAGGCATTGAATGTTCCTAGGAAGCTTGGTTGTCAAATAAGCCCATCAATGATGCTATACTTGTTGTTCATATGCAAGAAATAAGATTCAAGAAAAGAATATAGATCTAATTGGGACTCTCACGACATAGCCTATAAGTGTGTCACTAGCTTTGTGAAAGAATGGTTGAGGTCATCATTATTTAGGCGAGCCTTTTTAGATGTTTTAGATTTAATAACCAAAGGCTCATGACCTATCAGTCTCTTTCCCTTGTTCATAGAGGGGGCGAAAAGAGCCCCCAATAAAGGGTTGACAATTTAGTAAAAGAAGTTGAGGCAATGCACTAGCTAAGGTCCTGGCCAAAAAAATAATGATAAAAGCTAAAGAATCCTCACATGTAATAGTGCAACGATTAGCAAATCATGCTAGCGACCTCACCAACCTTTTATCATGGCTCAACATCTTGGGACTTTGATTTGAAAGGAGCAAGACCAAAGATCAGCAAGCTAAGTAGCTATGAAAAGCTAAATACAAAGGTGTATGCCAGTAGAATGCTATAAATCAGTAAAGTAGGGATGCTACCTTATTGCACCTTTGATTTAACCCTCAAGATAGCATGGGACAGCCCAACTACAATGAGGCTTCTTTGTTGATAAGCTGTTCAGCTTTAAGATCCTCCTTGGAAAATCCCTCTATGAACCCGGCCCTCTAAGTAAGCTGCCCCATTGCAATTAAAGTCACTTTATTTGACCTCCACTAACCTTAGAGATGCTTAGAGAAGGTTGAATGTACCATTATTTTCAATCCATCCTAATGATTAAAGACAAAGGCTCAAAATCCTCCACCTAAGGTGAGCCATAAGGTAATAAAATCGTTGCTTAACAAACAACTAGACTTTCTAAAGGTTAAGAAGTGAAATAGGTGAAAAAAATTCAAAAAAGAAAAATAATTGAACGTCATCATAATAACCATAAAAGAATGAATTAAGAAGTATGAGTTCTGTAACAATTAGGTAGGGCAAAGATCTATCCCCCTCAAAATCTCATCAGTCGCAGGAACTTTGGGAAACAAAACCCACAAAATATTACCGATATATAAACTGCCATACACTCAGAGGGAAGCCACCCATACGACCATCTGGACTAGGAGCAATGATCTCATATTTGTTGAGAATGTGAAACATCTCCTTGATATCTGCTAACTCATTCACTACCACATTGCTCTTGATCTTCAAAAAATGATCTAGTGGATAAAGATACCCTTTGGAACCAAAGAGTCTTACCTCCTTTGCTCAAGGAATCTCTTTAGATCCTTTCATAGCTTGAATCTTCACTCAACCAAAAGGAATAACCTTGATCTTGCTATCTCATTCCTTCAAATGCTTACTTTCCCAAGAACTCATCCCTTTGCCCAAGGCATCTAAGACAGAAATCAATCAACCTCTGAAAGAAATAATCAAAGGTGTGGAAAGATGCCAATAGATGTGAATAAAATAAAATAAAATAATATAAAAAGGATAAAAATAGATATGAACTCAGGGAAATGCGATAAAAGGAATCATTCTTGTTAAGGAAAAAAGAAAGCATATGTGGCTTAAATTATCAGGCACTAGGACTAGTTATCTTGACTCCAACAATATGCTTGACCTATATAGCCAAAGGAATTAAATGATGATAGTGAAGATGAAAGTGCATCCGAATTCCACTTAAAATGAGGGAAATAGGATGTTTGACTTTCTAAGGGGTCTTTAGTATATATCAGGCATGCCTAAAGCTGACAAACATACCTTTGAACCACTTACCAATAAATGCAAAGTGATGTAAAGTGGCTTGATTCATCATGATGCCTTAAACATAGCTAAAGGAATTTAAGGGCAATGGTGTGGAAGTTGGAATGTCCCTAAAGCAATAAGACCCTTGACTAGTAGTAAAGAGACGGTATTTAATATTATTAGGCTAGTATATAACCTTTATCTCATCCTGCTAATAGTTGTCTATGCCACTCACAATCTGGACAAAAGTTGTCAGGCTACATAGGGGTAATGTGCCCCTTTCTTAGTCAAATTAGTCTACCAGTTGATTCACCCCTTAAGAAAAAGTCTAATGCACCCTTGACTTAGGAAAAACTTCTATAATTCCCTGAAGGGCCTATTGGTAAAGACACTATGCTAATTCACTATAAATATGTTGTCTTATTTGTTTTGCTAGGTAAGCCCTTCATTTACATTCTATGCTAGTTAAATTACTTTCACTCTTCTCTCTAGCTTACTAACTTAAGCATCAAAGGGTCTTAACAGATCACTACCTTGGCAAGCGTAATGGGGCTTTTGTAGTTACTAGTCTAACTCCTACATTCACTGTTATACTGAGCTTTAACCCCCTCAACAACTTCAGTTCGCACCATAAACCTCTTTAGACTACACTTTCAAAATTCACCACATCACTATATGCATAGTAAAATTAGATCATAATTACTGTTGACTACAAGCATAAATTTTGAATTAGTTATGAGAATCATAAAAGAAGCAATGTTTCTTTACATGTACTTTAGCGTTGATTTGTTTTTTTTAGAGTGTCTTTAAGTCTTTTTCTTTGTGTTGCTCGAGGACGAGCAATGTATTAAGCTTCAGGTTGTTTGTTATGCTATTATTATTAATTCTAACATCATATTTAGGACTTAACAAATATTTTTCTTGTTTAAAAAAATAATAATTTCCTCTCTAATTGATAAAAATTTAGAATTGTAGGAATACAAGTTGAGGAATTACAAAAAGGAACAAGTTGAATTAGTATAAATAGGGTATTGTATTCATCGAGTCATATTCTAATTAGGAGGCTCTATGAATTAGTATAAATAGGGAACACTTAGCTAGGGGTTTGATTTTGATTTTCTACATTGGGTTTTGAAGGAGGACAAAATGAACATCAAATTTGTCCAGAAATAGAGTTTGCTCTTCTCCCTTTTCCTTTCAGTTTAATTTTGAATTTGATATGATGTTTCATCTTGCTCATATTTTATTTAACAATTTAATCATGAACTAATTCATTATTTTTGGAGTATGATAGACTCTTTCAAATAAATTGATGCATGATTTTCTTCCTTAAAATTAGTAGCAGTTTAAGTTATGTCTCTTATTGTGTGCTTTTTCTATTTAATTATTCTATTAACAATAAAATGCATCTTTGAACCCTAGAGGAATTTTGGAAAAGAAAATTTAGGGATTGATTGAAGAAAAAAGAGTCTATGATTAATTATTCAAGAAAGTGACTTAATTAATTCGTCAATAAGATAAGAATATATATACCTACTTGCCCTTGTGTGGTACAACCCCATCCATAATTTAGTTAATTGACATAGGAAAATAGTTAATTGAATAAATTAAGGATTTGATTGCGAGTAATTCGAAAAAGCCACATAATTTTATAAGACTCAAGACTAATAACTTCTTATTAATCTCATAGGGAGAAAATTATATAATCAATCAATTCAATTAATGAAATCATAATTCTAGGCTTGCATCCTGATAAAAAAACTTAATCAATAATTTTTTTTTTAATTTTCATAGTTCAAATTTTATTCTCAACACAATTAATTATTATTTAAATAAAACAAGTGAATAACAAATTAATAATTCATAGCAAATAGTTTAATTTCACATGGGATCAACCCTCTCATCATTTTATTACTTATTGCGATACGTGCATTTGCATTGCCTATTTGCATTGCCCATTTTGCCACACTAACATCTATGTATAGAAAATTTAAGGGTTGCATATAAAATCTTATAAGTTCTAATTATTGATGGAAAAATTATATTGTATTTATATTTATTTATTTTATGTTAAAATGGGTAAAAGTCTGTGGATTAATAATTTTGATGAACCTTCTTTTAGCTAGTTAAATTAAATTGGACCATAACCAAACTTGAACTTCATGTCAATCCAATTTCAGCTGGCCCAAACTTTTGTGCCAAGTTTAGCCCATGAAAAGGGCTTACTTATCAATACTTTCAAAAAGTGAAATACGTTTTATTGTTGAAAAATAAATTAATATATTTTCCAAAATTCACATATTTTCTACAACCAAAATCTTTAGTATCCGCCTTTCAAAAATGTTTCTCCCAATAAGGGGACTATTTTGAACTTATACAAAGGCTTCAATGACACTTGAAAAATATAGCAATTTTATATACTCTTATATACTGTTACTTTTAAAATTAGTGATTTATGCTTATTATTGAGACGTCATTATTTTGGTAAATGATTTTGGGAAAAAATTATTATGATTTTAAAACTATGTTTTATTTTTCTGGAATGTTATAATAAGAAAACAAAAAGAATAGTTTGGGATAAATTGAGTAATAAATTTTGTATTTTTCTTATTTTAGGTATCTATAATATGTACACGAACCAAAAGAGGGGGAAAAAGAATAATTGTTAACAATGTCTTTTGCTTCTTATATTGGCTTTTGACTATTTAAAATTATTACAATTTGAATCACGAGTTTAGTGTTTGTTATATTATTTAATAATAATCAACTACACTGAAAATTTTTACTTCATTTATCTATTAATAATTTAAAAGAAAATCAACGACACCAATAAATAAGACAAGGTATAAACTTTCATCAAATTAATATGTCAAATTGAGATTTTAAGGATTAAAAAAAAGTTCAATAAAAAATTAATTTAATTAAATTAGAAGGACCACTAAACCTATGCGACTAAACTCACTAAAAATAGGTTCCATAATTTAAATGGCTTAAGCCCACTAAAGATCTCATTACCATGAAATCTTCATAACTAGAAATATCGCTATCAATGAAGCAAATTTTAATCCAAATTCAATTTGAATTCGATTTGATAATTTAAAATTTTTAATCGATAAAAAATTCAATATATTTGATTCGATTTAAAAAATTCGTAATTCGAAATAAATGGACCAAATATGGATTTAACTCTATCCGGTTCATTAATAATCTGAAATGAATTTTTAAACGAAAAAAGTATTGAGCTCCTATGCAATACATCAAATTAGTTGATTTTCATATAAAATGTTAGATTTGGAGGTTGTCTACATCACAATTGCATCACTTATTTCTCTATTTTTATAACAAAAATGATGCAGGAAAAATAATGGGTAGGAGCTAATTGTTATGATATAAAAGAATGCAATGCAAATCTCAATTTGATTGAAATGAGTTTTTTTATATTTATAAAACTTTAAATTTATAATTAATTGATTGAAAAATCAAGTATATATGCATTTATAATGTCAAATAAATACTATAATCAGTAGCAGAATATAAAATATAATGATATGATTAAGTTATATTCTATTATTATTTTTATATGATAAATAGACTTGAAAATTTATTCATTAATATGTTGTGTGTATGTTTTTTTAGGCATGAATATTTTGAATTTAGATTCTACTAATTTTTCAAGAAAATAACAAATATATGATTTTTGGGAGTATTCGAATTTGGGTGTTTTTTCGGATATCTTGGGTTAGATTTCGGCTATGGTATATCACTGTCGAATTTGAATTTGAATTCAATATGATTTGATCTAAATCTAACCCATTGATAGCCTTCATTAGAAAATAGGGATGTCAATTCTTGTGGGTTGGGTGGGTTTGGATTGGGTCAAAGTAGGGGTATTATATAAATTTACTCAATCCAAACTCAACCCATTTAATTTTTAACCTACTAAGTATAAACCCAAACCCAACATACTCCGAATTAGGTCAATCGGAGCCAACCTGTTTATGAATTGGGTTAACCCAATAACATGAAAACCCACAATGACCCAACCCAAAATCATATTTTTTAGTGGCTAAAAAAACTGATAATGTATACTATATTTTTGCATTATTTGTTGATTTGACTTCCATAGTCCATTTTCATCAACATATAAATACTTGTACAATATGAATAATATTTTAATGGGTATTAACTAGGTGGATTTGAAAACCTATACCTTTTTGCATCACAAACCACATACAACCTTGTAATTTTGCTACACACACTAACATTAGCATATGATGAAAAAATTATCATAATTCTCCAAGCAAAAGCAAAATACACTGTTTCAATACTGGAATTGCTAAACAGATCATAGTTTACCAAAATCTAAAAGCTAAAAACTCTAGTTTTCGATTAATTAAAACCACATATTGCACAATGTTAACAAAAATATAACTAATACACACAATAGGATCAATAGTAAAAATTATTAAACTCAAAAATTATCTGGGTAACCCAAATATTAAACTAGAATTCATGCAGGCATAATGAAAAACTATCCCTATTCGCTAGATTTAGGAATGCTGATTATATTAGTTTTGGTTATATTGAATAGAAAGAACATATCACAATAAAATTACTTGACTATGGGAAAAAAGTATCTACAGAGTTCCATGAACATATGTGTATCAAAGTTGCTAAACTTGGAAAAAATTAGAATTTCCTCAAGAGGGAGAGGAGATAAAGAACAAAGGAAAATGAGGGGTTGTGGTTGGGCATAGGAAAAAAGATAAAACTAGTACTTTATTTTTTTTTACCTTTTCTTTGTGCACTTTAGACTTTTTAGCAGTAATTTAATATGATGATGTCAATAAATTTAAATTTTAAAACATCCAACTTATATTTATTTTCTATATTATATGGGTTGGGTTGCGTCGGGTCGAGTCGGGTCGTGTTGGATTAATGGGTCATCCAAAAAGTAATTTTAGGTTAGTTGGGTCAACCTATGACCCAACCCAAACCCACTCAAAATTTTTAGGTTGTATTTTCAGATCAAACCCAACACATTGGTTTTGAGTTGGATTGTTGGGTAAGATTAGAAATTTCTGCCCCTATTAGAAAAGGTATCAAAATATATATTTATAAATTTAGACATTGACTCCACGTGAATAGAAGATTGAAGTGAAGTGCAAACCAAAGATCCAATTTAAAATAATTAAAAAATGAAATCTAACTTGGTCACACCTCTCCAAGAATCTAATTCATTCCATTAAAGTGGATTTACGTTAGAAAATTACCTCTAAAGCAAAATCCAATCAAAATGATGAAGAGATGCCTGAACTCCTTCAATGCAATCTCCTACTGGTGCAGCAGAGTGCAAGCAATGTTTGCCCAACTAAATCACCTTAGCATTGAGTGAAATCTGGACTAAAAGATCACCAACACCTTGATTATTATCTAGTAAAAAATTAAGCTCAAAACAATTTCAGCCAGACCTTCAATGGACACTCCACAGTTACTGCCCGAATAAAGGATCTCCAAAAGCTTAGCAATCCAAATGTATTGAATCTAATGATAAGATCCATACACCAATGGACAATACAATTTCTCCTAGATTAGATGGAAAATCAAAGCAGAAATGAGGATGATGAAGGCTAAAAATCTAGAGAGGGAAGAAGAGAAGAAAAATGTGAAGCCTCAACACATGAGAGAGTCACTCAATTTTTGATGGAAGGGAATCTAACAATTAGATGCAAAATGCTTGCATTCACATCCCTTATGGCCGCCCCCCTATATCTGTATATAGATGGAGGGATGGTGTGATGCTTAGGTAGCATCACACCTCCCATTAGGGGGAATGCCACTTGCTTGCCAACTTGCAAGCAAGTTGCAAGTGAATTTAATATGTATTTGAATTTCATTTGGAATCTTTATTTCATCTCATGAAATTTCGTCCAAGTAAATTCTAATACCACACCAAATGAACTCTTTATTTAATTTTTCCTTCAAAATTAATTATTCACTTTAATTTAACTAATTAACCTTTGACTTAGCTCTAAAGTCAATTAGCTCAACTCTTTAAGTTAGTTATTGTTAACTTAACTCCTTAAGTTAACTTGAAAAATTGATAGTCGTGTGGCACCAGTTAATTAACACCTTAATTAATTGGTCTAATTTAACTTCTTAAATTATTTAGATCAATTTAGCAATTAAATTGATCCAGCCAAAATGACTAGAAATTGCATCAATCAATTTTCCTCTCGTTATTGGTCAAGGTGGAATATTTCTAACACTTAGAAAATTCCTTTCATCAAGTAGGACTTCCAATTGGCTTTTAACTGTGACCTATTAGGTTCTACCATTCATTGAACATGGGCTCACAACTCTTTGTGACTTATAAAATATCAAATATTCACATTAATTTTAACTCCTTTAAACTAACGACTCAATTCAATTAATCTCCATTAATTGAAGAGTACCCAATCTCCATGATCCATATCCAACCTCAATCTATGGAACCCAACTAATTGGCTGAAATGAATGCTTTTGGAGAACCATTCTAACTTTACGCATACCATGCAAATATAGTCTTTCCATCTCCTATCTCTAGAAAGAGACCTAGGGCAAGATATTTATCGCCTCCTTAATTACCTCAATGCTATGTTCTATTCGCAATGTTTGATTCCGATTTATGATCTCATCTTTGAAAAATTCCTTTTTCAAATTATTATACTGCCTTGCACTAAAACTCCTTAGAATCAATCATTATAGAATACATAGGAGATATGCTCGCCTTTCACAATGACAAAGAGTTAAATACCATCTTAGATCTCACAAACTTCTATGTCTAAGTAGCTCATAGCCAATCTCCACTCGGAAGATCCACTAGGTGGTCAAAAAAGAGTCAAAACATGAGAACCTAAACATAAGATTACCATGGATCCTTAGGTCCAAAGACTAATTATATATACTAGCGTAAGATAGAGAACTTGTCACTACAGATTGGCCACTACAGCTATCTAGTAGATTCTTTGAGTGGGCCTCCAGTGTCTTAGTTTCTAACAAGCACCCACTAACATGCACCCATATCTTATATGGTTTGCTCATGGAATGGGACAACATCTAACCTTTAGATTTATGCATCGTCAGTGCAAGTTTATCCAAATTTTAAATGTCCTGTCTTATAAGATTCTATAACTTGGGATATTTAAGATCATGATTGTATAAGATTTATTCCATGATCACCACCCAGTGCATAACTAAGTCCTGTAGTCTTGTATGATCTAAAGGCTTCAACCAAATGGTAGTGAAGTAACAATATAAGCATAAGATAAAGATAGCCATTTGTAATGAATATCATTTAATAAAGATGGAATAGTGTCCCACTAGCCAATTAGATTGGCATGTAAACTATTTTAACAAAGATTATTATTCATTAGTTTATGGAAAGAATCTTAGATTCTATTCTATTTTTTTCACTCTAAATAGAGAATTTCATTTCAAATCAAAAGCAAGAACATCAGAAAGGAAGTTAGGGGGATGATCCTCCCACATAATCGGTTTAGTCAAGGAAATAAATGCCTTTGCAACATAATGAGCAACCTAGTTCACTAAATACCTAACAAAACTAACATGAGAACTTAACTCAGCTAGAAGGGTTTTACAATCATTAATAATCAAACAAAAGAAAGAAGACTCATTTAAGTTATTTGACATAGCATCAACTACTACTAGCGCTTCCAACTCAAATAGAAATTGATTCAGATTGGATTTTTTAACCCAACTCAATGCTTCTTAGAAGCTTAAAGCCTCAGCTAATAGCGAGGATATATCTCCATAAAGAGATATGGCTAATGCAGCATGAAACAGGCCCTTTTCATCATGGATAACACATCCTAAACCAAACTTATTAGCATAAGTGGAAATAGTAGCATCAATGTTGCATTTAAGCCATCCCTGTTGTGGTGGAGACCATTTTCTAATATTAGGATTATTCTACAGACAAGTCATTTTCAGCATTTGTTTGCGCATTGCATTCCATTGTTGTAATAAGGAGTTTGCAATGTTAATGGTTGAGTACACTGAACCTCTTTAATTATTCCATAGTACTTGATTTCTGTTCCTCCAAATACTCATATCAACATAGCTACTTGATCATAATTTTCTTTATTGGTTTTTTGATAAAGCTTTTGCAACCACTTTCATTGAAGATAGAGCAAATTAATTCAACATTCCAACTCCTTGTCTCCATATTTATTAATTTGCAAACCTTCCTATTTCTCCACTCTTTAATCAAGTCAAATGTGATGTAAAGGTTCTAGTTGCTATCAATCCACAGGATGCCCATTCTTTTAGTCTGCATACTTCTTTAATAATAGGTTTAGTTTCTAGCACACTCCACCAGATGAAACATGGATTGTGTCCCAGATCAACCTCCAAAACTAATTTGTTATTATAGAATCGATCCTAAAAAACTCTTAACACTAGTGCTTGAGGCTGAGATAGTAGCCTCCAAGCTTGTTTTTCAAGCAATGCTAAGTTAAATTCCTTCAGTTTTCTAAATCTAAGTCTACCAAGTCCATGCTCACACACAACTTATTTTATCTTTTCCACTTGATCCCAATTAAATTACCTCTATTGGAATCCTAAAAGAAAGCATTCATTAATTTTTCACTATCATCACAAAGTCCATTAAGTAGAAGCAGCACATTCATCACATAATTTGGGATTGCCTAAGCTACTGTTTCAATAAGTATTTCCTTTTTGGCTCTAGACAAAAGCTTCTTATTCCATCCTTGTAGTCTATGCCATACTTTTTCTCTGACAAACTTGAAAATTTCCTTCTTCTTACGACCTATTAGAGTTGGGAAACCTAAATAATTGCCTTGCTCTCTCTCTCTCTCTCTCTCTCTCTCTCTCTCTCTCTCTCTCTCTATGGCTAAACATTTAGGGCATTATAGATAGAATTTCTTGTTTTCACTTTTGTATTTGAACTGAAGAAGATTGATGACTTGCTAAAATTGATCACTTAGCCAAAAGTAAATTCATATGCTTTGATACACTCTTTGACTGTATTACACTTCTCAAGGTTTGCTCAGAAAAATAATAAACTATTATCTGCAAAGAATAAATGATTAATAGAGAGTGCTCTTCTTGCAACTTTACACCTATGATGTTTACCTTAATTCTTAGCTTTCATAAGAAGGGAAGACAAACCTTTGGCGCACATGATGAACAATTAAGGCAACAAAGGATCGCCTTATCTTAAATGTCACTGTGGAATGAAAGGGCCCATTTCATGTCTATTGTGAATAATGTGATACCTTACTGAGCTCATACACATCATAATTTTATTGATGAGTCTTTGGTCAAAACCTAATTTCAACATAATCTTCTTCAGGAATTCCCATTCAACTCTATAGTATGCCTTACTCATGTCAATTTTAAGCATTGCCACTTGTACATTCCCTTGAAATTTTCTCTTTGGAAAATACATCACTTCAAATGCAATTATAATGTTATCAGTAATAAGCCTTCTTGGGACGAAAGCGCTTTAAGTCTCTAAGATGATCATAGGGAGGACTTTCTTCAAATGATTAGCTAATACCTTAGATACAATTTTGTAAATTACATTGCACAGCATTATAAGGCGAAGGTCAACCATTACAACAGATTTATTTTTCTTTAGAACCAATGTTATGTTTGTATCATTCAAACCTTAAGGTAAGTATCCCAAGTTAACATACTTTAAACAAGCAGCTGTGATATCTTCTCTAATAATAGATTGAAAATTTTAATAAAATGTAAGGTTCAAACTATTTAGGCCAAATGCTTTGTCAGGGTGTATAGATAAAATAGCATCTTTCACCTTCTTTGCAAAAATTCAGAAGTTAAGATTTTATTCTATTCATTTGAAATTTTATGATTAACACAATTTAGGACCAAATCGCCATTATATCCTACTAAGTAAAATAACTCATTGAAATAGTCAATCATGACCTTCTCAAGACTATTTTGCTACATTTTCCCATTTCTCATATCATCTTTCAACTGAGAAATCGAATTACATTTTTGGCAAAAATGTACATTAGCATAAAAATATCTGGAGTCTGAGTCTCCCTCTTGGAGCCAAAATTGCTTTGCTCTCTGTTTCCATAAATCCTCCAATTGTTGTAGCATAACCAAGTAATCTTTTTGTGCCTTGCAAAAACTTTCAATAGACATTCTATCATGGCCTCCTTTAAACAGATTCATTTACTGTTGACAATCTTTTTTTCTTTCTTTAAACTTTGATACTAGTTGCTGCCCCAAGTACTCAAATCACAGCCACATGAATTCAACTTATTTTGAATTGGGTCGCTACTATATTTCACCTAGCTCTCATAAACCACCTTCAAATACTGATCTTTCCGAAGCCATCTATTTTCGAATTGAAACTTGCTACTCTTTAGTCTATAAATCAAGGTAATTGGCTTCAAAAGTAAAGAGGAGTAATTCAAGCTTGCAATATTCAAGTTGAAGACTTTTGCTTCTTTGAATAATCTAATCCACTGTGCCAAGGCTAAAGCTCTATCTAGTCTTTCCTTAATGAAATCATCTATACCTCTTTCTTATTCCCATGTGAAAAGGTAAACTTGAATCCCTAGATCTCACGGATCATAGAATTAATTGCATCCCTAAAACCTACACAAAGCTATAAAGGGTAAGGGTTTCTTTCCCTTTTTTCTCCATTGGAGATAACAAGTAATTGAAATCTCCAATCCAACACCATGGAAGATTTGATTTATTACTAGAAGGTTCCGTAAGTCTCTTTTTCTTGATCACTCAGGATAACCATGATAACCTGCCAATCTCTATTTGTTCATTCCTTCAATTTAAACCTCTACATAAATATAATTTCTTGAATAACTAATCAAGTTTATCATTTCCTACTTGCACAGTAGCATTACAATCCCCTCATCCATTTCTAATATTACCAATTACAAAACATTCGTCAAATGAGATTCCACTCTAATCCTTTCCATTTGGGCTTGACTAATCATAGTTTCCATTATAAAACAATATTGGGATGCTTTGACTTAGTCAAGTCTTACAAGACTGGAATTGTTTGTAGGTTCCCAAGCCCACAATAATTCCAACTAATTGTGCTCATCGGTGTTGGCAAGCTTGGGTTCTAAAACCCGCCACTAATAAGTTTTTTGACCCATGCAGCATCTCCTAAATTAGGCTAAAATTATTTTTATTAGATAAGGCCCAAATATCCTTTCCTTCCTCTGTGTGTCCTCTTTTGAAATCTATGAGTGTTAGATCGTGAGATGTCTCTTCCTCATTTATATGGAAATTATCCTAATTATCTTCAAAATAAGATTTGTTTTCTTCTTTTCCTCCTAAATTTCTGTCTTTTCTTCTCTTATCTAAGGAAATTTTTGGATTATGTTGTATAACCAAATCTCCTCCATCGATAGTCATTCAGTCCCTCTAGTCACTTTGATTACCTTAATTTTTCTTCCACATTGTGTGTCGGAGCCAGTTTCTTCAATCCTAGTTTGGTGATGTCTTCCTTGAGCCCTCATTCATGGCCTATATGCAAATTCAATGGGGCATTGATCACATTCATACAACTTTATGCAGAATCTTTCTAAGTGACCAAGAACTCCACCAAAAAAAACAAAACAAAACAAAATAAAATGTTGGCAATCTCTTATATTTAAATTGTATCCAAAACCATTCTCCACCATTTTTCTAAGCTTTATCTTTCTTTTGAGTGGATTTTTAACATCTAAAAATATGCTAATCCTTAAAAACAATTTCCAAATACCTCCAAAATTATTAGGATTAGCCTCCCTAAATTCTCTAATATAATCTCCTATGCCCTTGCATACTTGTTCATATAATAATCCAATCGAAAGATCATACACCTACACCTAGATAGTAATGTGTGTAAGTAGAATGTTTTGTGGTTGTTCTCCTGGCATTATCTGCTCTAATATGAGAAGATGTCAATCAGAAGTCCATGGTCCTCCTAACAAGATCCATTGTAAATCTAGCTCATGAAAAGGTAGAAAGAAATAAGTCGTATTATTTAATTTCTTGATGCAAATTCCTTTAATTGGTTGCCAACTTGATGCAATAGTGTTTTTAAAAGCTATAAAATTGATGTTTTTGCTTGTTAACAATCTACCAACCATACAGAGTAAGGGTTGAGAGATATTCTCTTCTTCTTGATCTTCCAATGTCACTCCACCTTTTTCTTCTTCAGCTAAAGTAATCTATGCATAATGATTTGTTAACAGTTCCATAGTACACTAGGAACTGGATTCTTTAGCAAGGAAAAAAGGTGAAGTCAAGAAAAAAAATGAATCAAAAACTTATCATAAAGATAAAAAATATGTACACTTGTCACAAATGGCGATGGTTATGGTGACAAATGCTGCAACCTTGGTGGAAAAAATTTCAAATTTAATGAGGGTCATTAAAAGACTCACGAAGCATGTCCGAAAGTAAAACTCTTAAATCTTGAGGTTGATGAACAAGGTGGACAATATTGATGCTAGTTGGATGATGGATAAACAAATTGAGGCTCAATACGAAAGTGAAATATCCGCAAGGAAACAATCAACCAAAAATGAAGAGATTACAACAAAAGAACTACAAGTTTCCAATGGACTAATTCCTATCGATCCACTGAAAAAGCTTATTATGGAGATTATCAAACATAAGCTTAAGGGATGTTCTGAGTTATTTATGACTTACTCTAAGCCTTATACTCGAAGGATTGATGATTTAAAAATGTTAATTGGTTAATAACCCCCAAAGTTTCAATAATTTGATGGTAAGAGCAACCTAAAGCAGTATGTGGCTCATTTCACTAAAACTTGTAATAATGTTGGGATATATGGAGATCATTTAGTAAAGAAACTTGTTCGATCATTAAATGACAATGCTTTTGATTAGTATATTGACTTGGAGGCAGGTTCCATTAATAGTCAGGGGTAACTGGAACATGAGTTCCTCAATCATATCTACAACACTTGAAAGATAATCACATGATTGAACTCACTAACTCTCGCCAATAGAAGGAAAAAATTGTCATTGACTACATCAATTGCAGGAAAAATTTGAGTCTTAACTACAAAGATCAATTGTTAGAGACTTCAGCCATTGAGATGCGTATCCAATGAATGGATTGGAATCTTTGCTAAATACTTCAAGAAATCAAACCAAAAACTTTTGAAGATTTAGCAACTCATGCACATAGTATTGAAATGAGCATGAATTTTAATGAATAAGAAGACTTAAGTAATGCCGATGATGATGAAGATGTTGGGAGCAATTAATTTTCATCTTCAAATAACAAATGCTCTTTGATAAGAGCCCAAACTATCAATAATGCTCTTAGATAAGAGTGTAAACTATCTAAAATTCTCAAGTCCCCAAGTATCTAAATCCAAGTTTTGAAGTCTCCAAATCCATGACTCAAGTCTTCAAGTTTTCAAATCAAAAAATCAAGTCTCTAAGTCTTTAAGTCAAGGCTCAAATCTCTAAGTCTCTAAGTCCAAGACTTAAATTTTTAAGTATCCAAATCAAAGACTCAAGTCTTCAAGTCTTCAGCTCAAGTCTTCAAATTCTAAAAACTCCTTGATAAGAGTCTCAGCTATCAATAATGCTCTTTGATGTGAGCATAAATTATCTAAAATTTTTTAGGTAAAATATCTCATATTCTCTGTGGAAAGAGCTTAAACTATCTATAAAGCTCTTAAATATAAGCATAAACTATCTAAATATTCAATGTTTCCCCATATGCTCCTGGATAAAATCTTAAAATGTCAATAAAGCTCCTAGATACAAGCATAAACTCAATAAATATTCAAAATCTCCCCATGTGCTCCTTGATAAGAGCTTAAACTATCAATAAGGCTCTTAGATACAAGCATAAACTATATAAATATTTAAAATTTCCTTGTGTACTTCTTGATAAAAGCTTAAACTATCAATAATGCTCTTAGGTATGAGCATAAACTATCTAAAATTTTTAAGTTAAAGTCTCCCCATGTGCTCCTTGATAAGAATGTAAATTGTGTATTAAGTCAAACTCAAGTAAACTCCATGACATGAGTATAAATTGCCAATCAAATTAAAGTGGACTCCTTAACATAAGTATAAAATGCCTACTCAAGTTAAATATGCTTCTTTATGCACGAGCTTAAACTAGGTGTTACACATAGCCCGCATGAGTATAAACTGTGTACGGCACCCCTCTCAAAATGATGTTTACTTTGAATTATGTTATGACTTGATCTATTTATTCGGTTCATAGGCAGATAAGAGGACTTCATCACAAAAATCTCTAAGTATTGGCAATCCATGAGTCTATGATGATTCCAAAAAGAGATATAGTTCTTGATGATAGTGAGCAGCATGTTTGCAGAAGGGTTCCATAACTTAAGGAATGATTGGAGGATTTCTTGTTGTAAACATATTTGGAACAATGGAGAGAAAAAGGAAAAATTCTCAAATACTTCAGTCTTGCCTCATTTGTGTGTGATTGGCACTTCTTTCATCAAGACTTGAAGTGGGGCTATTTGTGGACATATTAATTTTGCCTAATTGAAGGGTGACACGTGTAAAATAATATACTAGTTATTAATTCAAAATTTTCTATTTATCTTAAAATTTATTCAATTTAATTCCAAAAGATAAGTTGATTTTAATTAATACTTTAGAATTTATTTTATACTCAAATCAAATATTGACTAGTGTCAAAAATAAAGTATCTACATCTATGAACTAATCAAATCAAAGATATTCAAAATTATTTCTTGATATCTAATATTATCTCTTGATATTTGATATTATCTTATCAAAGAGATAACCATAAAAAAAGGTTCAAGTCAATTTGGAATTCTCCCATCCAGCATCTATATAATGGGAGTGACCAAAGCTCATTCTACACACACAACACAAGTGCTAGCAAGTGAAAGGAACTTTGCAGGGGTCCAGCAATTCTCCCAATCAAATTCAAGGAGATTTACGATATTTAAGGCATTCTTCACGAAGCTCATTTATTTTTGGCATTTGATTTGAGATTAAGGTGTGAACTCCTCGAATTAGTGTTATTTTCTTCAACAAAAATTCAATGAAATCCATGGCGTTTAAGGCATTCTTTGTAGAGCTTATATATTTTGGCATTTGATTCGAGATTAAGGTGCAAAGTCATCGAATTAACATTATTTTCTTCAAATTGAATTCAAGGAGATCCACAACATGCAAGGTGTTCTTTGTGGAGTTCACTAAATTCAAGATCATATTTGGAAGGAAGAATTAGAGGATTTTATTAGAGATTGAATCTACAATTGATAAATTTGAATTTCATTTTATTTGTATGTTTTTTTTTTTGTAATTTAATTTTTACAAACTAAGAAATTTGTGATTACAAATACCGCAAGGGAAAATGCTAGTTGAATTTAGTTTTTCATTTTGCCTCAAACACCAATAAAGTATAATTCATGTTCAAGTAAATTCAAGAATCTCTATTTTAATTTTTAACTAGAAGTACTTCAAAAAACAATTAAACAAACACAATATGAATATATATATTATTGAAGATTAATATGATCATATATGTTTTCAAATGCGAAAGTTTGGTAGCATCAAGATTGTTATCTTTTAAGACATATTAGTAGAGAATTTTATCCAAAAAAAATATTTTAAATAGTGAGAGAGGTGAACCAACTTGTAAATTGTGTTAAAGCTATTGACTACTTTAATATCAAATATTAAGACCAAATATCACCAAAAGAGAGATAGTTTTACTATGAAGAACATTTTAAAATCTTGATCAATGTTTAAATTCTAATACTACAAACGAACCAAAGATGTGATGGACAAAACCATTTTTTTTATTTTATGTTGTTGCAAAAAAGAAAAAAGCATATTTTCATGTCATAGTTTCAATAAAAATAACACTCTTTTATTCTCATTATTATAACTATAACTTTCAAACCAAAAATAGCTATTAATTTAAAAATAATTAAATTTACTAACTAATTGAACAATATTTTTTTTATCCTCCCAATAAAAGGAGCCCATACTAAAATTTAATATTATTTTTAGCTCCTATATAATTTGACTGATAAGATACAAAGAAAAAAAATGAAATCCACAATAAATTAGGTAATGAGAGTAGTTTAATGCCTAAGAGGGGTCAAATTACTTTTTATTCAACGAAAGTATAATTATTCAAAAATATTTTCCTTTGAATAAAATTTTCAGTTTTATGCAGAAAATATTTTAAGATACTAGTTGGAACTTGTAAAATTAGTTAACTACTAGTCAAAATAATAAAGATATAAATAGTATACTACAATTAGAGCCACACTAATATTTGTAATGGCACATAACCTATGTCCATCACTTCAACTTTCACTTAGAAGAGAAATTTGTCAACTTAATATGAGATAGTAATATTTGTACAAGATAAATACAATTATTTGATAGTAGGAAAAATAAAAACCGAATATCCTAAAAGGGTAATAAGTAGACTCCAAACAACAACCAAAAGCTAGTCGGGATTCAAAACATTGTTGATCTCAACCTAATAGATAGCAAAAATGTACACATCAAGAAAGACCTTTGCAGCAAGATTTTCTTTTCTACTCTTGTCTAATGTCTAAGAGTGGATAGCCTAAATAGGCTTGTGCCCTTAAGACAAAAATCTCTATCAAGTCGAGGTGGAGCCAAAAGGGACTAAAGGAGTGTAGTTCCTATATTATTTCTTGAGAATGATATTGAATAGATTGAGTCAAGATAGCCTGAATAGAAGTTTTATATTGAAGCTATTGTGTTAGAGTAATAAGGATAAGCAACAGGCTATAGCCATAGTAGAGCTTACAAGATAATAAGAGGTGTTGGGGAGCTTTGCTTGAGTTCGGAAGAGCAAGATTCAAATTTAAAAAAAAAGTTGACATAAAGACTTGTGTAAAAAATGGAAGTATGTAGTTGAAGGAGAGATGCTTAGTCTAAGGTGAACGTTGCCCATTGACAAATTGCAACCTTGCGGTATGGTGGCAATCAAGGAAGGTAATAGGTTAGCGAGAAAGTATTTGGTTGAAGAAAGAATGCCTTCTTGGCAAGAGAGAAAAATGCAAGAATTCTTTTTTTTTTTTCCATAACATAACTTAGCTAAAGTTTCATCAAAATGTTTAATCGAGCTGACATCTATAGAACAACCATAGAATAAAACTCTTTTTTTTTTTCTTTACGTGTATGCAAATCCATGCAACTTAATTAAAACAAGTAAGAAATTGAACTACTAGATCAATTCATCTCATATATCAAATAATTTTAAAGGAAAGAAATAAATCTTTTTTTAAGTTCAATATTCATTGGAAGTGATATTTTAGATGCAAATAAATCATATCTTATAAATTATTTCCTTTTTATTGGTCAACCTTTTTTAATCCTTTCATTTTTGTTCTTTACTAAACAAAAGATGGGATGTTGCATATTCTAGAATATTGTGGAATCAACTACTTTATGATCAAGTATGGGGGAATTTTTGTCAATTTCACTTGCCAAGGATTGATGCATGAGTTGATTGATGCGAGAGTTACTACCACTCTATACAACTGGCTCTAAACTCTCCTTCGAAACTAAAACTAGACCACTACAGTTAATTCCAACAGCAACACCTCTACTACTTCTCTTCACCCAAAAGCGTATTGAGAAACCCAGTGCTCGATTTGTTCTATTCACATAATGCATCAAAGGCAAGTACACTTCTTGTCTTTCTTCACCACCAAGTTCTTCAAGATATAAACATATCTTAGTCTTTTCACTGCAAGGTCCTTCGAAGGCAATTACACCTCATTATTCTTCACCACAAGATCCATCGAGACAAACAAATAAAACCAAGAAATGAAACAATTTACAATACAACGCATGCAAGAGACTTGACTTAACTCTACAACTACGCTTAAGAGTATTTTTCCCATCTTAGAATTACTAAAACATGTTTCACGTTCTTTCATTTATATTGACCATCAATCGCTATAAATGAACTAGTATGTTAAATGGCCATTTTGATAGATAATAACGAGTGATCCATGTTGTTACTCAAATAATGTACTTACTCGAATGAACAATATTGATATCCATATTGATATTCTCTAAAAAATCGCCTACCATGCTTTTTGCTTCACCACCTTTCACGTGATGTTTTCAGTAACCCTTCCTCTATCTCGCTATGCTAGCCATTGTACCTTCATTATTGTGGTAATTGCAATTTAATGATGCTATGTCTAGTTTTCCACAACTCCTAGTTATTTTTGCCAACAATAAACAGATGATCAGATTCTTCATAAATATCATTAATAAACTTGTGATTTCATTCAACACAATTAATGTCTATTAAGCTACTCATTCCTAACTTGGACTAGGTCAGACCCATTCAAATCCTCTCCTCCTCAAGTTCTGCCAAGCCTATAATTGTGCCACATCACCATCCACATAAGAAATTTTTCCCCTAATCAATTATTGTAACTTAAATCTATTTGGTGATTCCACATATTTAGGCTTCTAAATCACATAGATATATTTTGCAAGAGAAACAAAATTTAGAGTCAAATGAGATAAGATATGGGATTAATTTAGATGGTCTTCACGAACAAGGAAAGACATATTCTAGTTATTTATGAAGATAGATTCTAGAAGAGATTTCAAATTCTTAGTAAATTGCTTAAAAATATTTAGTATGATCAAGCAGAAAGAAAAATCTTGCCTTAAATAATTAAGAAGGTTATCATTAACAACAAGAAAATAATAGAAACAGAAAAAAAACCGCTAATAATAATTTTATAAATTGAGCACATTAAATCTAGCTATAAGGTGCACATCTTAAATACAAAATTCAACCACGTGATGTTCTTTCCATAGGTAAGAAAGAAGATTTAACTAACCAAATATAAAAGATATGCTATAGTAGTCCTGTCTAAGATAATCTTGAATTGACAAGGAAAGATAGTTCCATATAGCAAAAAAGAAAGTTCCAATAAATTTTTAGAGAATAATTTATATTAATCATATAACAAATATGGTCATAATCTATAGCTATAAATTTACGCAAAAATGGTCAAAGAGTCGCCAAGTAAAAATATTCAATACTACTACATTCTACTTTTCTCAAAAATTGTACAATATTAGTCTAATATAAAAATAAAAGAGCAATTGAAAACAATAAAAATAGAAAATGACAGTCAAAGCACAACTAATATAGGCCTTACAAACAAATATTCATTTACTTTGTCTATTGCTTTGTGGTATATTACACTTATATATTTGGTCTCAAGAAATTTTATTATTTTTTAATGTATAAAAAAAATTATAAGTTGAAGTATTAGTTCATATTCTTCCTCATGCAACACAAAGATTATTGGAAATGTCATTAATTAATTAATCTTTCATATATAATTTGAACCCTTTCAAATATTTTTAAAAAATGATATATATATATATATATATATAACATAGGCATGGATGCTTGTCCACTAGGCTTGCTCCAAGAACAAGAACATCAAAGAAAGCCAATTTTGGTAAGTTTAAATTATGAGTTTTTAGTTGTTGTTTCCAAAGTATTATCAACGTGCAGTAGTGAAATTAGATAAATCAATAAACCAATTTAGATTATCAAAAACAGATATGCATATTTATCAAATTATAAATTTAGGTATAACATGCATGATCCAAATTCATCATAATTAGGGCATAACAAAATTCATGCATATATTCAACTAGATACGAGTCCAGGGAAAGCCAAAAATTACATATCAATGGAGACATCAAAACAATAAAGCATGATGTCAATATGTGTAATTTAATACAACGAAAGCAGAGAACTTAACTGAAGATTTTGTATCGTAACAAAACTAATTAAAAGACAAAATCACAGAATTTTATTTGCCTTGAAGAAACCAACACCTCAACTCACTAGTGTAATGGGTACAACATTACTCCTCCCAAGATGAGATGATCTAGAACGATCAGAAGCACTTCGTCTCATTCACCTCGAATAGTACTCAATCGCCAGAATCAAAATAAGATAGCCAAAAATGGAAAAGGTAGAGAGAATATATCAATATATCATAGAAGATTAGAGAGGGAAATATTAGAGATTTTAATTTTGCCAAGTTATGTATTTTAAAGTCTACCAAAGGCAGACTATTTAAGAAAAAACTAAAGCTGGCTGTAGCTAGAGTCTACTAGATGGTGGCTTCTAACATGTCTGCCATATCTCTAATTATCAGCCTAATCTCTAACAGATCATGACCTTATCTGATCAGATCAAACTAATCTCTAATGATCTCCAATGGGTCTTTACTTAATCATACCATTATTTCATCAAGCTCTTATCCAATTCGATCTTTACTTAGTTAGACTTTTATCTGATCAAGCCCTAGTTAAGTAGTTTGAATTTTAAATTCAAAATTCCAATTAAATTTTGTCTAAAAAGATAAGAATGAGACTAAGACAATTTTCCCTAACACCCATGCTTGGATCCAAAGCCAGAGTTGGGCCGAGCGGTGGCAACAGCACCGTGCGTGTGGTTCACTTATATAAACCTCTTAATGAACACTTTGTTAAGCATTTATTCATAAGTTAAATATAAACTAGTCTACACTTATTTATAAAACCAATGTGGAACAAGTGAAGGGTTAAATAACCCTTTAACTCCTCCACTTAGTTTTATATGGCACAAGTAAGTTTCCTCTTTATCAAAGTTACTATATGGGACAACTCAATATACAACACTTGACCATTTTTTTCTTTCTCTATTTCAACACCATAATTATCTTTGTATTCCAACTATAATTGGCATCTATCCAAATATAATTAAACATATAATTAAGCTTCAATAATGCCAATTACAATAATCCCCCACAAATCTATAGATAATGGCTATCAGATTCAACATAGCTTACTTTCAGAAATGGCATCTTCTAATTTGAACCACTCCTTAAGTTATCCAACTTCTGCTATGATAGAGACAAATGGATATAAGCCTTAAATTTGTACTCGTAATTATGATTGCATCCATTAGTAACAACAAGTTAAAGGCTATATACTAATCTTTAGAGTTGACACATTAAGGCCATATGTCCCAATCCTGTATCATTAATGTTTGTCAAGGAACAACCCAATTCCTTTAGTCCTAGCTAAAAGACTACATTCACTTAGTTGGGCATCTCTAGGGATGCACTGCTAGCATCTCGTCTAAAAGACTTGATCCTATTTAGAGTTAAACTTTTACTATACCAGTAGTAATCAACATCTACCAAGCATTCAGGGGAGAGACATCAAATACAAAGTATCAATTTAATTTTAGGTGCAACTTGATATACTCAGCAGTTTGTTTATACCACATTAAACCTACTTTGTAGGATCTCCACTTGGTAGGTTGGGTTGCCACTATAGGTATATCACTGATGGATTTGCAGTCCCATTCCCAACCTGAATTTATCAACTGAGGATAAATCAAGTCCTTTAGTTAGAAGGTCTACAATATTGTCTTTTGATCTAATAAAATCAATTACTATAATCCTATCAGACACTAACTCTCTTATAGACTTCAGACTAACTTGGATGTGTCTGTTAGCCTTTTGATTGAACTTTTAACTTCTGATCTTTACAATGTGGTTTGGTTATCACAATGTACTATAATTCCCAAAAAAGGTTTGGTAGGCAATTGTACCATCAACCCATATAGTCATTCTACCTCTGTCCTAGTTGTATCTAAAGCACATAACTTAGCCTCAAAAGTGGACCGAGTTATCAAAGTCTGTTTATTAGACTTCCAAGAGACAGTGCCCCTACCTAAGGTATACACCCATTACTTTTGGAGTTTTTGGCTATCCAGCTAGCATTACTATACCTTTTCAGCACTGCAGGAAATCTCTTGTAGTGTAAAGCTAGTGAAGGTGAGCCTTTTAGATAATGAAGAACCTTATCCAAAGCCTCCCAATAGGTTCGATTAGGACAATTTGTATATCTATCAAATTTCGAGACCGCAAATGAGATATTAGTCTCAACCCATTTGCAAGATATTACAAGCAACCAATTGTTTGAGAATACCTCAATTGAGATACTAGTACACCAGTTTCATTCTTAAAGAGAGCCACTGAAGGATCATATGGTGTTTTTGAGATTCTACTTTATTTATAGCTAAATTTCTCAATTATCTTATCAATATAGTGAGATTGAGAGACTGCTATACCCTCAATTGAACTAGTCAAATTAAGTCCAAGATTTATTTCAGTAATACCTATATATTTCATTTCAAACTTATTCTTTAAGAAACACTTAATCTCATTGATAAGCTTAAATATCATCTACATATAGGTATAACACAATACAGTTATCACCTTTAACTTTGGAGTTGATGCACTTGTCATTATCATTTATTGTGAAGCCAAATGACAACATGGTTTTGTTAAACTTTTCATGCCATTGTTTAGGTGCTTGTTTCAAACCATAAAGTGATTTAACAAGCTTGCAAACTTTTCACTCATTTCCAGAAGCTACAAATCATTCAAGCTAATCCATATAAATTTATTCCTCAATGTCACCATACAGAAAAACTATTCTCACATCCATATGGTGAATTGTTTTCACATCCATATAGTGAATAGGAAAATCATATATAGAAGCCAGTGATATAAGAACTTGGATGGTAGTCAAACAAGTTACTGAGGAATAGGTGTTGAAGTAATCTATTCCCTCATTTTGCCTAAATCCTTAAGTAACTAGCTTGGCTTTAAACTTATCAATAGTTTTGTCAAACTTAAGTTTTTTTTTAAAGATCCATTTGCTTTCTATAATAGTATACACTAGAGAGAGATCGACTAATTCCCATGTCCCATTTAAGAAGATAGAGTCTATCTCACTTTTAAAGGCTTCTTTCCAATGCTTAGCTTTAGGAGAAGCCATAGCATCCTTGAAGGTAACGAGATCGACTTCGATATTGTAAGTAACAAAGTCACTCCCAAAGTCATTAGCAATTCTAGCTCCTTTACTTCATCAGGGTTTATCCAGTTCTCCAGGAATTGTGTCGGTAATACTAAGACCAGCCCCAACATTTGTCATCTTTTCCATATGATCAGGAATCAATGTAGACTCAAGGGTTAAATCTAAAGAAACATTTTGAGGTGTCCCAGTCTTCATGGGAAACACGTTCTCAAAAAAAGTAGCATTTCAAAATTTAACTATAGTGTTCACATCTATGCCCAGAATTTCTGATTTAATAACCAAAAATCTCATAGCATAAGATATTTCCACATAGCCTAGAAAGGCCACATCAACAGTCTTAGGACCTAGCTTCTTCCTCTTGTGTTTAGGAATTAGAACTTTTGCAAGACGCTCCCACATATGGAAGTATTTTAGACTAGATTTCCTGTCTTTCTAGAATTCAAATTGAGTGCTTTCTTTATGTTTTAGGGGAACTCTATTTAGAATATGGCAAGCCATATTCAGAGCTTCCCTCCACATGTACTTGGGCAATCTAGAATTCAAAAGCAAACTGTTAATCATGTTTATAAAAGTTCTATTCTTGCGTTCAACTATCCCAATTAAAGCGGGAGAATAAGGGGTAGTTTCTTCATAAACTATGTTGAAATTCTGGTAATATTCATGAAATGGGTTGGACCCATATTCTTCGCCCCTATCTAACCTTAACATTTAAGTTTTCTACCAGTTTGTGTTTCGACTTCATTTTTTAATGTAATGAACTTTTCTAGTACTTCATCTTTATGTTTTAGTAAACAAATATAACAATACCTATTGCTATCATCTATAAAAGTGATAAAGCATCTTTTATTGTCTTTTGTTAAGACCCTATTGAACTCTCAAATATCTGCACTAAGTCAAGAATTTCAGTTTGTCTTTCAACTGAGTGGTAAGGCTTTCTAACTTGCTTCGCTTTAGCACAATTTTAACATTTATGACCTCATTCAATTTCATGTTTAGGAATTAGATTTAAGTTCATCATTTGTTTGATAGAATTGAAATTTAAGTATCCTAAATAGCTATGCCAAATAGATGAATTCTCAATGACATTAATGATAAGAAAATTAGAAAAATCAACTTAATTGGAACTAATAATGTTCTCAACTCACAACTTAAACAAACCATTGGAAAGATAGCTTTTACAAATAAAAGTGCCGTAATATAAAAATTACAATTTTATTTAACTTGAAGAAATTTCATAAGCCTCCCTAACTATTATAGAGCCACTAATTATGTTTCTACAGACTTTTCGAACATGATGCACCATTTGTAGAGACAATATGCACCCCAAAGGAAATTTCAGGTCCACGCATCCTATCCCAAACACTTTAGCTACACTTAAGTTCCCCATCGTCATAATCCTTCCCCTAACAGGTTGTTAAGACATAAATAGTGATTTGTCAGTACAAACATGCACGTTAGCACTAGTGTCTATCAGCTAATCATAAGGTTCATAGATAAAGAATAATTTGAGTTTGAAAGAAATGTACTCGTCAATGGATACATTAAGAACTCTAGCTTCACTAGTGTCTCCAACAACCATGTTGACAACTAGTCAAGCAGACTGGGCTTTAACCTTAGTTTTCTTAGAGGGACACTCCTTAGCCTAATGCCCCTTTTGTCTACAGTTTTAGCAAGGCCTATTAGCCTTAGGTTTCTTATTATTTTTACCTTTTCCTTTATCGATGGTTTAAGAGTTCGAGTTCAAGTTGACTTTTTTCTTTCTTACTATTATATGTGCCTTAAGATGATACTCAATAGGAACATTAAGAGATTGATTTTTATGTTTCTCTTCAATGCTTATGGCAATCATTAGATCACCTAAAGTCAATTTTCCTTTTTGATGCTTTAGAGTCATGCCAAAACTTTTCCATGACTTAGGAAACTTATTGATAATTGACATGATCATAAATTTCTCAAGAAGTTTCATATTAGCATTAGCTAGGGAATGCTCTAAATTGATTAGTTCATGTGTCTGTTTAGATACAGAACTGCCCTCAACCATCTGATACTTCAGGAATTTGAAAACTGAATACTTTTTGTGCCCTTGCTTTTCAATATTATATTTCCTATCCAATTCATCCCATAAAACCTTAGCCATATAGGAATCAAAACAATATACATCAAAGAGTGTATTAGACAAAGTTTACAGAATTAGTTCTCGAACAATCTAATCCCTCACTTTCCAATCGACTAGTTCATTAGTTTTAGGATCAGTTTCAATTAGTTCTGGCATAGTCAGCTGAATCAATGAAAGAAGACCTTTCATCATCAACTAGATTTTCATGCATTGTTGCCAACATTTAAAGTACTGGCCCATGAATTTTTTCGGTAGTCTAGAAAGGTCAATTTTTGCTGACACTAAATCACCAACAACATATGAAATTGAAGCCAGTGCAGATTTCTTAAGAAATAAAATAACAATCCTAAAGCAAATATCTAAGAAAACAACCAAAATTTCCAAGCAAGATTCCTTGACTGGATATCTAATCAAATATCTCAGCAAATAAAACACACGTAAAGTTCATTTTTTCAAGATTGTTGTTTCCAAAGTATTATCAACATACAACATTGCCACTAGATAAATCAATAAACCAATTTAGATTATCAAAAACAGATAATCACAAGATGGCAAAATGTGCGTATTTTTCAAATTATAAATTTAGGTATAACATGCATGATCCAAATTCAGCATAATCAAGGCATAATAGAATTCATACATATATTCAACTATATACAAGAGCAGGAAAAGCTAAAAATTACATATCAACTGAGGCATCAAAACAATAAAGCATGCTGTCAATATGTGTAATTTTATACAAGGAAAGCTAGAAACTTATCTAAAGATTCTGTATCGTAACCGAACCAACTAAAAGACCAAATCACATAATTCTATTTGTTTTGAAGAAACGAATACCTCGACTCACCAGTGCAACAAGTATAACGCTGCTCCTCCCAAGATGAGATGATTCAGAATGATTAGGTGCACTTCGTCTTGTTCACCTCGAAGATTACTCAATCGCCGAAATCAGAATAACATAACTAAAAATGGAAAATGTAGGGAGAATATATCAATATATCAAAGAGGATTAGAGAGGAAAATATCAGAGATTTTAATTCTGCTGGGTTATGTATTTTAAAGTCTACCAGAGGTAGACTATTTATAGAAGAAATTAGGGCCGGCTGTAGTTAGAGTCTACTATATGGTGGCCTCTAACACATCTCTCATATCCCTAATTATCAGCCTAATATCCAACATATCTTGATCTTATCTGATCAAATCAGGCTAATCTCCAACGATCTCCAATGGGTCTTTACTTAATCAATCTGATTAAGCTCGTATCCAATCCTATCTTTACTTAGTTAGACCCTTATCCAATCAAGCCCCGGTTAAGTAGTCTGAATTTTAAATTCAAAATTTCAATTGATTTTCATCCAAAAAGATAAAATTGAGAATGAGACAACTCACCCTAACACCCACACCTGAATTTGGGCATGGCGACACTCATATAGTCCACTTATATGAACCCTTAATGAACACTTTATTAAGTATTCATTCTTAAGTTCAATATAAACTAGTCCACACTTACTTATAAAACCAATGTGGGACAAGTGATGGATTAAATAATCCTTCAACTCCTTCACTTGGTCTTATAAGGTACAAGCAAGTCTTTTCTTTGTCAAAGTTACTATGTGGGATAACTCAATATACAACACTTAAACCATTTTTTTTCTTCCTCTATTTCAACACCATAATTATCTATGGATTCCAACCATAATTTGCGTCTATCCAAATATAATTAAATATGTAATTAGGCTTAAATAATACCAATTACAACATTAGTTGCCTAAATGTGTTCCTAAAGTTCATTACATTTACACAGGCATATTTTCTCATATGATTGATTTTATTATTGAGATTAAATAAGTTCCAAGGTATGATATTCTAGAACCAAAGATGTTAGTGAGAAAAAATTAAAGAAAAATACAAATAAATGTATAAAAATTGAAGTACAAAATTACATCTTTAAAATGTAAAAAGAAATTTCTTTCATGTTGCTTCTCTAAAATTTAAAATTCAAGCACGGGATTATAGCTTTTAAATTGCTTTATAATCTGCTTTTATTTCTTCAATGTTGTCCTCTTAAAAATTCGAAATCTGAACATAGGCCCAGAGTTTTTTAAAATGGTTTGAAATCTTCCTTCAATATCAACACAAGGATGTACTAACCTACTAATCTAGAAGAGCTCATAATATCTTTTGAAATAAAATTATTTATAAATATTTAAATATGTCACAAAATAAAAATTTCTAATAGCCTCCAATAAAAAGCAAAACGAAAAAATTAGTCCCTTTATTTCATAGTTATTTTTTTAAAATAAGATTCTCTTGTTTAACATATGAAATATTTTTTTCAAAAATATTCTGATATCCAAATTAATAACATGGTACTATTAATTTTGAAATTTATTTACTATTTTTAAGAATAATAATACAAATTTATAAAAAGATAATATAAATATATGTACAAGTTTACCACTAGAGGTATAAACGAGTTGAGTCAAGTCTGAATGTAATAGATTCAAACTCGACTCATTTGTTAATTCACGAGTTCAAGCTCGACTCGACCTGGGTTGAGCCTAAATAGCTAATCTCATGTTCGATTCATTGGAATAGATGAAAACTCAGTGAGTTTTAACAAATTTGATTTGATAAAACTCGTCATAGATAAGTAGAAAAACTTGATTTGTTAACCTTAGATAAGTTCAAACTAGTACAGGTTTGGTTTAACACAAGCTCATTTAAAATAAAAAAATTATAATTATAAATTTTTTAAATAATTTTATTATATATTTTTTTAAAAATAAAAAATTAAATTATTATTATAAATTTTATTACATGTGTCTAATTATAATTATATATATAATAAAAAAAACTCATTTAGGCTTGCGAGCTTTGCGAGTTGAGTATCATTGAGTTCGACTCGACTTAGCTCATTTTATTTGACTGATAAGTTAAAACTCAGCTCAATTTAAACTTAAAAAAATAAAATTAAATATAAACTTTCATCAAATTGAGCCTCAAATATTTATAAATTATCTCATCTCATTTAAATGGATGCCTATTTGCCACAATAATTTGCACACAAATTCAAAATAAATTCATACAAATGGGACAAGATAATAAAATATTAACGGTAACAACCCCTACAAAAGAGAAACCCAAGGCCAACACAGACACCCTACCAATTTCTTCCCATAAATTACATTCTTCCGTTCCGACATCCAAAAGCTCCCCCACCACAAATGGCCACCCACCGACACCATTTCTTCCTACGCGTCCTCCCTTTCCTAACCACCCTCCTTCTGTCCGCCGCCGATGACTCCGCCGTCATGTCGAGGCTCCTCTCCTCCCTCTCCCCAGCCCCCTCTGGCTGGTCTTCCTCCAGTCCTTTCTGCAATTGGACCAACGTCAACTGCGATTCCACCTCCTCCTCCTTCGTCACTGGAATCAACCTCAACTCCGCCGGAGTCGGTGGCTCCCTCCCACCAGAGCTCAACCGGCTTTCGCAGCTGAAATCCCTTGCCCTCCAAAAGAACTCTCTTACTGGAACTCTGCCCTCTTTTGAAAACATGACTTCTCTTGAAGAGATCTATCTAGACAACAATGACTTTACATCTGTCCCCAATAACTTCCTTTTAGGCCTTACAAATCTTCAAATTTTCAGTATAAGTGAAAATATCAATCTGAGCCCTTGGCAAATACCTTCTTATCTGACTGAAAGTACAAATCTTGTTACTTTTTATGCTAGCAATGCTAGTATTACTGGGATCATTCCTGATATTTTTGGGTCCTTTCCGAATTTGCAAAACCTGAGGTTATCGTACAATAATCTGACCGGATCTTTACCCGGATCTTTTTCCGGCTCTGAGATTCTAAATGTTTGGCTCAATAATCAGAGACAAGGTTTATCTGGTGGTATTGATGTGTTAGCCAACATGACTCAGTTGTATCAGGTTTGGCTACATGCTAATGCGTTTTCTGGTGCGATTCCTGATTTATCAAAGTGTACGAATTTGTTCGACTTGCAGTTGAGGGATAATAGGTTTACAGGAGTGGTAAATCCTTCGTTGATGAACTTGCCGAGTCTTGCTAATATTACTTTGCAGAATAATAAATTGCAGGGACCTTATCCCCAGTTTCCACGCAAAGTTCAGGCTACTATTGGGACTACTAATAGCTTTTGTTTGGATAAACCTGGTCCTTGTGATCCGCAGGTGACGACGCTTCTTGATGTTGCCGGTGCCCTGGGGTATCCTATGTCCTTAGCAGAGTCTTGGCAAGGGAATAATGCCTGCCAAAATTGGAGATTTGTTAATTGTGATTCTCAGGGGAGAAATGTGACAGTTGTGAACATGGTTAGGCAGGGATTCTCGGGTAGTATTTCGCCTGCGTTTGCGAATCTGACTTCTTTGAGGAACTTGGTATTGAATGATAATAATCTCACCGGTGTAATTCCTAGTATCTTGTCTACTTTACCTCAGCTTCAGAGTATTGATGTGTCTAATAACAACTTATCTGGGCCGATTCCAGTGTTTCCTCCTGGTGTGAAGTTTGCGTATAGCAGTAATTTGTTACTTGGTAAGAATGAAAGTAATGGCGGCGGTGGAGGTGGTGGGGCGCCTGGAACAAATTCTGGTAATCAAGATGGAAGTGGGCCCGGGCCATCGAAACGCTCTGGTTCGGCTGCTATTATTGCTGGGGTGATAGTAGCTGTCGTGGTTTTTGTAGGAGTTATGTTGTTTGTTTCTTACAAATGCTATGTCAAGAGACAGCACAAAAGATTTGGAAGGGTAGAGGGCTCTGAACAAGGGAAGGAATTGGCGAAGCCTAATGGAACAAATGGAGTGAATGGATATGCTGGAGTCCCTAGTGAATTACAGAGCCAGAGCAGTGGTGATCATAGTGAGATTCCTGTTTTTGAAGGTGGAAATGTTACTATCTCCATACAAGTTCTTAGGCAAGTGACGGACAATTTCAGTGAAGAGAATGTATTGGGTAGAGGAGGATTTGGAGTTGTTTACAAGGGTGAATTGCACGACGGAACTAAGATTGCAGTGAAGAGAATGGAATCTGGAGCAATGGGCACAAAAGGAATGAACGAGTTCCAAGCAGAAATTGCTGTCCTTACCAAAGTTAGGCATAGACATTTGGTTGCACTTCTAGGGTACTGTATTAATGGCAATGAGAGGCTTTTGGTGTATGAGTATATGCCACAGGGAACTTTAGGCCAGCATTTGTTTGAATGGCAGGAACATGGCTATCAACCTCTTACTTGGAAACAAAGGGTCACAATAGCTTTGGATGTGGCTAGAGGAGTCGAGTATCTTCACAGCTTAGCCCAACAAAGTTTCATTCATAGAGATTTGAAGCCATCAAACATACTTCTTTCAGACGACATGAGAGCAAAGGTTGCGGATTTTGGATTGGTCAAAAATGCACCGGATGGGAAGTATTCTGTTGAGACACGATTGGCTGGAACATTTGGTTATCTTGCACCTGAATATGCTGGTAAGTTTGCCTATGTTGGTCTTTTTATGTTACATTTACTTAAGTAGCTGCAAAACCTGCATATTCTACAAGCATTGGCAATTATCCTCTGTAAGGCATCATAAAATCACCATACAACTTAAAGCAATATCTAATATTGTCATTATGGTTGCCATTGGATATTTACTCAAGATTGAACTTAGCATTGGTCCTCTATGGTTCGTTACTGCACATGTTTTCACGTTTTATGTTCTGGAGATGCCAATGAGGAACCAATGTGAGGCCGATACTGTGCAGTAGGTCATAAATCTCAATATGTTAGTTCACTGCAGTCACACGGCCAAATATACTGTTGAAAGAAACTTTAGAAACAACTCAAACGAGATAATTTCTCAACCACATTGGTTACGCTAAATCTGAAAATTGTCAGACTGTATCTTTTCTTTCCGTGGTGTTAAATATGGTTGAGACTCTTGGATGTTATGCTTTTCTTTACTTTCTTTGCATCTTTTAGTTCCTCTGATGATCTCATGAGTTTCATCTACACATCATTTGTCTGCTATTCAATCTTCGTAACTTTTTAGCCTCCAACATTCAAATGACCTCGAATGTGCGATTTTAAATAATTTCTTAGTACTTATAGTTTCCATTTACTTGTACAGCTACTGGAAGAGTGACGACAAAAGTTGATGTCTATGCCTTTGGAGTTGTTTTAATGGAGATTATTACCGGTAGAAAAGCACTTGATGAGACCATGCCAGACGAGAGGTCTCATTTGGTGACCTGGTTCCGCAGGGTCCTTATCAACAAAGACAACCTTCGAAAGTCCATTGACCCAATTCTTTATCCAGATGATGAAACTTATGAGAGCATATGCAAGGCTGCTGAGTTGGCAGGTCATTGCACTGCTCGCGAGCCGTTCCAGAGACCCGACATGGGACATGCAGTTAATGTCTTGGGACCTCTTGTAGAGCAGTGGAAACCATCTAAACCTGAAGAAGAGGACGGCTATGGCATTGATCTCCACATGAGTCTTCCTCAAGCCCTTCAAAGATGGCAAGCCAATGAAGGTACTTCTAGAATGTTTGGTGATTTGTCTTACAGCAATGAGACACAGTCAAGCATTCCCTCAAAGCCATCAGGATTTGCAGATACGTTTAGTTCAATGGACTGTAGATGACATTAAACATATGTCCGGATCATATCATAATCAAATGAAACAAGAAAGGGAGGTCTGTGCCCACACGGTTGAGTCTTCTTTGAGTCACTAAACAAGGTTGCAAATTTGTATTTAATTTATTCTTTTTCGACTTAACTTGCACCTGACAATTATTCTCTTATGATATTGTAACAAAACTGGAGTCGACAGAGTTGTTTGTTTTTCATTTGATTGCATTCTTTGGGGCCGAAGATTGGTACGGCAAAGATGACCTCATGATCATGACGGGCTCTGAGACAAAAGAGGGATCAATGTATGCAATGTATCGAATTCGGTGGTGTATCTTTATTTGTGTATGATATTTAAGTTTTCTTCCATATTATCAGGTTTTTGATATTTCAACTATTATTTTGGCTGGTTCGATGGAGTCGTTTAACAGCTTCAACTCTTCTGTTTGGATGATAATGTTGGCTGGTTTGACGGTTAAGGAGGTTTTAATGACTTGTTTGGATGGTCCTGAAGAAATAATTATTGCTGTTGTTGTAACAGGTAAAGAGTTAGATATGCAAATTGCAGAAATGAATTGTCCCACATTATCCCAGTGCAGTTATGCATGATTCCAGGCTGCACAGATTAGGTAGTTTTTGTAGATTCTTTCCTGCCAGCAGGATATTATTATTATTATTATTATTGTGGACCATTCCATTCAAAAGGAAAAAACAAAAAAAAACAAATATGTGTAAAGTTCAACAAATTTGCTGTAACTAAGCTGGCTATGTGGGGAAAAGCTTGATTCTGCGGAACTTCCGTATCCGCGTCTCTCACATGGGGGGGTTTGAGAGGAAATGGGCAATCAACAGGCTGGTACCATCTTATATCAAATCTATTCAAAAAACTGATCCGCAAAAGAGGTTGGAATCCTTTATTCTATTATTTATTCTATTTTCTATTATATTTTTTGAATATATAATGTACATATTAAATATTTTTTTACACTTGAAATAAAAAATTTTGGGGTGTACATGAATTATTAAATTTAGATATAATCTAATCAAATTGAACATTACTTTAAATTCTTTATTTCATTTTATGTTTTTTTATTCTAGTTCAACTAAAAAAAAACATGTCAAGTGTATTTAGTTTTTAATTAATTATTTTTTAAAAAAAATAAGTTCGTATTTATTTGCGATATTAGAGTTGAATTGATCATTTTGACAGAGTCAAAATTGTGTCACAGTCCAGGGGCGGTGGAGTTTGGATCAATTATTTTGATGGAGTCCTATAGAGTTACACTAGTCAGTTTGATACTAGAAAAACATTAGTTTAGTTCTGCTCCTGAGGTGGATGAACGTCAATTGACATTTTTGTGGAATTGTGATAGCGTGTTGGCCGTTGGGCCATTAATCGGTCTCGGCGTCAATCATTTTGCAACATATGGCACTTGTGTCGATTAAGTTATTGACTTCTCCGATTTTTTTATATTTATTTATTTGACATATAATTTAGCCTCTCTTGAGGATGTATGTGATAAAGCCTTTTCATCAATTCGATTGTTGTTGTAATACATTACAATAATGATTCCCTCTACAACGATAAGTTTTCTAACCGTTGGGGTAAGTTGCTCTATGTATGTCTTTCCACTCAAAATGCTAATTTCTTTCTTAGCTATTTTCTTGCTCTTTTGTTTGATCTCACTCGTGTCGTAAAGGTTTTTCATGTCCAATTGAGTATCTATTTCATACTCATCATATTGCTCAAACTTTTAAATTAAAATTTAAAACTATTATCCTTCTTGAATTAATAAAAAAATTATATTATCTGTTGATACCAATCTTATTTTATATTAGAATAATTAATAATTTTAAAATAATTTATAAGTTGCTCTACTTTTTTTACTTGGTGAGGCACCATTCATAATAACAATATTCCTGACCATATATGCTAAAGAGATGATACCTTGCGAAATTAATTTTTTTTTTTTTTACATTTTGACATTGAATTTGGGTGTTAAATATATATATATGTATATATATATAGAGAGAGAGAGAGAGAGAGAATAAAGGTGAATAGGAATGTGATGATGTATGTGTATTTGTGAAGGGGAAAATTGTGTTATTGCCGTGCACGTGTTGTGGGGACGAGACCTTTTTCCCTACTTTACGTCGTTTTGTCCCTTAAAATCTTGGAGGCAAGTTGGGTTAGGAATTGATGTCTTATGACTGACGGAAGCAAAGATTATTATAATGAAAATGAGAGGGGTACTCTTTACTAAGGTTGAACTTATGATGCCATTAAAGATAATGACAAAGCCATGCAGCCGTTGCCACCAAATATACGTAGAAAGATTTAATAGATTTGAAGACGATAGCCTAGCCTGTCCTTTTATTTTTCTATCTTCTCTTATTATTTTATTTACTTCCTTTTTTTTGTTTTCTTTTCTATTTTTTAAAAAAAATTAAAAATAAAAAGTCGGTGAGAATTCAACCAGCATGAATCAGACACTTGTTCAACCTGTAAAAATTATGCACAGAAATGCTAAGGACCGTTTGGTTTCATTCTCATAGACTGATTTCATTCTCGGGTGAAAATATATAGTGAAAAGTTAGTTAAAAAAATTGAATTTAAATATAAGTTGTATTTGAATGTATTGTTTAAAATTATAAATTTATATATGTGTGAACATGAGACATATTTGGTTGTTGAGTTTTTTGTATTAAAAGTTACGTAGTTTTTGAATTTAAATTGATGATGTGATGCGTGATTATTTGAAAAATATAATATTATAATTTGTATGTGAATTTGAATTTGAATTTATAATATTTTTTTGGTGAATAATGTATGAAAAGTATTAGAAAGATAAAAAATGATTAAGGTAATGTTAAGAGTTGAAAAAGGAATGAAAATAGAGAGAAAATATAATAAAAAATATTTTTAAAATGAAAATATTTGAGAAAATTGTGTAAATAGTGATAGTTTTCTATTTTCATTTTCAAATAGGGTGTGAGAACGAAACCAAACGGCTCCTAAGAGCTTGTTTATTTTTATTTTTGCCTTTTCCTACTATTTAAATAATTTAAAATATCTTATTTAATATATTTCCAATAAATACCACTTCTTTTTATTTTTATATTTATAGCCACTATTTCGATTCTGATATACCTATCTTAATTATCAAAGTAGCTAGGACGCATCTCGTTAATCTTAAGATATATTGTTCCACTGACTAAAACTATTTATTTATTAATTAAAAGATAATTTCAGATTTCTCTTTCTATCATCATTGAATTCATACGTAATATATTAAATAATAACTTTTTTTTCAAAATAATGATTTAGACGAAGAGACACAAAAGACGTGACCGTACATAAAATAAACTAATAATAATTTTTCGCACTAACAGTGTTTGATTATTAACATAACATGAAAAGAAAATGCCTGAGACCATTAATTTCATATCTTTTTTCATTCCCATAACATTTCTGCACTTGTAATTTGAACAATTTCTATTTCCAAATAAAAAATAATATCAAAATAGAAACACATACAAATATAATTATTTGATTGATTCAAGACCTTCAATCATGAAAAACACATGTAGAGTCTCTTTGCTGTGATTTTGACTATAGTTTTTGTTGAGTTCATACTAAGCACAAAATGTAAATAGAAGAAAAGAGAGATTAAATGCGGCTACCTTGCATATTTGATACCTTCTCCTATAATGGAACTCATAGATTCAATCCATTTGAAAATAATTTAGTGCTAACCTTTTAAGGACATAAAAATGGAAAAATTGTGCTTCCTTTTTCTATGTTATTATGATCACACAAGTCATTTTGAAGATTTTCTGACGATGGTCTATTCCTTTCATATTTCGAGCCACTATTGTTTTCTTTTTAATCTTGTTTGTCTACAAGTTGGCTTTTTGTGATTACAATATGCATGATCCTCTTTCATTTCGATCTCAATTGAATGGATATTAATACCTTCTATTAATCATGGAAACTAGTATGGTGGGATAGGATCCTATAAGATCTCCTTTCTTCAAAATTGGAAGTGAAAGTTTTCTTTTAACTAGCTCAAGTAGGTACACCAACTAAAGAAAGGAATTCTTGCTTTCAAATTCTAGGAAACCCAAAATAAAAAGATCTACTCCTTGCTCAAGTTTCCATTGAAGATGAAGTATGATTTCATTGATTCTGTCTTCCTTTTATTTATTATTATTATTATTTAGATTTTCTTAATTTGTTATTCAATTATGAAATAAATGAAATGGGAAATTCTAGAATAGTCTTCTTCCCTTCGAATGATGAATCCCTTAATTCTTAATTAGAATTGAATAATTAAAGTGAAATTACAATAAATGAGTACCTTGGAATTCATAGGAACAGAGAGAAATTTATTCTCTTACTACGTGAAAAATTTTATACTAGGATTTTTTTTAAAAGTACTATTGATGTATCATGTTATTGACGTATGTGGATTGAATGAAATTCAATAAGGGCACATTTGAATATATAGGTAGAATTGACAAGATTATATTGATACTATTGATTTTGCCTTGAAATTGGGCTAAATTGATGAGAACTGGAAGAAATGGAGCGAAATAGAGTCAAAAGGGAGAAATGGCGCATGAGGAACAACATATTGATTTTTTCAATAAAGTAATTCTAGATCTCGCTAGAATAGATGTTGAAATTGAAAATGAAGATCAAGCGTTGATTCTCTTGTGTTCTCTACCCAAATTTTTTGAGCACTTGATCACTATTTTACTATATGGACGAGATACAATGTCAATGGAGTATGTGAAGGTTTCACTAAATTCTAACAAATTGAGAAAACATATCTTAGGCGGTAACAATGGTGAAAGTGAGGAAGGATTAGTGGTGAAGGGAAGACTGAGAGAAAAGGAAGAAGTAATGGCTGATTGAAGTCCCGAACGAAGCCTAGAAATGACGACAAGTGTTTTAGGTGTGGTGGAAAGGGGCATTGGAAACAAAATTGTCCGAAATGAGGAAAAGCGAAGGATGCAAGTAAAATTTCTAATAAACAATGGGATGATGTTGCAAGAATTGTTGAAGATGAATATGATGATGGGCTTATTCTCAATGCTACAGAGAGTTTACTAAGCACTAAGTAGATTTTGAAAAGTAGTTGCTCCTACCACATGTGCCTACATGAAGATTGATTTACCCCTTATCAAAAATGCAATGGTCATAAAGTATTTATAGAAATGATGCTTCATGCAGAGTTGTAGGGATTAGCTCGGTTAGTATCAGAATGCACGATGGCATAGTAAGGACCCTAACAGATGTGTATCATGTTCCAGATTTGAAGAAAAAACTGATTTCACTAGGTATGCTGGATAAGAACTGTTGTTAGTACAAAGCTCGAGATGGAGTTCTATAGGTTTCTAAAAGTGCACTGCTTATCATAAAAGAAGACAAAAGGAATGACCTTTACATATTGCATTGCAGCACAATATCTGGTACTGCAGCGGTTTCATCATTAGTTAATGATATTATGAGATTGTGGCATATGCAGCTTGAGCATATGAGTGAGAGAGGGATGTTAGAATTAAGCAAACAGGGCTTGTTTTGTAGAGAGAAGATTGGAGAGTTGGATTTCTGCGAGCAGTGTGTGCTTGGCAAGCAATATAGGGTGAAATTCAATACTGTGGTTCACAGGACCAAGGGCACCTTAGATTACATTCACTTAGATCTTTGGGGGTTCTCAAGTTCCTTCAAAGAGAGGTCCCAGACATATGCTGACATTCATTAATGACTTCCATAGAGAGTATGCGTATACATGCTGAAGTATAAGGATGAGGTATTTTTCAACTTCAAGCAATGAAAAATAGTGATCAAGAAGTAGACAGGAAAGAAAATCAAGTGCTTCAGGCTAACAATAGATTGGAGTTCTATAACAAGAAATTTTAGGAATTATGCGATAAGGAGGGAATTATGAGGCATCACACAGTTGTACATATACCACAGCAGAATAGAGTTGCAAAATAGATGAACAGGACTGTCTTGTAGAGAGCTAGATGCATGCTTATTAACGCTGGATTGCCCAAGAATTTTTAGGAAGAAGCAATTAATACTACTTGCTACTTGGTGAATAAGTCACCATCAATTGCTTTGGACTACAAGATACCAATGAAAGTTTGGTCTGGTCCTTGATAATTACTCAAATCTGAGAGTATTTAGGTGCCCAGCTTATGCTTATGTTTGTGATGGAAAGCTTAAGCCAAGGGCTAGGAAGTGCATATTCCTAGGCTATGCAGATAGAGTAAAAAGTTATCGTTTGTGGTGTAATTTAACAAAGGTTCTAGAAATATTATCAGTAGGGATGTGACTTTTGATGAGTTTGCTATAATGAAGAAGGTACAACAACCTGAAAAAAGTCAACAAAGCTTTAAGGAGAAGATGGAGTTTGAACTTGACACTTTACAAGTTTCAAAGGAAAAACAAAAGATGGTAAATGAAGCTTATGAGAGTGCATTATCACCTAACCAACAATAAGAAAATAATTCACTACAAAATAATCGTTTAGCTTGCGATAGAGAGATGAGGTAGATCAAACCACCACAGGGGTTTGCATCTTTAGAAATGGTAGCTTATGCATTGAGTTCAGCCAAGGAGTTTGTAAAAGATGATCTAGTCTCATACAAAGATGCAATTTTCTAGCTAGATTCTTATAAATATGTTGCAAATATGTGTGAAGAGATGGAGTCTTTACACAAGAATAGCACATGAAAGCTGGGTGATATACCCAAAGGGTAGAAGAAAGCGTGTCTCTTGAATAAATTTTTATATGGCTTGAAGCAGTCTCTCAGGCAGTTGAATAAAAGGTTTGATGAGTTTATAGTCAAGATAGGATACACTAGAAGCAATTTTGATATTTGTGTATATTATAAAAAATGTAGTGATAGTTTTATCGTATATTTGTTGTTGTACGTTGATTATATGTTAATTGCCTCTAGAAACATATATGAGATCAATGTTTTAAAAGCTCAATTAAGTGAAAATTTTGAGATTAAGGACTTGGGCAATGCAAAGAAGATATTAGGCATGGAGATCATCCGAGATAGACACACAGGATTGTTGTACTTATTTCAACAGCATTCTATTGAGAAAGTACTAGAGTGTTTTGGGATGAATAAGTCCAAGTCAGTTAGTATGCCACTTGCAACTCATTTCAAGCTCTTATTAAATGATTTACCAAGTATTGAGGAAGTGGTGGAGCACATGTTTAATGTGTCGTATACTAGTATAGTGGGTAGCTTGATGTACGCCATGGTGTGCACTAGGCCAAACATTTCACATACAGTCAGTGTTGTGAGTAGGTACATGCATAAGCCAGGAAAGACTTATTGGCAAGTTGTGCAATGGATCATGAGGTATCTTAGAAACTCTATAAACAGATGTTTGAGGTATAGTCAATTAAATTCTGCCGCTAGGATTATTGGCTATGTGGATGCGGATTACGCAGGAGATTTGGATAGCAGAAGGTCTATGATATGGTATATGTTTTGTGTTTTGAATTGTACGGTCAACTGGAAGGTGACTTTGCAGTCATCAGTTGCATTGTTTACAATAGAAGCTGAGTACATAGCTTTGGCTGAAGTTGTGAAGGAAGGCATTTAACTAAAAGGGTTGATTAAGGATATGGGTATGAATTCTAAGATCAGTTCAATATTTTGTAATAGTCATAGTGTCATACACTTGTTAAACAATCAAGCTTTTCATGAGAGAACAACATATATTGACGTGAGGTATTACTTTGCCTGGGATATGGTGTCTTGAGGTGTCATTTTGGTAGACAAGGTTGGGAGTAAGGATAATCTGGTAGACATGTTCACTAAGACTGTTTTAGGAATCAAATTCAAGTATTGATTGGATTTGGTTAACGTTTGCAGACTCAAATGACATGCCCTTTTGGAAGCAGGGATAAAGAAGAAATATAGTGAATTTTAAGTTAAGGTGGAGAATTATTGATTTTGCCTTAAAATTTGGGCTAAATTGACAAGAACTGGATGAAATTGAACAAAATGGAGTCAAAAGGGCGAAATGGAGTGTGATGAATAGTAACTTCGTGTAGTGAACAGTAACTTTATACCCCAGTACAAACTTTCTACCTAACTTTGTAGAAACAATATAACTTTTATGCTAGGGTGCAAGTCATACGTGCCCCCACATGTAGCTCAATTCTACTTGAACTTGGACTCTAATTTTCCTGAGTATTTAATTAGTTCTCTTATAGGAAAAATAGATGAGACACATATACAAGAGTTTCTTACTACTTTAGAGATAATTTCTCAAAATAAAGTTTAAAACGAGGGTGTTGGGTGTTTTAGTGAGATTTGTAGGATTTAATTTGTACTTGCATTTGCTTTGAGGTCAATAAAATTTTTTTTATCGAATGGATTAAACACATCATCAAACCATGTTAAATTTTGTTATTTTTCATCGAATTACTTTACTATTACATCTCAATTTTATTATTTGATTTGACTGGGTTACAATAGATACAATGGGATTACACTGTTCAAATTAAGATAATATTGTGTTTGGTGCTTAGGATTTTGCATTTTGGATATATATTTATTTTATCAATCATTTATATGAATACAAAGATTAAATAATTGGACTATTCAATTTCCTAAAATACCCAACATAATAAGACAATTTCAAACTCCAATATTTTCATTCATGGGTATAATTGCCAAATGACTAATTTCTTTTTCCCACTCTCATTTTTGATAACACAATCTAGGCCATTTTGAGGAGATTAATTATCAATTGGAAATACAATTGTGGATCAGGCTCTTTATTTATCTTGAGCTTTTTTCACTTCATCCAAACACACTACTAGAAAAATTGCATTTAGTAGCATTAGAAAATGCCTTTAAATAGTATTATAGTGACAATTTTATATTTCGTGGCATTTGTTAAAAATGTCACTTGTAGCAGTGTAGCTAAAAGTATAAATGCCATTAATTTAACTCCATTATGACATTAATAAAATGCAACAAAATATGTATTAGATGACACATTAAAATGTTATAAAAAATGCATTACACAAAATGATAAAGTGCCATTAAAGATACTTTTAAGTGGCATGCTAATATGCTACTAAAAAAAAATGTAATGACATGTTAAAATGCCACCAAAACTCCTTTAAATGACAAGATAATATGTTGCAAAAAGTGTAGTAATTGACATGTTAAAATATCAAAAAAATAAAAATAATTTTAAATGATAGACTAATGTGCTATAAAAAATACAAATACTGATGTTAAAATGCCTCAAAAAATTCCTTTCGATGATATACTAACATGCCATAAAAATTAATTAAATAACATGCTAAATTAAATGGCAAAAAATATTTCATTAATTAACATCTAAATCTATTTCCAACAACTCATATATGAGACTTTAATTGCTTCGTATAAGGCTCAAACCTACGATATTTAACTTGAAAATATATGAGTTTACCATCAAGCTACCCACCGAATGTTCATTATAAATATTAAAAAGTATTATTATATTTTTATATTTTAAAAGCATATTTTCTCAATTATTTAAATATATACTCAAAATTATTATATTAAATAATATATTTGAAAAAGTGTGAGACACTAAACTTAGAGATACAAAATATTAAAAAAAAATGTATAATTAAGGAGAAAAATGGACAAAAACTTAAATTTTTGATACTTCTTAAAAAATATGGCTAATTCAGTTGATAAATTAAAATTATATTAATTAGTTAATTTAATCAATGCATTATGATAAGATATAAATTTATAAATTTTATAGTTATTAATAACGATATATATTTTTATCTATTTTTATGTGATATTTATTTCATGTCACACCATAACAATTATGAGTGATATAGTGTTTAGTTAAATGGTTTTAACATATAATTATATTAGTAATTTCAACAAAATTATGTTTTTATAATATTTTTAATCAATTACCACTAAGAATTATATTATATTATTTTTTATTACTATCATTATATTAGTTAATGTGTCACTATATTATAAAACCACATCAAATGAGACGCCCGCTAAATAAGTTGCAGTATCTTTTACAAATGACACCATAAATAAATATAAGTAGTATTTTTTAGGAAAAAAAAAATTAGTGGCACTACTTAAATATCTTGCAAATATATTTATGTTAGCATTTTCAATCAAATGTCACTGTTTTTTTTGTCACTTATGCCACTAAATGTTATATTATAGTGACATTTTTCAATAATTATCACCATATTGCTCTTCTATCTCATTATACTACTAAATGTCACTACGTTAGTGCCATTAAATATTTTGTAGCATTTTTTTCTAAGTGACACAATAAATAAATATGAGTGACATTTTTTTAAAAAAATTAGTAGCACAAGTTAAATTCCTTCAAATTATATTTTTGTTAGCATTTTTAATCAAATACAACTATTTTATATGTTATCTAATAATCAAATACCACTAAATATTTTACTACAGTGACATTTTTTTCTGACTATCACTATATTACTTCTGTGTGTCAATACACCATAATTGTCACTAAATTAGTGCGACAAAATACTTTATAATATTTTTTTAAAACAACATCATAATTGTATATTAGTGGTAGTTTTTGAAAAAAAAAATAGTGACACTAGTTAAATGTCTTTAAAATACATTTATCTTGGCATTTTCAATCAACTGTCACTATTTTATTTATCATTTAATAATCAAATGTCACTAAATATTAAACTATAGTGGCATTTTTTAAAACTATTACTATAATACTCTTTTGTATCATTATATTATAAAATATCATCAAATTAGTGCCACTAAATACTAATTTTTTTTATAGTAACACTTGATGGGACTTGAAAATATAATCTATCAAGTCTCATTCAACAATCCAAATGTCCCCTAATTGATTTACACTTTGTCAGCTATGTCGGGCAAAATGTAGTAACCTAATTATTTTGTGCTTGTCAGTAATTCTCATTGAACTGTATTTGCAACACTAGTAACTTTAGGTTGGCCGTTTGTTTGTGCTGAGCACATGGCTATTAAAAATTGCACAAAATAAGTAATAGGTACATGGAAAAAGCTATTGATCATCACTACAAAAAAAATATAAATTAATAATAAGATAGTAAATAACAATACAAAAATTATCACTAATTATGTATATTAAGTGACAAAAAAAATTTGTCACCTTAATGATTATACAAATTAAATATTGACAAGAATAATGTTTAAATTGTCATCACTGACAAGTAGTAACACATTTACGGTGACAATCTAGTGACTATGAAAATTTTGTCACAAAATATAGTGATGACTTTTACTGTTATGACTAAATTGTCACCATAGAGGTGTTACTTATTATCAATAGTGACAACTTAAAATGCTAGTTTTTGTCAATATTGAATCATATTTCGACAAAATAAAAATTTTTGTCACTTAAATAAAATATTATGAATGACAAAATATAAATTATGATTACTTAATGCACATCATTAATGGCATTTTTTATGTTATTAGTTAATTTTTTATTACGTATATTGCAATTTTTTTAGTGCATTTTTGGACTACAAGAACATTCCGCTGCAAATATAGGGTTCGTCCTAAACACTTTGAAGAGTGCGTAGCTTACAAAATGGTTAAGACCAAATGCGTAATAATTTTTCCCACGTCTTTTTCTTGCTCAATAGATAGTTTAAGACAACTCCATTCTCGATCTAAACTAAGATGCACCAGCGGGACTAACGAAAAATTAATTATAGCGAAGCTAGGCAATACATGCTTCACTTGTCCATCGGTAGCATACATACCAATACCACACTAAGTTCCAGAAACCCGTTTCATATATATAATTTAATTTAATTTTTTTCTCCTGTTTTACTTAATTAATTTTTTCTCTTGTCTTACTTAATTAGTTTTTTCTTGTTTTCATTCGTTTTATTCGTGATTTATTCTACTCGTTGGCTTGGTTCACCGGGAAGACATAATCATTGCACTTAGTTTTTGCGGATACTTTTTAAAACAAAATATTCTTTAATTATGTCCCTTCTTAGGATTTAGGATTAAATTCAAAGAATTTAGATACCATAATAGTTGGCTGTTGATAATTGGTATTTGTACATTATCCATTTGTAATTGTTTTAGCTAAATTTTGTTCTGATTACTTTAAAAAAAATCAAATTCTAATATAATTCTTGATTTTTTTGAAAAAAATGATTCTCGTTTATTTTGTACTAAATTTCTGAATTTTAGGAGGTAATAATTAATTTTCTTTCTCATGATACTAATCACGAGACCGTTATTTGGATTTATGAGTTGAACAATATAAAAGGTTGACGTTATCGTTTGACAACTTTGAGAATAATTATATAAAGAATTTTTGCATTGGATTTGGATATCAAATTCAAGAGTGTCTTCCCCATCTATAAATTTCTATAAATACAGACAAATTTTGTCAAATTATGTAAATTTTAAGTTAGGAGACAGATAAGTAGCTAAGAGAGCAACAAATAGATCTCCTGCCAGAAGAAAAAAAGAAAATCAAGCTCATTATCCAAATTGGACAACGTTCGAATAAGAGGCCCAATTTTAAAAAGACAATAATTTTAAAAAAAAAATCAATACCTAGTTAAAAATTTTTTATGCACAAACATTTATAATTTTTTTTAAATCAAACCCTAACCTTAGACAAATAAAATAAACACAATGTCACTTGATTAATTGATCAATCGCTACCTAATAAAGATATATAAAAAGATATACAAACTTTTTTTCCTTTAGCTTTCTTTTTTATTTTCTTATTATCGGT
>JACGDI010005479.1:791649-875377 GCA_014898725.1 Jacaranda copaia | reverse complement strand
TCACTCGAATCTCCACCAGGTATATTGATCTGACAAATCGGGCCCACTCTAATGACACATGGCTGCCGGTGCAATCGTTGCCAATAACTCTAACAACTTTGACAACCCTACCAACAACTTTGACAGAAACGTGCCACTACTGGAATAATTTACTTAGGAAAGCAGAAAATTTAGCCACCTAGCACAGTATTGAGATCTGGACATGGAATGACTCCCAACCCCCTGACATGAAAAAAAGCTAGTGCACCTGATAGGGGTACTTGCATAAAATTACACCCACAGAAAGCTATAAATACTCCAGACCCAGCCACGCTCAAGGTAATGTCACTTACCCTATACACTTCACATTCTCTATATTCTGTTTGATTACCCTCTCGACCTGAACTAACTTGAGCATCGGAGTACCTTAGCCAGGGGCACCTCGACTAGCTTAACGTATGTTGTGGTTGCAGATCTTAAGCCCAGAACTACATACAACCCTCATTTCCTCTACTCGTAGCTTTCTGTAGCATCAGAGATGTAATAGAAAATCTTAAGAATATGGTAGATCAACTGATAGAGGTCTTGGGAGATACAAGGGCTGGCCCCTCGAGACCTCAACCATCTTAAGAAATGAGAGAGGTTAATCAAGTACAAGTGGAAGAAGTATGATAGGAGGAAGAGAATGCAAAAAAAGAGTAGGATCTAAAAGAAGACAAAGCTCTAGTGGAAATTGAGAAAGATATGCAGCAGGAAAAGGAAAAGACAATGAAGAAATACAGAAGTGGGTGCTAAGCAAGATAATGAGGTTGCATAGTCCACAATTACAGATATTGAGAACTAAAGGTAGGGTTGTCTATGTAAATATAGTCTTAGCATAAATGTAGCTTTGTAGGTGTAGGTCCAGAGTACGTTTAACTAGCCACTATCTCAAGTCTAGTCAAATTTTGCATACTATTAACTAGGTAATAGTTAGCTTAGCTAATTTTGTTTATAAATTTTGATGTACATACACCTACTAAAGCTAACTTGGCATTTAATGAAACTTTCTCTTAAATCTGATGACTTAAATATGCCTTATTTATGTGAAACATTATTGTATACAAATATATATAAAGATAATACTGATAATGCATGATGACTCAATTCTCCTAATTTTCATGGGAGCTTGAAGAATAGATAGTACTACATAACCTTAAAGAAATTTGAATTGTAAGATGGTTTCACATAATAAGTCCCAGGGCCTTTCTTAGGCTTCGAATTGGAATAGCCACCATACAATAAAGAAGTAGACTAGAATCCCTCTTCTAATCCTCATAAGCAGGGATAGTTGGCAGAACAAATATATATCATGTTGCGACAATTTATGCAGTTATACCAATAGCAAGGTCAAACCACTCAGAATAAAGGCAATGAAGAACAGTTAGAAGACCAAGCTTTGGAATGATTTCTCCATTTCCATTCCTCAAAATTCATAGGTGAGCTCGATAATTAGAAGGTAGAAGCATAGGTCAAGGGAATTCAAAAGATTTTCTAGGCATTACATTATTCTAAGGAACAAAAAGGTTAAATATGCCACTTTTCTTTTAGAAGTGGTTGCCATCATTAGTGGAGTTTGGTAGAATGACAATGGGAATAGGATAGAGTTCCTCGAACATGGGAGAACTTTATTCGGGAGTTTATAAATAAATTTGTGCCATAAATAGTGAAAAATGCTCGAGAACAAGAGTTCATAGACTTGATCCAGGGATATATGTTAGTGGGATAGTGTGAAGCTAAGTTTGACAAGCTAATTCCATATGCACCACTTATACTCGAAGATGAAGAATAAAGAGCTAGAAAATTTATTGATAGACTTCAGCTTGAGATTCAATGGGCCCTCATCTCCTAGAACTTATTGAACTAGGATAGAGCTATTGGAAAAACTTTACAAGTAGAATCAAAATTTTGAGAATTGTGAAAATTTGAGAAGAGAGTTAAGCATAGAAGAGCGTTTAGATTGAAAATTCCCAACCTTGGTAGTGGTAGTTTTGGAAAAAATCATTCAATCCCTAAATTGGGATGCCAAAACTGTATCCATACCCACAAAGTGAAACATCTCGTCCTGTACCATTGAGGTCAACAAGAAATTATAGATACTGTGGTAAATAGGTCACGATGAGACTAAGTGTTGGAAAAAGAATGGAAGATGAATGGCTTGTGGTAGTGATAAACATCTCCTTCTGGATTGTCCCCATCTTTGCATACCCTAGTAGGCTAGGGAAAGTAAGAACAAGTAGGTAGGAGAACCTTGTGGAGAACCTAAGTTCAGGCATGTGCCTATGCCATCATTGGAGCATATATGCCAGATCCAAGTGATGTTATGGAAGGTATGATATCTACTTGTAATGTTATTAGCAAAGCATTATATGATCTTGGTGCTACATACTTTTTTATATCTACCTACTTTGGACCTAAACTAAACTTGTCTTGAAAAAACATGTCATACCAATTAGAAGTCAAACATCCTTAGGTATAGGATTGGTAACAGACATTATATACCAGGCTTGTCCGGTCAGAATTGGAGAACGTGAATATTTGGTAAATCGTATAGAAATACCAATTCAAAGCTATGACCTGATTTTAGGAATGGATTAGTTATACCATTATCAAACCCAAATAAATTGTTACACTAAATAAATTAGATTTGGGGAGAACATATCCATTCCAACCAGCCTTTCTAGCAATTCTACTCCACAAATACTGCTCATATCTTTTGTGGAGGCTAAATAGAATTTAAGAACAAAAGGTCAAGGATTTCTAGCCTATCTAATTAACAGACCCCAGGAAAAGGCTGAACTAAAGGTAATGATAGTGGTAAATAAGTTTCCTAATGTATTTCTAGAAAAATGGAATTCATTGCCCCCTAATTGGGAAATAGAATTTATCATCCACACCTTTTTTTGAGACAGAGCCATTCTCAAAGACTTTATATTGCATGGCATCTACAGAGTTGAAAGAACTAAAAACGTAATTATCAGAGCTACTAGAAAAGAAATTTATACAACCTAATACCTCTTTATAGGAGGGGCTAGTGCTATTCGTCAAGAAAAAAGATAAAACACTCAGGATAGTGTAGATTATCGAGAATTGAATCGAGTTACCATTAAAAATAAGTATCTTTTACCCTGTATAAAAGAGCTATTTGATTTGTTATAGGGATCCATAGTTTTCTCAAAATTAGACTTATGATAGGGTTATTATTAGCTAAAGATTTGGGAAGAGGATATAACATAAATGGCATTTAATTCTTGATACGATCATTACGAATTCGTTGTGATGCCATTTGGATTGACTAATGCACCTCAGCATTCATAGACATGATGCATCAAATCTTTCATCCCTACTTAGATCAATCCGTAGCGATTTTCATTGATGATGTCTTGGTGTACTCTAAGATAGAAAAAGAACATATCACCTACTTATGTCTAGTCTTAGAGATTCTTCAAAGACATAAGTTGTATGCTAACTTTAACAAATGTGAGTTTCATTGGAACATGTAACCTTATTAAGACATATCATATCTAAAGATGCGATAGAAGTTGACCTTGTGAAAGTTGAGGTGATAATCAGCTAGAAGCAACCAGAAAATGTGATAGAAATGCAAAGCTTCTTAAAACTTGCTGGGTATTATCGAAGGTTCATATAGGATTTTTCAAAGCTAGCAAATTCACTTACAAAACTCACTTAAAAAGATCAATATTTTGATTGAAACAAGGAATGTGAGTAGAGCTTGCAAAAGTTAAAATGATGATTGACCTCAGCGTTAGCTTTGGCTTTTCCTAAATGATCGGAAGGATTTATAGTGTATACTGATGTGTGGAAAGAAGGACTCAAATGTGTACTAATGCAAAAAGGACGAGTGAATGCATATGCTTCAAGGAAACTTAAGACACATGAACAGAATTACCCTACTTATGATCTATAGTTGGCAGCAATAATTTTTGCCCTGGCTAAATAGAGATATTATCTTTACGAGGTAATTTTTGAGATTTACATTAACCACTAAAGTTTAAAATACTTACACTCCTAGAAGGACTTAAATATGTGGTGACAAAAATGGATGGAATTCCTCAAAGACTATGATTGTACCATTATCTACCATACAGGAAAAGCCAATGTGGTAGTAGATGCACTAAGTTGGAAAGGTAAGCTATCATATGTGCAAGGGAAGAGAGCCCGAGCAGATTAAGAAAAAAAACCTACTATAGAAATAAAGTATCGCACATGGCTTGCAAAGCTTAGTATTCAACCCGAATTATACAATAAAATGTAAAAAGCTCTTATGGAAGATGAAGGAATTTTGAAATAGAAAAAAGTCAGCTTTGGCTTTAAGGAATCCGAATTCAACATTAACGATCATGATGTCTTATTATTTTGCCAATGCATATGTGTACCTGAGAAGCTTAAAGGAAAACTACTAGATGAGGCACTTCGAACTAAGTATACAGTGTATCTTAGAGGCCTAAAAATGTACAACAACCTAAAGAGATGCTACTAGTGGAACGGGATGAAAAGAGATGTTACCGATCATGTGTAGAGATGCATGACTTGCCAACTAGTAAAAGTAGAACACCAGTGACCATCAAGAGTTCTATAGTTGCTTCTAATTCCTAATTAGAAATGGGAAAAGATCAGCATGGACTTTATGAGAGATCTTCTTGCAATTTAAGGCAGGTAATAGTAGACTAGTTAACTAAGTCTGCCCATTTCTTATTGGTGGGATCTCATTATTGAGTTAAGAAACTAGTAGATCTCTACATCAAGGAAATTATCAGACTACATGGGATTCTGAGCAGTATTATATCCGATCGAGATCTTGAATTCAAATCCAAGTTATGGAAGAGTTTACAAGAGCATTTGGGAAAAAAATTGCAATTTAATACTATCGCACATCCACAAACTAATGGTCAATATGAACGAGTTATCAGAATCTTGGAGGACATGCTTTGGGCATGCACTTTGAATTTTAAAGAAAGTTCGAACAAACATCTTCCACTAATAGAGTTTGTTTACAATAATAGTTATACCAAGAAACTATACAGATGACACCCAACAAGGCCCTATATAGTCACGGGTGTCAATCTATTCTATATTAGGATCTTGACAAGCTAAAACTTACTAGTAGCAAAGCAATGGCAACATACGATCGAGGCACATTTAAGAGGCAATCGTTAAAGTTCAAATGATAAAATAATGACTGAGAGCTGTGCAAAATCATTAAGAGAGTTATGCTGACAAATAAAGAAAAGATTTGGAGTTTAACATGGGGGATAAAGTATTTCTAAAAGTATCTCCTTAGAAAGGTATTAGGTAGATTGGAAAATGAGGGAAACTCAGTCGAAGGTATATTGGACCCTTCAAAGTCTATGAATGGATTAGGCCAATGGTCTACCAATTAATGTTACCAAATGTCACTGCAATACATGATGTGTTCCATATTTGATAGCTCCGAAAGTATTATCCTGATTCCTCCCACATCATATCCCATAAGGATATTTCATTACAGAGCAACCTTTTCTATGAGGAATGACTTGTCAGTTTTTAGATCAGAAGGTTCAAGAACTTAGAAATCAAAAAATACTCCAAGTAAAGGCATTATGGAGAAATTAGAATGTTGAGGAAGCAACCTAGGAATGAGAGGACTATATGTAGCAGTATTATCCTGAACTCTTCTAATCTCCAGGTATGAATCTGGGGGCTAAATTCTTTTAAGGGCTAAAGAATTATAACACCCCAAATCATAAAAAATAAATGAAATATGATATTTTAAAATTTAAATTATAAACTTATAGTGAATTTTAAGGCGCTAGATTAATTAAAATATTTGGGGAAGATGAATAATAAAAAAATATGGATTAGGCCTTAGTTAAATAAAATTTAAGACAAGTAGGGGCTTTAAAAGAAATTTAGAAACTAGGAGAATGTGAAAATTTACCTAACTGGATCTAATTATTAAAATTTCAAAAGTTAAGAGGATTGATGTGTGAAAAATAGAAATTTGAAGACTTAATTGAAAGTCGGGGGTCAGTCTGCAAAGCGGTCAAGAGTTGAGGGGTGACATTAAAAGCGGTGGAGAAGTTCTAGGGCCAATTGTAATTAGGCAATGGTTGATTTATATATATATATATATATATATAAATGAAGTAAAGAAAATTTCAAAATCTCATAGATGCACCCTTATCCTCTAAATCTCGATTTTTCTCTCTTTCTCCTCAAATTTGAATTATAACCCGATAAATAGCTTCCCTAACTCACAAGGATCACTTTCATACCAGAAACTCACCAAAATTATTAGAGAAAATGGGATAAGTTGGAAGTCAATGATTGAGGTAGTTGATGGTGGTGGGTTGTTGGGTTTGACTAGTTGAAATTAGGAATTAGGAGGTAGGTTGTGATGGGCTCGATGGGGGGAGCATGGTAGTAGCTTTAATTTAAAGTTTGGTGGTCAGAGGATGAAGAATTAGAGGTAAATAGCGGTAGTGGTGAGCTACAATAGGAAGGCTATTTCTGGTGCAATTCACTGACAAGGAGGCCAAGGAGGCTGAGGAAGAAGAAATTGATTGAGGGCTTTGATTGGGCTTGGTGAGATATGTCTCTGGGTAGGTCAGGTTGCACTTTGACAATAGAAGGTGGTGTTCCGACAACTTATATATAAAAGCTTGGAAATTTCATGTCGAATGCAATCAGACTTAAATTGGACTTTGAATTAGACTTAAACTTAGTCTAATTAGGTAAATTTCAATTTTATAAAATTGATTTACCTTATGTTTGATTAACTTAAAACTTAAGTTAATTGGATATTGAACTAGATCTTAATTTAGCTAAAATAATCCTATTGCTAAGACTTTAATTATAAGATTTTAATTAAAGAATTTAGTGTTGACTTTGATCTGGTATGTGCTTAGTTAAAATAATTGAACTAAATTGATACCCTTGGAATGGTTAAATTTATAAACCTAAAATAATAATAACTAACTTAGAAACTTAATTGTTGAAACTGAATAAATTAACTGTGCTAATGCCAAAAGCTATAGTAGCATTATTTACAGCCCACCAGGAAGTTGTCATGTCCTTGTTTGATCAACTATTTATAAATATAAAATACGGGAACATTCATAAAACACTAAAACACAATATAAATTAAGATAAGAAATATAATGCCATTAGAATCAATCTTCGTATATTACATCTAATGACTCAAGTGAGGAGAATACAGACACTATTAGTGCATATGATTTATTACCATGAGAGTATCAAGTGAGTTATATTAGCTTTCCTTGCTAGGAAAAAAAGATAAATATTTGCTATTATTCCTTGTTGCTTGATTATGTTTGTATTGATAATAAAATGGTTGATGCTCGTTCATTCTATGCTATTCTTTAGCTCTTGTGTTGAATCTGATTGTCTGTCTAAGCTGTTCTTTCTGCTTGCAATTCTTAAGCTATTATTACCCAAGTTCTCAATCTTACTTAATGTGGTTTCTTATCTTATGTATTTATATTAATAAATATATCAGTTCTAATTGACCTTTTCTTTATTAGAAATTGTCATTCATCTGTACAATTTTGATTTTCTATTTTTGCATTTTTCTTGGTAGTCTATTTGGACTTTTCTTCTTCTTTGTTTGTGATTCTTAAGCTATTATTATTGAATTTCTTACCCAATTGTGGGATCCTTGATTTGAAAGCCATGCCCATACAAGTTTTAATAAAATGAATAGTTTGTGGGAATTCACCCCATATCTCCCTTACTCAAGTTATGACTCATATTTGATTATGGCTTACAATATTTTATTTAAAGTATGGTGATTGTGCATGGAAATCCCAAAGTAGATTTCAAAACATATTTTCTAGCATCGCCATGTCTATCTTAGAATAAGTTTGGTATTGATTTAGTGATTTTTGTTGAGATAAAAATAGATTCCATCCAAATTGTGTTTTTTACATTTTGCTAACTAAACTTTTTTTTTGACACTTTACCATCCATACAAACTATACTTTTTTTTTTCACCTTATTATATACGAACAAATTCTGGTGGAATATTATGGAAAAACTTTGTCACATCAATGTCAGGAGCTTTCTTTTTCAAATATTATAGTAAAATATTCTAATTCTATGGGTACAATAGTCATCTCTTTGGTGTAGCCTTGTTAAATTGCAAAATGTAATGAACTTTTTCAATGTATGTTTAAGTTTATATCTCATGATAATTCAAGTTTAAGTTGGTTATTTTTTAATAAAGTGATAAAAAGAACATTTTGAAAAGACTTAGCCACTCCTATAATGGAATACCATGAAATATTTTATCAAAATTGGTTCATATATGGCAAGGTGATAGAAAAAATATAGTCCAAGTGGTAAAATGTCACAAAAAAAAATGTTTAGTTAGTAAAGTGTAAAAACACGCATAGTTCAGATGGAATAGTATCTTTATCCCTTATTTGTTTATCATGGCATGTTGATGTGTTAAGTTATATGCTATTAGACATACTAAGTGATATTAGTGATTATACTTAATATCCCTAGGCGTAGACCTAGGGATCAGCTATGAAAGAAGATTAAGTGACACAGACTGACGATAACTATTCTTTCGATTGATACCTATATAAGTTGTACATAAAATCCTACCTCATAGCTAGTTGGACGTAGTTATCTATGAGTGGGATCAGCTATGTAGCTAGGCATGCCTAGTGAGTGATTTAGTGTCAGAGTTGATATCACTCGAAATTTGGAGAAATATGGATTTTTGTATTTTTGAAAGTGGAGTGACAAGGTATGAGAACTACCAACAGCTTAACAATTAAAGTGTTTGTTCAATTATATTTAGTTGATTTTTCAGTGGATGTATTTACCTATGCTAGAAATATATCTGGCACCCTTGTGAACATTTTGATTATCTCTCGTAACTTTAGTGCTTCATTTTTATTATTCTGTGTTCAGTAATCATTTATTCATTATCATCTCACTAAGTCATTTGGACTTATAGTTTTGTATTGTTTCATTATGTTCTTTTTCTAGATAAGGACCCATAGGAGCCATATGAAAGTAGTCCTAATAGTACATATTATGTGTAATTTTGCCTAATGTACATAAATAGCATTAGAAACTAATGAGGCTTTTCTTGTATTATAGTATGCTTTGAAAGAATTTCTTTTTGAATGTAATAGATTGTATAGGTGTGAAATACTAATAACCAATGGTTATGAAGAACCTTCTCCCTTCAGTGTGATTAGATTTCTCTAAGTAAATTGAAAAGCTTTATAGTTATGGGTGGCGCTCTGACTGGAGGCACTTACCTCTAGCTTGGAGCACTACAAGCCCGTTAGGATTTTCCTCCCATTCTTTATGATTTTGGCTTGTCCTTTGGGCTTTTTGGCCCTTTTACATAGTTAATTAATTTTAAGTCTATTGCCAACTTTAGCTAATTTACCAAATTATCTTATATTCAATTTTTAGCAGCATCATTAGGGCCCTTTATTTCAGTGAAGGAATTTTTAATTTCCCATTGAAAATTTATTATAAAACTAGTTTATTAAATTTATTTATTTTTAATTTTAAGCAATAATTCTTGGATTAGGTGCTTACAAGTTTTTAGCTGCTGTTTATGTTGAGGTTGAATAGGTCTCAAAGTTTTTAGGATCTTTTCAAAGGTGCTCCGCAAAGGTGGCCCTATTGGCACTTGGGGAGTTACTAAAAAGAAAAGAAAACTCCATCTTGGATGAGGAGAAAGAGAAGGAAGAAGAAAGGCTTCACCAAGAGTATTAAGATAGGCCCTCAAGATAATGTCTCCTATATTCCTTAGACCTTTCATTTTATTTCTTTCTTCTTAATTCTCTTGCTCACAAATTTTTCCACTATTTCTTTTGAGTCAATGAAAATTCTAAGGTCTACGTCGATCCAAAGATGTTTGAGAATAGATCTAGTTCTAACTTAATTTTAGGAAATAAGTCTTTGAGGGATCAATTAGGTGGGAGTGGAGGAAGAGTTATGGCAACAACCCTATGGCCGACTAACAAGTTCACTATGGCAACAGTGTCAGGCATCCAAGGCGTTTGCTCAGATAGGGTCCAACTAGGGTGCTTGTGGAGCGCTTGCCTTAGGTGCCCACGTAGTGTATGGGCTGATGCCTGTTAAGCATTATCTTTGGCCACTTATAGGGTGTCAACCTTAAACTGCTATAGTATTCGTAAGTTGGTTTGGACTTATGGTGTTGACCTCTGCATGGTGTTGCTATGTACGACAGTCTTCCATTAGATGTGCAATTACTCTAGAACTTAGAGAATTTTTAGGAATCTTATAGTAGGAAGGAAATTAGCAAGCTATCTTCATCATTTAGTTTTGATTCTAAAGAGGGGTTCTTATGATGAGGAGTCTAAGAGTATACCTATTATGGATAGTAGTTTCACTAATGTGGTAGAAATTAAGTGTTTAGTTAAACCAAATGATTTGGAGATGCTAGATTTGTGCCTCTAACAATTTTAAGTTCATTATTCTCTCTTTTTAAGACATCATAATATTACCTCATAAAGGGTACTTTATAGTGTTTAGCAATTATTTCACCTGTGGATTTTCTCTTCCTCCAAACGTTTTGGTTAGATATAACATGAAGTTATAGTTTGTATCTGAGCAATTTGTGCCCAACTTTTTTTTTTATGTCTTTTATGGGGTTTAGATAACATTTAAGTGCGTTAGGTTTGTTAATATTGTTAGACAGTTACCACGCTCTTCCATTCTTTCCCTAAACTAAATAATAAATTTGGTGTATTATCTTTGTTAAGAGGTTTTTGGAAAGATAGGTTCTTTTTTGTTCAAAATGATAGTAGGGATTTCCTTATGAGTGGAGTAGTTCTCTTTCTTTAATTCATCTTAGTCAAGCTTATTGTAATTTTTGCTAAGTTAATATTGTTTGATTCTTTTTTTGATGTCACCTATATGTTTCCTACTAGTACTTGGCACATTTTGCTTTTAGACTAGTGGCTTATACTTCTTTCATATTTCCATGTATTATTTATATTTTAACTTTGTTTTTCTGCTTTTCTTTGCTAGGAAAGAAGATTAATTTTGCTAGGATCCATGCTTGGGGAGTAGAGGGAGGAATGCATGAAATACGTATTGCAAGTTCGCATCATAGAAAGACACCAGCAAGTGGGTGTCGCCCATGCCCCCTAAGTCGATAGCCAATTGAGGCAAGCACTCCACCAACTCTAGTAATAGGTGCTCATACACTCCATCAGCTCTAGTAATAGGTACGCTTGTTATAGATGATGTGATTGAAGTGTTGCCTTTTAGTCCTACAAGGAAGCACGCTCATGGATCCACTACTTGCCCGTAAATCTACTTGTCCTTTTCATGCTAGCAAAGGTAAAAGACTCTTTCATTATAGCTTACAATAGAGTTATCGGAGTACATTTTAATTAGGATGTGGATAAGACCACTTTCAGCGGTAATTGCATGCAGGACAAAGTGAGCAAGTGTGATTAAGGAAAGTTAGAGTTATTCTCTTTTTCTCAGTTGGATGGGATAGTTGACAATTTTTCATGTGTATGAATTTATTTCATTGCTCTGATTTACTTTCATCATTATTGTTCTTGTTTTTATCTTCATAGTGATTTTTCACTCTTAATTTTTTTTCCTATATTTCTAGGGCGTAAAAGTGTAACTTGGTTGAGTAGATGCCTTGCCAAGCAAAGGGAGCTCTGATAATGGTGAAACATCTTAAGAAAGAAGCTACCAAAGTAGTTAAGCAGCAAAGTTAACAAAATGAGGAGCTTACTACTCAATGAGCATAAACGCTTAAAAGTGAAGTATAAGAATGAGACAAAAAGTAGAGAGAGGTTAATATATTCCTCTACTAAAAGGACTCTCATAAATGCTACTTGTGAAGATAAAGTCAAAGAATTCAAGGGATCTAATGAGTTTGTTGAGGCGATCAAGGAAGAAGTGATGGTGATCTACAAACAAACTATTTAGAGTTATCGCTACATATTACATAAGATTGAGCAATATCCTATAGAAGATTTCTCTATGCTAGATCTCACTATTCTAGTTAATCTTGTTGTCAAAGAGTCTGAGAAAGATCATGTTTGAAGTAGAGATTATAGTGGAGGTGCTAAAGGAAGTAGCTTCTCAAGAATGAAGAGACTTTGCTTAGAATAGTAGTAGCAAGTAGGACATATGTATAAAACCATGTTACTACTTTGCATTTTTGAGTTAACTTGATTGAGTAGCATTTTTAGCATTTTTTTTCCTTTACATATTGTATTTGCTTTTAAAGATCAAGTGTCGGCCAAATACATTTTTGTCTCTCTTGTTTGATTCCAATGACGTTTCTTCATTCCCATTCATTTTGCATTCATTTAAACACTTAGCTAATTAAATGACTATTGATTTTATGCACTTGTATTTTTGAGAATTGAGTAATAAGATACATCAAATGTTAGGGCAAAATGGTTCATCTTAAGCACCAATACATGGTATTGAATTTGGGCACTCATGCAAGGTGCTAGACTTGGGTGCCTAGGGTGCTAAGATGCAGTACTTGTTAGGTGCCAGGTAGGGAGCACGGTGAGCTCCCATCTCGGGCGCCAAGGCAGGGCTCCTGTGTGGACCGTCTTTTCCTTGTTCCTAATTGTTATTGTTTATGTTATTTATGTCAGTTTTGCTAATAACATAATGCTTTTTCGGGTCATTGGGGACTCAGATAAATTTAACTAATGAAGTAAGACAAGCACTTTACTGAGTTTTATGAATTTAAAGTGATTGAGCCAGCCATGAGTGTAATATGTGATAAAGTTATCTTAGGGAACATGGAGCGCTCCTTATATAAGCATTAGTACCCCTTGTGTAAAGTGAAGTCTTCCAAGGGAGGAACATTAGTTTTGTGCCTAAGCCAAGTAGAGTCTAAGTTTCTGATGAGGACAAATGCATTTATAGGTCTCTTGGGAGACTTCATAATAAGTGTGTAAGGACATATGGAGTCGTCGGACTTAAAAATTTTTCTTTGTATATTTTTTAAGTGTGTAGGCATCACCAACCTTCTCTTCATGAGGATTCAAGGTGAGTTTCTTTTACTTGATTGTGTAAGTATCTTTCAAGGTATTCCTTATTCAGCTTCTCTGAAATGGTTGCCATAAAAAAGTGCCATGAAATCTCAAAGGAAGCCAATAATAGGCTTTTGAGAGGATGCCACATATTCCTAAAATGACCCAATAATGAACCTTTTGAAAGGGAACTATGTACTCCTAAGAAATGTTGGTAGTGGGTCTTTTAAAAAGATGACTACGACGTAACTCCGTAGGAGCCTGTATTGGGATTACATCAGCTATGACATATCTCAGGGGGTTTTTATAATGAGATTACACCTAATGACTACTATGTACTCCTCGCACTCCTTGAGGAGCCTTATAGCTGGCTTATGTCTAAAACCTTTTCAAGTAACTTCTTAGAGATCATGTAAAGTTTGAAGTCATAGAAGATATAGTGTAATGTGAAGAATATGAAAAATTTCGCATCCATTAAAGAAGTAAAATAATAAAAGAGTGTCATCCCTGAGTAGTAGGCTTTATTTGAATTCAAAATAAGAAATTAAAATATATTTAAAAGTACTCTCAAATGTAATGGGGAATGCTCGTTGATGTAGTAAATAGCCGATTTGATTGATAGGAGGGTAAGTGCTTCCTATAATAACAATGCTTGGTGCTTAATTTCATACGGTGTCCTTTGAGTTATTTCAATGATTCATATCACCAAGATTAACTTCAAGTTGGCAACAAAAGTAGGGCTCTTTTCACAATTGCGGGTGATCCTCAAGAGGACTCTTCATGCTACAAAGTTGTTTTTTGAGGGAGCTCTTATGCTTATCTACATATTCATTAAGGTATCCTTATTGGATTAGTACTTCAATCTTATCCCTCAAGTTCCATCATTATTTTGTGGTATGCTTATTGAAATTAAGGTAGTTCCATCATTGTTCTGTGGTATGCCCTCTGTTGCCCACATTGTGCTTGTCAATAGGCTTTGGGTGTTCACCAAATCATGGATAGCAACACTCATTCTTTCCATTTTCTAGGCATTTAAGAGATTGCTTGGTTCGTGCATCATGTACTCTTCAAGGTATCCTAATTAGATCAAGCTCTTGATCTCATCTTTTAGACACCTACATCATTTAATAGTGTGTCCTAGTGATGGTGGAAATGGCACCATTTTCTAGTCTTCTGCTTCTCATGTCTTTCATCATCTTCTGAGGAAGGCACATAAAAAAGCCACACTGTAGAACCTTATGTAGAATCTCTTCTCATGAGACGGTAAGGAAGGTGTAGATAGTGATTTTTTGAAACCAATTGCACCTAATTGCTTTAAGCACCTTGTTGCGGTTGTCCTCTCCACAAATTAGTCCATGCCTCTTTATCTTCATGACTATCATGATAAAGAGACGTTCTTGACATCATTTAGGGGTTGCAACATTAGTGTATGAGCCCACCATTAGGCAATAGTAAATGTCATTCTGAAAGGATTTTCTTAGGAGAAGGACTGTAAATTCTCATGCCGAGATAGGGAAAAGAAGATGAAGCTTCACTCAAAGTTGGTCCATTGGACAGCCTACTTCGGGGAAGGTGGATCCCTTCAGTCTTAATGATAAGGTTACAACAGCTCCTCCACGCTCTAAGTAGTTGAGTCGGCTAAGAGACTCTATGAGTGATACTCTGCAACAAGCTCACTAAAATTTTTGGAGTTAGTAGTGATGTAAGGTCTCTGAAGAGCCATACCTTGTTCATGGATGTCTCTTGTGGGGGGATGAATGTGCCAAGGAGTAGCTCTAGTATTAATTGTGAAAATGCTTCTAGTTGGGGGCTCTTGCTCTCCACATTGTCAGATGTCAGTACTACCTAGCCAATGGTCGTGAAATCTAAATCTTGCTTGCATTCTCAGTATTTCTTTCTTTTTTCTTTTTTTTTCTTTGAGTTTCCTTCAAATAATGCTGAAATAATACGACTTGAAAATGGAGCAAGATCCTTTCTAGAAGACATTAGTGTGTTAATTGAATGTAGGGATGCAAATGAATCGAGCCAGCTCACTAACCTAATGAGCTTACTCGAAAAGTGTTCAAGCTCGAGCTAAATTCGTATAGGTTTCAAGCCGAGCTTGAGCTAAATAATTTTTGTTCGTGTGTTTATGTATTTTTTTAAAAAAATATTTATACAATTTTAGATTTTTTTATAAAATAATTTAACTTTTCATGCTCGAGCCCAAGCCCAATCTTGAGCTTATAGTTTGTTGATGAGTTTGAACCTAACAAATATAGCTGAGACCAAACCAAACAAGGGCTTGAGCTCCTCAATTTCCTTGGCTTGTCGAGCTCGAGTTCAAGTTCGATTCATTTGATTCAAGCTTGATCTGGAGCTTTGAAAAAATGTCAAAGCTTGGCTTGGCTTGGCTTATTTACATCCCTAATCGAATGTGTGTAGAGAAATCCTCTCTTCTCGAAAGTTCTTTGACTTTGAGAATTTTACGAATAATTTCCTACATCCAGTTTCTCTTCAAAACTTGGTATTTGTAGTTTTAGTCTTGATCAGCTTAGCCCATTATGATTTTCTACTCTTTTTTTTGTAGGTTTGGCCTGTCCTTTGGACTCTTTGGCTCTTTGGCTCTTTGGCCCTTTTACTTAATTAATTTTAGGTCTATCGTCAATTTTAATAATTTACCAAATTGTCTTTATATTCAATTTTTGGGAGTGTCAAAAAAGATGAAAAAAAAAATTGGAGTTGTTGATCAATTCCAGGTTGATAAAACAATTGTTTCAAAATTAATTTTTATAAATTTCAGTTTTTCTTAAATTCAATTATGGCTAATTACAATTACTGTGTATTCAATTTACCGGAGACTAGACAAAGCAGAATTGGAACAAACTTGTGTGGAGCTCAATTTCTAGTTTGATATACTAGACCAAAACCCAGTCCATAAAAAAAGTGCGAACTAAAACAAACAAAACCTTAGGGCCGAAACTTTGAGTTCAAGATTGAGCTATGAAACTTTGAGTCCAAAAACAAGCCCTAGAGAAGCCTTGAGGCCTTAACTTAGAGTCCGAAACCAAGCCCGAATAAAATTTTGAGCCATGGATTCACCAAAAAGTTAAAAAAATAAAAAGAAAGAAGAAAAAGAATAATAAGAAACTCCAACACTCAGTGACAGTGTAGTCCTACAAAAATCTGACGTTACGACATACTGAATCGGGTTAGAGAAAGGAATAAGCTTGCTTGAAATTCCAGAAGTTAATCCTAAATCCTCCACTCAGCCGAATGATCCTTCGACCTCCCTTTCATTCCAACAATCGGCATAGATTTTGCGAGATCCACCCGCATTTATTTTTTCAAGAAAGAAAAGAAAAATCCCTGCCCTTTTACTTCTGTGATATGGATTTGTACACACGCTTGGCATCTCTTTTTTAAATCCTTAAAAACCATAACCAGAAAAACATGACCCAACCAAACCTGAAAAACAATGAGCCCAAATTCCTAATACTTTAGTACTCACAACCTTTGCCTTTATCATAGACTACAAGTGCTTAGTCTCATTTCCTTGGTACCAACCCAACAGAAAAATCAAAGTCACCTAACTCTTTGTTTAACAGAACTGTCACAAAGATCATTCGGCAGCTTCCAAAATTCTTGAGCTTAGTAGTTCAACAGTTTCTGAAACTTTTCCACTACTTATATCTGCAGCTTCAATCTTCTAACCTTCACATTATTTTCGCACATATACACACTCACTTCTCTGTCTGGTTCTTGCATCATTTTCCTGCAGTTGCAGTTTCGTCAGCTGAGAGATGTCCACAAATAAAGCAACCATGACCGCAGTTTTTGCATTCTCCTTGTGTTATCTCTTTCATTTCTCATGTAAATTCCTTCAATAATTCTTATTCTTACCTACTTTTCAATATTGTGCAAGAATTATACTGATCATTCCTTCACTTTTTCTCTATTTCTCAGATGGATCGAGTACAAACAAGATCATAGGCATAAACTACGGCCGACTAGGGAACAACTTGCCGTCCCCTTACCAATCAATCGAACATCTCATGTCCATGAAAGTTCGGCACGTGAAACTCTACGATGCCAACCCTGAAGTCCTAAAGCTCTTATCAGGAACGAATATCCATGTCTCAATTATGATCCCAAACGAGCTAATCTCCAGCATCGCTTCAGACCAGTCACAAGCCGACTTATGGGTCCAAGAAAACATCCTGGCTTACTACCCAAACACTAAAATCCATTTCCTTCTGGTTGGAAACGAGGTCCTCAGCAACAATGACCAGAAAATGTGGGCTGATCTGGTGCCGGCAATGAGAAAAATCAAGAAATCTTTGAGTGAAAACAACGTCCACAACATTAAAGTTGGGACGCCACTAGCCATGGACATATTGGAATCAACTTTCCCACCTTCTAGTGGGAAGTTCAGGTCTGATATTCCAAGCCTGCAGGTGATCATGCAATTGATGAAATTCTTGAACGGGACTAAATCGTATTACTTTCTCGATGTGTACCCCTATTTTCCGTGGTCTGCAAATCCGACGAAAATGAGCCTGGATTTTGCTTTGTTGAAGGATGGGAACGAGACATATGAGGATCCAGAAAGTGGATTGACTTACACAAATTTTCTCGACCAAATGCTTGATTCTGTTGTCTTCGCCATGACAAAACTCGGATTTGACAACATTGGAATCGCCATATCAGAAACCGGTTGGCCTCACGCTGGCGACATTGATCAGCCAGGCGTAAATGCGTATAATGCAGCTACTTATAACCGTAATCTTGTTAGGAAAATGACATGTTATCCGCCACTTGGGTCGCCGGCCAGACCGGGGGTTCAGATTCCAGCCTTCATATTTTCTTTGTATGATGAAAATCAGAAGCCTGGGCCAGGAACAGAAAGGCACTGGGGGCTGCTCAATAACAATGGACTGCCTATATACGAGGTATGTGTAAATGTAATGCCTTTAGAGGTCGTTTGCTTTCTTTTATATAATACGATAGATGGATAATCCAATTCAATTTTAATGTTTAGTTTCTTTTTAAAAGTTTTTAATATAATTAGGCTTAGTTTAGTTTTTATTTAAGGTCAAACTTAATTTGTGTGTATATCAAAGTCTTGGAGTGTAATATATTTTTTAACCTAAGTTAAAAATAAATAATAATTTATCAAATGGGATAATCATGTCCAATAAACAATCAAAATTGAATATCAAGTTTTTTAAAATATACAAATAAATATTGAATAAGATATATAATAATTCACTATTTATTCTAACCATACGTATTATGTCTAATCCTAACATACCAAGCGAACGAGCTCTTGATAAATATCAATCATAATTCAATCATGAATTTTTTCTAATACAAAGTTTCTGCCTTATACAGAATATCTAGTCATAACATAATATCACGAGAAATCCTTACTATAATTCGTGTAATTGATTTCTTCCGGTGAACAATTAATATTTACTATATATATAAATCTGTTTCTCAAATTCCTTCACTAATTGTCTTTCACCAAAAAGATTTTTAATGGTGTCTATATATATATTCCCTGTATTTTAATGGACTTGGTGAAAATCAAATTATATCTATTTATCTTTTAATTTGACAATGGTGTTACAAAGGTTACATTGTTTTGTTAATTGATTTAGTGACATGAACCCCACACTTTTGAATTCAATCATTAATAAATTTTAATTGCGTGTGTGAAAAAAAAAATCGATATATCTATCAAAATAATCAAATGAATTGACAAAATTTAATATGCTAGTAAGATACTTATCGATAATTCACTGAATTAATTGAAAGTCTTCCAACATTAGAATCTTTTGACATTATAATTCGTCAAGAATCTTTTTCTTGAAGGAGCCGCATAGGTAACCTATCCCCTCAAATTTTTAAAAACTTAAATATGATATATAAATTTAATAATTTTAATATCCCTCAAGTCATAAAAATTATGTTCATTTACTTAAAAATAAAAAAAATATTTATATTTTTGACAATTCAATCTTATCCTGTAAAATATAAAATCCTGACTCCGTCCAGTTCCTAACCTAAGAAATATTGATTTCCTGTAGTTAGACTTAACCGGGACACGCCCTGAAAACATGTATGCTCGTCTGCCAAAGCCTTTGAACAACAAGCCTTACAAAGGGAAGATATGGTGCGTGGTGGCCAGCACGGCAAGCCCGACGGAGTTGGGGCCGGCTTTGGATTTTGCCTGCCGAGAGGGAAATGGTACTTGTGATGAGCTTGCTCCTGGGAGAGGGTGTTACGAGCCAGTATCAGTTATTTCACATGCAAGCTACGCATTCAGCTCATATTGGGCTAAGTTTAGGAGTTCCGGTGCATCTTGTTACTTCAATGGACTTGCAGTTCAGACGATAACAGACCCTAGTAAGTCTTTTTCAGCTCTATATCTTGTTCTTTTCCTTCAACATCAATTAACATATCTACACATGGTAAATTGATGGATTACTTCTACTTACTAGAAAAAATTAGAACATCAATTACGATAAACTCAAACTTTAACTAGAAATTTGATCTAACCAAATTCAAACTAAATATTCTTGTAATTGATGCTCGCTACAGGGAATTCATAACTAATTCTTGTTCTTATTATTTTTATATATATTAATATTTTTAAGAATAATTGCTATTTTTTCGTACTTTCAGCAAACAACACTATAGATTTATAATTAATAATTTTTATTTTTTATTATTTAAAAAATAAAGTTTACAATAAAAAATTATCAAATTAATTTTGTAGCAATTTTTTCGTAATTGATTTTTTTTTTTTTTTGGGTTGAGACTTATTTGTAGGACATTTCTTTATTGAACAGATCATGGGTCATGCCAATTCCCAAGTGTGCTGCTCTGACGACGGCTAAGAGGATAGAGCCAGAGGCATGCATAGATTGCTTTGTCTGTGTTTGATACTTCTGTTTGTTTGTCACATTTTGAGTTATCTTTAGGTGATGATTACCTTCAATCTATGCTTTACATTTGGAGAATTAAAAGGAATTTAGTGTCAGAAATATGGACATATATTTTAATTCGGTTGAAATCATTTTAAATCACATGTCAAATGTATAAATTATTTTTTTAAATAGACAGTTGTTGAAAATTATATGTACTTGACAAAAATTCAAAAAATAAAAATACTTAATAGCTAACACACAGATTGAAACAGAGAATTCAGAATGGTTTTACTTGGCTTATTGCTTTTGATGTGCATTATTGGCATAGCGTTGGCCTTTATCTTTTTCATAGATAAGTAAGGTATTAAATGCAATAATTGGAACATTGTTCCACTTACACTTAACAGTAACTCCATTACCTCATCAAAAGTTTTATAACACTATTGTAAAACATTTAAATTAGCATATGCCCATACCATGCACAGATTTAATTAACTATAATTAAAAATATCTAAATACATATTATTTTAATTTTATGTAAAAGTGTCTTTTATTCATGATATATTTTTTTAATAATATATATGGTATAAAATTAAAAATATTTTTTTACAAAATCATGGTGTATGAATATCAAAGGCAATAAAAAGGTCATATTCGACATAATATCATCACATCTATAAAGACACGATGCAAAAATACATAATTATTGTATTTTTACATAACAAAAACAAAACAACTCAATAAATTTAAGACAACTCAAATAAAACATAAAAATATAACAAAGATGAAAAAATGATGAACAATATTGAGAACATAAAATCTTATTGTACAATAGAAAATCAACCGAAGTAAAAGGTGAAAATCCTATTAAACTATTTTAAAAAGTAAATATTATACAAAATAAAAATTAATTTACATATAGGAAAAAGACTATAATAAGATATCATTATTTTCTTTCCATAAATCATTCGTATTTGAATTATCTAAATTAAAAATTAAAATAAAAGAAAAAGGAACTAAATCTCTTTATGGTATAACTAACTTTGATTTGTCAAAATATTAATCATAAAAATTAAAAAAAAAAACTATGGTTTTCACTTTTGAATATTCAAAGGAGTAAAATATATAAACATATGTGATTATTATAATATGTTATTTCTATGAACTATTATTACCAATCTAATTTTCATTGCTCCACTATTTTTGTTTATTTATTTGGGAGGACAGAGGAGAGGTAATTTTTCCATCATCTCAACCACAAATTGCATTTTCTTTAATGTGACTAAAATTATACCTAAGGACATTTTGATAATTTGACTAAAAATAATGAATCAACCCTAAAATTATTTAACGAATTAGATAGACCAAAAAGTCCAAAGGACATACCAAGTTCATGTAAAGATAGAAAAACCCTAATAGACCTAAACCCATCAAGTTTAAAATTTATAAATACCCAGCCCCAAAGAGAATTAGGATACAAGAAATCATTTGCAGAATTTTTTAGAGTAAAAGAACTCTGAAAAAGAGTAGATCTCTTTGCACGCGTTCCTAAGAAGACAAGCCAACATTTTACTATTTTTTGAGAAGGGCCTCACTCCACTTCTGAGCAAAATCATATTCGATGCCAACTGAGAGAATCTCAAAGGAAGAAAAAGGAATGTTGAGGATATAGATGAGGTTAAGAACTCATGAACCTAACAAGCAAGTGACCCCATCACCAGAGAATGTGGAGAGTTAGTCATGAACAAGAAATATCACCTAGCTTCGTGCCAAACCTACTCTTAACATACAATTGATACTTAAGGAGGCACCCATGCAGCAACCTCCTCCTGTTGGAGAATCAATCTTATCTATCACACAAGAAGTATGTGTTAGGAAATAAAATTATACTGTGTATGCTTGTGCTTTTTGTAAGCATATAATTAAAATATATATAAACATATAAAATTATGTAAACCTATAAAATTATTTATTCAGTAAAGAAAATGACATTAAAACCTACTTAAATGTAAGACAAAGATTGTATTAGTTGAGGCCTATTGCTTCAATAGTCTCTTTAAGGTTATAATGCCTCTCATACGATGCTATAAAGCTCCTGACAATTAACCTCCTAAAATACAACGACTCTCTTCTAGTCTAAGGAAGCACTACAATATAACAAAACTAGCAAGCATTACTAACTTGAAACTCTTTTTTAATGGATAGTGTATAAGTGTGCAGTATAGTGAGATAAAATGCTAGTATGTATGCCTTTCTTCAGTGGTTTGGGCTAGTTCTGGGCACTCATGTTTATAAGTTCTATTATGACTCTATGCAAGGTTGCAACTACAGATGAAGAGACAAATTTTGAATTAAAAGACATTATTCATATCTAACCAACTCCAAGAGACACTATTGGCAATTGTTGACAAAGGAAACATATCTCTTTAATTTTCTGGAAGAGTTTAAAATACATTTGAAGAGATATGATTATTAGAATAAATTCTGGAGAGTCACATTTACCTAAGCTATATATACTAGCTTCTTTTAGTTTCCTCTTCCAATATGGGATGACCTTTTGTACCATTCCTTTATTATTCATTGTACTCCTATAGTAACTCATTAACTTTAACTTCAATTTTCTCATTTAAATCTTAATGAATTTTGATAAATAAACAATCAACGAACACTTTCTCAATGAGAGGTTCAAATTAATGTAAGAGTTTATAAATTCCTTTTACCATTCCTTTATTATTCATTGTACTCCTTTAGTAAATCATTAACTTTAACTTCAATTTTCTCATTTAAATCTTAATGAATTTTGGTAAATAAACAATCAATGAACACTTTCTCAATTAGAGGTTCAAATTAATGTAAGAGTTTATAAATTTCATTAAGTGTAACACCCTTAATTATTAAGCTAAATTTAGGTCTTCAAGTGGGCCTCGTTTACTAAAATTCTCACAGTCCCCCACATGAATGGAAAATTAATTCATCTGTGGTGCAAATAATGCAAACACACACACAAAGAGTTCCAACTTGAGTGAAACTGCATTGAGATAGGCAAATTGTGGCTTTGAACCTTCTCTAGTGAGAACTATTAGATGTACATGCCAACTTGTGAACGCAATATCTTGAACTGTTTGGCTTTTTGTATACACCAAGACAATAAAATATTATAAACTCTGCCCAATAGTCAGTTTAAGTTCTTACAGTTGCATTCATTTTAGTCCTGAACAATTCTTGGGATTCATGAGTACTCAATGAGATTTCAACTTTAAAAATTCTCATAGGATTAGCTTAGTCCTTGCTCAATAGGTGGCTTTTTATTAAGAGGTTCCTGCTGCACCCCTACTTGAATATTCAAGGTATAAGAGCTATTAGAAGCAAAGCTTAACTTTTTCCTTTTGCAGGTGGCATTGTCCACTTATCATAGGATATAGGTTAGACCCCCACAATACATCCATATTGAGACACAACAACTTGTTTTTCCCTTTGAACCTATTTCTCGGGATCTCAACTATATAGGTAGAGTTTCCATTGTAATGCCTCATTTATTTGATAAGCTTAAGTCCCATTCCCCTTGATAATTTTTCAACTTGCTCCCTATTTAGGCCTTTGGTTAGCAGATCCTCAATGTTCTCTTTTGATCTCACATAATCAATGGAGATAACTCCATTGGAGAGCAGTTGTCTAACAGTATTATGTCTATGACATATATATCTAGACTTACCATTGTATATACTACTTTATGCCCTTCCAATTGTCGATTGACTATCATAATGAATGCAAATTGGAGGCACTGGTTTAGGCTAATTTAGGATATCTTCCAAGAAATGGTGTAGCCATTATGCTTCATCATCTACCTTGTCCAATACTATAAACTCAAATTTCATAATAGGCCTAACTATGCAAGTTTGTTTTGAGGATTTCCATGAAATAGCCCCTCTTTCTAAAGCGAATACATTTCCATTTCTGGACTTACTTTAACTTGAGTCTGATATCGAATTAGTATCATTGTAACCTTCTATTGCAGCTAGACATCTTATATAGTGCAACCTATAACTTAAGGTATGCTCCAAGTACCTTAAGACTCTAATTAGTGTAGTCCAGTTTTCTTGACCTAGGTTACTAGTAAATTTACTTATCTTACCAACAACATATACTATATCAAGTCTTGTACAATTCATGATGTACATGAAGCTCCCAATTATGTGTACATATTCTAGTTGATCCTTTGCCTCACTTTTGTTTTTGGTAAGTAGTTGATTTGCATCTATGGAAGTTTTTGTAGGGCTATGTCCTTGTCTCAAGAACTTTTGTAATACTTTGTCTATATAGTGAGATAGTGTCAGCGCCAACCCATCTAATGTTTTTTAAATTTTATTCTGAGGATCACATCCGTTACTCCCATCTCTTTCATGTCAAAATTATTTCTTAGAAATTTTTTCATTTCCTTAATTACATCATTATCACTTTCGATAATTAGTATGTCATCTATATATAGACATACAATCATATACTTGGCAGTGATGCCCTAGACATATACACATTTGTCAAACTCATTGATCCAAAAGCCATTCACAAGCATGACTTGATCAAATTTTACATGCAATTGCTTAGGTGCTTGCTTTAAGCCATATAATGACTTAATTAGCTTGCACACTTTTTATCTTACCTTGGAACCACAAACCCTTTTGGTTGTTCCACATAAATATTTTCATTTAGGTCACCATTTAGGAAAGCTATTTAAACATCCATTTGATGAATCTCGAGGTTATTAATGGCTACAAATGCAATTAATAAACTAATGGATGTTATTCTCGCCGTCGGTGAGTAAGTGTCAAAGTAATCAAGACTTTCTTTTTATCTATATCCTTTGATAGCTAATCTTGCATTGTACTTATTTATAGTACCATCAACTTTCGTCTTCCTCTTGAAAATTTATTTATACCTTCAATATTTATTTCCAAGAGGAAGATCCACCAATTCCCACATGTGGTTTTGCATGATGGACTCAATTTCACTATTTATCACCTCTCTCCATAATGGAGCTTCTAGAGTTGTCATAGTCTCGGTGAAAGTTTGTGGCTCATTTTCTAACATATAAGTCAAGAAATCAGGTCTAAATGACTTAAATGTTCTAGCCCTCTTGCCACGCCTAAGTTCAACTTCGTTTTTGTCCTATTCTTGAGCTTCTCAATGTCTCTTTACTATGGTCTATTCACCATCCTTTTTCCAAGGAAACATGTTTTTGAAGAAATTAGCATTCCTTGACTTAATGATAATGTTGGCATAAATGTCATCCATATAAGATTTAAATACTAGGAATCTATAAGCTGCACTATATTGTGCATAATCAATAAATATTCCATCAATTGTTTTGGTACTATCTTGACCCAATATGTAAAGAAATATAGCCTCAAGAGAAGTAACAATTCTCTCATTAGAACTATAGGGCTTTATCCTCTCGTAGAGAATAGAGTAGAGAACTAATTCTGAGCGTGTTACTACTCATTCACCCTTACCTCAACAAGAGGATATACATTCATCCTTTCATAGGTTTCTCTCAATGAAAACCTACTGCTATTGGAGTACAGACTCACTCATTGGTGCCACAACCCTCAAGAAGAGCAACAAACTAGTACCTCACTTTAGCTATCACTTTTCCAAAATACAATGCTTTCTACACAACTATCTTTTCCTTGGAGCAAAGATAATCAGTCTGCTAAAGTTTGATAGCATTACAGATCTGCAGAAGCATTTGAATTATTTTCTAGTGAGAATGGAGTGTTACGACCTAAGTGAAGCAGCATACTACAAGGGTCCATATCACTCTTACCATGTGTGCCCTATTGTGGTTCAACTATATGTTAGCTAAATCCATAACAAGCTAAGATTAATTAGTGCACGATTTCTCTATAATTTTTCATCAAGCATAGATACCCAAAAATAGTGACATAACTATTCACAATCAAGCAGAAAGATTGAGAATCCTAAAGAAATTACCTCAATTGCTTCATTTAGGTATTGCAAGAGACCTTTAATATCAATCAGGAGCTCCTACCTATCTAACAAAACTTAAAGTACCTAAAGTTTTGGGAATCTAAATCCCCCACAACACTAAACAAACTCATCTTGCATACAGAGAAATACATTAGGATTGAGAAAGCCATGACTTATTAGAATTCTATAAATAAAAAACTTGTGATGAAGAAAGCAATAACAATAACAAAAACTAAGAAAAGCGTGAGCATAGTCTGCTCAAGGCTTTTGATTCCTAGACTACAATTGTAGCCCCCATAATGGAGATTTTAACTATTATGTTGTAACAAAATCTCATCTAATACCGTCTTTAAAAGATGATAGATGACCCAAAGAAACATAAATCTGATAAGTGGCATTTCCACCTAGTTGTGGACATATCAGTAAGGTGTGCAAACACTTGAAGGATAAGATTGAAAGGCTAATCAAAAGAGGACATCTCAAAGAATATGTGGTGCAAAAGCCAATTAGTCCTAAAATCAATCTAACAACTTAAGGAAGTGATGACTGTTGATAATGGCTTGATATTATCAAGAGCTCAAAGACTAACACCATCAATGTGACCTAAAGAACTTTCCTACAGTTGACGTTATCTTAGTGATCTTAGGAGGACCAACTAGTGGGGACTCCATAAATTCAAGAATAGGGGTTGGTATGAGCAATGAGACAGACATAGGTTTATTCTATTGATCCTATACTCAGAATTTTTGAAATGAGTCCCACAATACTTAACATCATTTTTGGAGAAAAGGACATGAAGCCTAAACACAGAGAAAACAATGATGCGTTGGTGATCTCTATATCCCTTATCAACTTCTAGGTAAAGATTATATTGGTGGATAGCAATAACTAGGCTAACATTTTTTTCCATAATGGATTCCTCCAACTAGAAATGGATAATACCTATTTGCAAAAGATCAATAGCCCTATTGTGGGGTTCACTAGCAACACTTCAGAGGTACTGGAAGAAGTACCATAACCCATATCCTTAGGTACTCAGTCCAGATGAGTAACAAAGATGATGAGGTTCTTGGAAGAGACCCCATCATCTTACAAAACCATCCTAGGGAAATCTACCTTAAATTAGTTCCAAACAGTATTGTTGACATATCACATGAAGTTGAAATTCGCTACATTGAATAAAACTAGAAAAGCTGTCAGCAATTTGCATGCTGTTGGAGAGTGTTATGCTAGCACTTTTAAGAATGTTAAGACTTCTATCCTTAGGATTGATCAAGAAAAAAAGCTACAAGACAAAAAGAAAAAGGTTAAGGACATAGATAGGCTCCATGATGCCAACGCCATAGTAATACTCATACAGAAAGCCTTCTCCCATATTACTTGAATGCCCTACCATTGGTGCCCCTTTCAATCTCTCTTTTTCCTTAATAAATTTATGATTAGTTAGGACTTTTCTTTTAAGTTCTAAGATGTTGATTTCTTTTGATTAGACATTACTTTTTTTAGAATTGAATAAAACCAACTCCCATACGGACAATGCTCTCTTTCTATTATTGATTACTTGAGTGACTTTTGCTTTCTTTGTACTATTGTCTCATACTACTAAATGATCAACTAATGACTTGGGCTATGAAGCTCCTTAGAGCACTCTTGATCCTTTTTAGCATAAGTCCACAACAAAGCTCTTCCTAGAGTACATGGTAGCTATGCATAAGCCTATTGTAAATCCTCCTAGCAAGTTAGTTATAGCAACTTCGACTGATTTCTTTTGACATAAACCCACTATATGGTCTTTTTGGGGGTACGTTGTAGCTGTGTGTAAAACTATCATAAATCCTCCATTGCACCACCCTTAAGGGTAAGTAGAAACACTTATGATTTTTTTTACCCACTATACTATCCGTCTAGGGGTACGTTGTTAGTTCCATTCGAGCACCTTATACTAAAATTTTTCAAAGTCTTCAGACGAATGCAATACAAAATTTTCATAAGTCTATAGACAAGTACAAGCACAAATTTCGCTTAAATTCTTAGACAAGTGTGGCACTAAATTTTCATAGACTTTTACTGGGTGTGAAGTTTGATTAATACTTTAAACGAAGGCAACGCAAAACTTTTCTGTGTCTTTTGGTGAGTACAAGACAACCAGACAAGAAGACACAAAGATCTTCAACTGATGTTTAACATTAGTGAATGATGTATTATTTGGAAGAAAATATTTATTAATAAATTTAATTATTTATGAAATCATAATTATATCTTAATTATAAAAAAATTATCTAATATCATAACTATATCATAATTATTAATATTGGCTCATATAAAAAAATTTGACTATTGTGCATTAATTAATAACTAATTACAGTTTAATTATTACCTGAAATATAATAATTTAACTATTTATTATTTATGATTTATATATAAATAAAACTTAGTTATTTATTTAAATAAGTTAAAATATATACATACATATATATATATATAAAACTTATTAATGATTCATCAAAATAAAAAAAGAAATAATTTCATATTATACGAAACTAAATCATCTTAAATGATCTATTAAACAAATAAATGAAATATTTAAATACACATTAAATATTAAACACAATTAATACATTAATAACAAGTTATTTAAATAATTAAATAAATAAATTTAATTAACTTAATAATTTATTAATTATTTTAATTCATTATTTAACTAATACATTTTTTAATAAATAAATTACTTAGTAATAATCAAATTATTTTTTACTTAAATTTAATTATTTTTCTAGACAATTAATTTAATTATATTAATATTAATTTGTTAAACTTAATAGATTATTAAATAAATATCACACTATAATTAAATTTTTCATTATAATTTCAAATAAATGTGAATATTAATACTTAATGAACATTAATTTTTTGAAGAAGATTAATTTATTTAATACATCAAATTAAAACATATTAAATTAGTTATTAAAAGAATAAATGTAATATTTAATTAATAGATTAAATATTAAATATAACTAATTCATTATTTAATTAATAAACAATTAATTAATTTACTATGCTATTTAGTAAATAAACTATTTATTAAATTTAATTAATTTTTTCAATAATTAGTTTAATTAAATTTGTAAATACAAGTTTTGGAATTTTTTAACTAGTAAAATTTTAATTTTTCTAAATGTATATATATATATATATATATATGAATAAGTGATGTGAAAGGTGGAGTGAAAAAAAGGAGGGGTTAGATGTGATTTTTATAGTATAGGGTATTTTTGAAATTATTTTAGGATAGGATTTTGGGTACAAAATTTTGTGTTTTAAGAGAAAAATTAGAGAATATGTGCACATTTTGAGTCGTCCTGATAATTGAAAAATATTGTCGAAGAAAGTAATAGAACATGTTCATGTACTCATATCCACCATTATTTTTCCGTACCTCTCTTTCAACCCTTTCTTTGAAAAGTTACCAATTAATTTCTCTACCCTTCTGTTGTTTCTAGCATTTACATTATTGTGAACATTCAATTTTTGGGGAAAAAATAATCTTTTTTGAGAAGGCTAACATTAGGTAGATAATTAAAGAGAATATACAAGTTGTCCACGAACTATATACGTACATAGCTCAGGTAGATGATTAAAGAGAATTTACAAGTTATCCATGAGCTAGAAACATAGTTTAGGTAAATGTACAACTTGTCAACGGACCATCTACATAGCTCAAACTAGGTTTTAATTCTAAAATGGTCCAAATACATTATATTCTTATCACTATTATAAGTCATGTATGTATATATATATATATATGTATATAGCCTATAGGAATTAGGAAACCATCCTCACCCCTCGCCTTTATTTTGGCATACGTAGAAGAATGAATGTTCTTAACAAGAATATATAGAAATATGGCCTTCTTTGGATCGAGCTTAATTTTTTCATGGACAACATAAACAAATTGCTACCGGGAACAATATGTTGATTACTCTTATTCTTCAGATCCATCAAAACCAAGCCAATACGGTTCAATTGAATGTGTGGCTAGTAGTAGTAGTAGAACCCCATGAAAGGAATTTTAGAGGAAATATAACAATCATCTTTTGAGATTTTCTTTATGTAATAGTATATATGTAGGTATATATATGCACATATAATTTATCGTCAAATGGATGTAGTTGAGAGCGCAGAAAAAAAGGATCGTGCTTCAAAATTTCATTTAGTCAAATCATAGGAGGAGATGAAAGATAGAAATTAAGATAAATAGGGAGTGAATTTGCATTTGATAAGAAAATGAATTTTAATTGGTGTTCCTCTCTTTTTTAGAAGAAGCATTTTAGTATTTTTATTGGAGTTGAGAAATTATAAGAAAAACTAAAATTTTAATGAGAAGTGCCGAGTGCAAAGAAAAAAGGAAAAAAAATGAAAACCCAATTCAAAATTAATACTTGATAAATGAATTTATCACCAATTCACTAATAATATTTTAAGAATTGTGGGCCTAAAGAAAATCCAAGTCTTCCAAGTCAAGATTACGCACGGATTTGATGTACTAAATGTCAATCATAGCTAATCGGACCCCACACATAATATTTTCCACTTTAGACTTTTCCCAACGAAAATGTTACTCCACTTTTTCTCTTAAATTTTACCTAAACTTGGTTGCTGTCTCGTCCTCAAGGACCTCAGCCAACTTGTTAAGCAAATATGTTGATTTGTTTCGTCGTTTTACATATGAGAATATTGCAAATTTAAATCTACTTGTATTACTAGTTTACAAAATTATTCATTTATGTAATTGAGAAATTTCAATATGATAAATTAATAGTTGTGATTTAAAATAGATACTTTATAATTGTAGGAGACTCATGTAATCATATTTAAAAGGATTGTCATCCTAATCGTTTATTTTTATTTTCTTTCATACGAAAATTACATTATGAATATAACTAACTTTGATATAATTGATTTAAGTCAGCGGTGTCTCTATCTCTATCCAAGAAAAATGGTCTTTGACATCCAATTTTTTTAGTCTTCTACATATATTTTTTCTCCTTTATATTTTATTTTAGGTCTTCAAATAAAATATGAAGTCTTCTTCTATTATGATTTAGGCCTAAAAAATCATAAGGTGTTTAATTTAAAAGCATCATACTATTCTAAAACATAAAAAAATTAAATAATTATAATTAATCAAATATATATATATATATTTAAGTTTATTATTTTTTATTTCCTTAAATCTACTCTATTGTTTTAAATATCTATTATTTTTCTTATCAAAACCCCTAACTACTCGTTTTATTCAATATTAATCACTAATTTTTCCTATTTTTAAATGATAGATCACTAAATAAATAACAATTCCAATATAAATTACTAAAGAATATTCTTTCACCATAAATTAAGATTTTATCTTAAATGTATTCTTCTATTGCTTCTCCTTAAAGAAGTTTTTCAAAATTGAAGGCAATGAATCGTGTCTAAGGTCAACATTGTTTTGTGAAAGATTGAATAAGTTAGCTATGCCACCAATTGAAAAAAAATATGAAGTTGATCATGAAAATATAGTGAATAATTTTGCATCTCCAAAAGTTAGAAAATTTTAGATAGTAATGTTATATGTGAGATTTTTTTTTTTATAAAGTACATTATGCTTACTAGAACAATCTATGTGTTAAACATTTAACTTTTAAGTCTCATTTTATAATTTTTCCTTTGGGCTCCAATTTTATTGAGATGAGTTTGAATTAATTTTGGTTGTCAATCTCAATTAAAAATTGATATAAAATATTCAAGGTGTATTTTAGTATATTACTTTTATCATTCTAACTTACAAATTTTTTTCTACCAACTGTTTGCAAAAAGATAGAATTGCATATAAAAATTAATTAATTTAAAATAAGTAATATGCGTATTATTAGACACCTATATTTTAGAAAGAAAAGTAATAAATTATTGTTTGCGGTACATGCACACCAATTACCAATATTTTAGAAAAAAAAGAAAAGAAAAAGGAAAAACAGACGTAATAAATTATTGATTGCATAAAATACTTGAATTTGATGCCCGAACATTAGCATGCCGAAACTTCAATACTATTTATGTCACTACCCACCAAAAACTTGACTTCACTTCTTAGCTTTTCTCGCTCTCTCGCTCGTGAAAATTCATCTCCTGCTTCCATGAAATATTCTTGTATTTATTAATATAGTGAATTTTAAAGACCCTCACTTTTTCTAGCTGTATCTGTATCATTATATTTCACGATGATGAATCTGAACTCTTGTTCTTTATCGAGTTCTTGCGATCCAAGACTGGCTTTAAGTAATTTGTTTTTGAACCACCATAGATTGATCAGCTCCAGTTTGTTCTACAAGAAATGTGGACAGTTTGTTGTTGCCAGAAGTCGCAATTTCCGAGTTCACTGCGAGTCTCAGGTAATTTTTGGTGTGCCAATCCGTGCATATTGCAATAATTTGAGAGTTGTAATTTGTTTAATAACAACCCTTTTGCGATGTTGCTGCGTACCATGAGAATTTGTTGGTTGATATTATGCTGATTATGCACCTGCTGTTTCACGCGATCACTGTGTTTCCTAGAATTGCTTAATATACGTTGGGAGTGATTACCTGATTGTTCTTAGTCCTTTTTGCTATTGTCTTTTTGATGTCTTCTGCGTGAGAATTGGTTGACAATGGAAGTTTTTGATAACCCATTTGCAGGTGCATTTTTTTGATGATACATTTTATAGTAATTATTAGTTGGGTAAAGATCATTTGTGGGAAAGTTCTTCTACTTGAACCCTAGAGAATGTGAATTTTTGTCTTCAATGGAATTGTAGTTGTTCAATGGATGAATGCATCATTTGCTCTGAAGTTGATGATGTGAATAATTGATTTGCTTGACTGTTTGTGGGATGTGGATGGGACTGAAGTTGATAGAATATAGCTGCTTGATACGTTATTTCTGAAAAGAGAGCAAAAGGAATAAAGAGGGGTTTCATCTATTACTTCTTCCGAACATAAGAACAAAAAAGATTTAATTTTGGAGAGAAATTACAACAGGGCAATGTACTCAATGACTATGATGAGAATGCCTCCAGCTTTATTAAAAGCATCTAGTACATGGTATCTCCAATGTTGAATGTATATGTTTTTGAAATTGATCTAATCAAATCAATTAACTAAAACAAATGGGATAGGGCATGGTGTACACTAACACCAAAACTTACAACAATCATGAACTGAATTTAAACTTTTAAGAATCACTAGTAAAGTTTTTACTGTAGGTGAAGAAAACCAGTATCGCTTGCCAGGTGACTACAGTTAGAGCAGAGTACATAACATGAAAATGAAGGTGATGAAAGCAGTGTTTGGATGGATGAAATAAGTCTAGAAATTTATGAGGATGGTAATGGATTTAAATTTGTTTGATAGTAGTTTGTGGTTGATACTCAAGCAAGTGAGCACCTAGTTGAACATGCAATTAGAGTGAGCAAGTTAGGCTTGTTGAACACGTTAGGCTTGTCGAGGTAGCCCCCAACTAATACCTTGCAATATTTAAATCAGAATAAGCTTTGAGAGATAAATAAGGTCACAATGTAACCTGGAGAATAAAGGATTAAGAGTGCATACCTTTGGTCTAGTGGGTGTTCAAGTGGTTTTCCACCATCTAAAATAGTACAAAGGTGCCTTTTTTGAGAGAAAGTGATTGTCTGAGTGCATTTAATATGGAGGGCATAGGCTGACGACTGTAATTATTGCAGAAGAGGGGGCTGTTAGAAATCCTGCTATTATTTAATGCGGTCGCCCAATCCAAGCCGACAAGGTCAACCTAAAGGTCATTGACCCCACAGAATAATGAGTATAGTCGTTGAGTTGCCAAGTACCCTGTATTCTGATCGACTCAACCTGCTGTATGCATTACTTAGTCCTTAAACTGGTTGCCAGAACTATGATTGATTCCTTAGCACCAACTTTATGGGAGGTTTACTTAGCTTCTCATATTAGAACATTCTATATATTAGGCAAACAACATTTAAGTTGTTACATTCAGCGTATTGAATGGTATGGTTGGAGTCAATTGAAGAGTTTAAACTTACTTAATCTGGATTTTTCATGCAACCTTTGTGTTAACTTAGGTTGCTTCAATTCAAAGTTTTTGTTTGTTATTGCAATATGTAAAAGGACTTAGGTCCCACTTGATTATGTTTTCAAGGGCTATTTTCATTTTTGTCACTATTTGAAAACTAAAAACCATTGACTTATACACGATTTGACCAAAAAATGGAAATACCACTTATTTTCATTTTTAATTCTCTTAAACTTACTATATCATCCTATTATCACATCAATGAAATTCAAAGTTGATTTTGACATAAAATACCTACTATTATTTTAAAAAGATTAAAATATACATATATATTGAAGAACATGCCTTTTTAGGTATAAAAGTATAGATTGCCTCAATTTTCAATCCTATACTTACTTTAATCATTATTTCCTAACAAAACATCCTAATACAATTTCATTTTCATTTCCAAAACTACAACTATTTTTTCAACTTTTGGAGATGCTAAAAATTGAAAATAGAAATGAAAATGAAACCAAACTACCTCTTATAAGCTCAACTAAATGTGTGTTGGGAAACAGAATGCTAGAAAGCTTTACCCTTTTTCCATGAAATTAATGTGCTTTATATTTTTAGAATTTCCTATTTTTGTCATTAAACTACATATCCATTTCTAATTGTTGGAATCTATTGTGCATGTGCATCCACGGACTGATGTTAATTTATTGACCACCGTAAAAACTGTTGTAGGCAGCAAAAATATGGTAACAACTAAAATGTCGGTGCATTATACCAAAACATAGAAACAACACATATTGCAGAGAGTAGAATGAATAAAGTTAATTCCTTTTTAAGTGTATGTTTCACATATTTCCTTTTAGTATCACTGTATTTGTAACTAAGGAAGACTAAAGCGACATAGTTTCATCTTGTTAGAGCCAAGAGCAAGATATTGGAGTAAGAAGCCTTTTAGTTCAGAAGTCTAGACCTTGAAGCACACAGGATTTGTTTGCAGGCACTAAGTGAGTGGAAATATGAGTATTATTGGCATTAGAATCTCAAAACATCAAAAAGCACTAGACATAAAATTACTTCAAAATTAATATATGTGGAATAGTTGTAAACTTAGGTACAAGAGAGAGAGTGAGAGGCTGTAGAGAGAGGGAGGGAGAAAAGTTTGACAAATGGAAACCTTTTGTGAGGGTTGTAGCAAAGACTTTACTGTTCCCAAAGGAACCAATGAATTAAGTGGAGAGGGAGAAATGGAGGGAACGAAAAAGCGTGATAATTGGAAACTTTTTGCCAGGGTTCTAGCGAAAACTGTACTTTCACAAAGGAAACAATAATTAAAAGGTTCTATAAACCATGAAAAATGTGATTTCAACTATTTATATGCGTTTCTTTCTTTTGTGCTTTTTATTTCTATATTTTCTTTATCCATCCACATATGGTGCTTGCTTGTTGAATGGTGCAATACATGAAGCAAGAAATGCATATATCAGGAAAAGTATCTGAAATTCATGCCTAGAAGTTTAACAGAACAATGACTTTATATTTTTTTCCTCTTTTTTTATTTATTTTTTCTGTGGTTAGTTCTGTTTATTATCTACTCTATCTATTTTTGGCCCTAAAACACCGCCAAATGCACCTTACCTGTTCTCTATGATAACTTCTTGAGTAAGGAAGAAAAAATTTGAAAGTTTGAAAAGGAGGAAACTGTAAAACTAGGAATTTGTAGAATCATCTTTTAAACTCAATGCTGTAATATGAAGAACCCAACAGGGTGAAAAATGGGGAAAAAATGCTAAAGAGCACAGCTTGTAGCACATTGTGAGCTTAAAAATAACAGTCAGATCTTTATGTTGTTTAAATTCAACTGCTTAAAGACTCATTTATGATAAATTAAGTTAGGCTTATTATTCAGCCTACAGTTGTCTGACAGACTCATCACCATATCTATAGCAGACAATTAATTTGATACAAATAAGTCTGAAATAAATATTTTTGTATGTTCATGCTGTAGCTGGTTATTTCTATCTTCTAGTGCATAAGGATATGGTAAAAGCAAAATATGGAATTTCTTGTTATCTCTTAGCTTGTCGGTCACGAATGATCTTGTAATGCAGGAATTTTTACAAAAGGTAGAAAGCAAATACTGATCTAACATCTTTTTCCATTTCACTTATTTTGAAGACAAAAGAGATGCAGACAAGAAAGTTTTCTCCCATTTTAGAAAGTGACTTACTATCAGAGAATGGGATCTTGCCTTCTAATGAGTGGAAAACGGTTCCTGACATTTGGAGGACTTCTGCAGAGAAATTTGGTGATCGCATAGCATTAGTGGATCCATACCATGACCCTCCAATGAATATGACTTATAAACAGGTCAGTTTTTGAATCTTTGTTTCTTTGTATAATATATCAACTCAACATTCAGGTGTATGTAGCTACATGATGTGTAGTTCTGATATCCATGAGCTATTTCTTTTTCCCCTGTGATAAAACATGGAAGAAAATGCCATACAACTTGAATTTTCTATTTCTTGCTAGAAATGATGAAGGCTTTGTTGAAATGCCAGAAATAATGTGCATGGGACAACCATTCTCTTTCTTGTGATTTACTTCATATGTTGTTGAGTTTTAATTTACTGAAACAATCTGTTTGTTGTATTTGATGCTGAAATGGTTTCTTTCCAGGATTGTGTTTAGAAATTGCTAATTATGTTGGGCTCATGGACATCTTTAGCATCTCTGATCCTGTTGGACTCATGAACAACTTTAGATATTCCTGTCCCTATTTTACATGACTAAAGCTTCTTCATTTTTGGATAGTTGATTTTGCTCTATCTTTTTTCTTTTTATATGTCAATATTTGGTGCATGGCTACTTACATGTGGAAATCTCTCCCCCACCATGCTTGGACCTGCCTCAACGGCATTTCCTGATGCTTGATGCTTTTGTGATCTTCCACACAGGAAGGTTGGGTCATGCTTTTGCAATATGCTATACTAAAATTGGATGCCAAATCATGGATAAATAATATGGGAAGAGGGAGGAGTTTCATACCAGGCTTGTGCTTGAGTTAGTTGAATGCTGAGGCTTCATGAACTTTAATAGACTTGTCATAGGTCAAGTGAGTCATGGGAAGATTCCAGTGTACATAATTTTCATTTTTGCTTCATATTTAGGAGCTAAATTTTTTTTGATGCGCTAGTTCTAAGAATAAATTGAATCCATACTCTCCATCTGCAAGAAGTAGTGGCAAATAGGTGGATTGGGTTGGTTATGGGTTGAGTTCAAAATAGGTTGGGCTAAAAATGGGTTTATTATATTTATGGGTCGAAAATAGATTGGGTTGAAAATGGATTGGGTCGGATTTGGGTGGATCCAATACAAACAAGGAAAAAAAAATGTAAACTTTTTTCTAAATATATTATTATATTTTTTTATTAAATTATAATATTTTTATCTTTATTTGAAATATGTTAATTAATTATTATCAAATCCTTGTTAATCACATAAAATCAAATCAAATTATGTAAGTGCATAATTTTTACTTATTATTTTATAATATTTACATTTTTTCTTTTAATACAAAAAAACAATCTTGCTCAATGAATAAAACATAACTATTTAAAATATTTTAAATTTTTTAGGACAAAATATTTACATTGTACCCAACAAAATGTTTACTATACTAGTCATATTTTTTTTTTACTTTTTATATTAGTTAATATTTGCAAAAGTACTACTTATTTTATTTTTAATTTTTTCAATCTAGTCCTTTATCGTCTATCACAATGATTAAATTCAAATTCGATTCAACATAAAAGTATTACTATCAGTTTAAAATAATTAAAATATACATATGTCTTGACAACCACAGTTTGTCCTCTCACATGCTACCACTAGACAATAAATGTATTGTGTTCACATATTTATATTTTGGTAGTTTGAAAAAATTGAAAAAATAAAAAAGAAAAAACAGTTTTTTATTTATTTTCATATTTCAAGGTTGAAAATAATATGAGGGTTATAAAATTAACAGGCTAAAATTTTTTATAAAAAATTGGAATTTATAAACGAAATAATGATATCATCAATTTTTAGATCATAATCTCAAGTAAAAAGTTATTTGATTAATTCATTCGAATTAAGTTAATAAATTAATATTTTAAAATTAAATGAGGTGGAGATATGGTAAATGACTAATTGGTGATATATAATTTATCTAATTTTCAATTCATTATTTTTTTTTCATTTTTAAAGTGTTATAAAAATAAAAATAAAAATAAAAATAAAAATATAGTGGGGTATGATCTTGGGAGAACGAGAGAATGGAGGGATAATTTTGGGGCTGAAATTGGGTGGAATTATATATAAACCATATTCAACCCATTTTAAACCCATTTACATTTAAAACCCCATTTCAACCCATATTCAACCCACTAAAACACAACCCAATGCAAACCCAATCAAATTATTTTAAACCTAACCCAACCCAAAGTGGATTGGATTGGAATCATGGGTTTGAAACCAATTTGCCCCCCCTATTTGCAAGTATTATCTTATTCAGGATTCAAACGCAATTGAGGCCTGTTCCTCAACTCCTTTTTCTCATGTGTAATCTTTATTGGCTAATTGAAGCTATGAACCCTAATTTGCTGAAGAAGATTTGATCTTTAAATTATGAAGTATTGGGGACTTGCCATCCATGGATTAGACTTGAGAGTAAACTAAGGGCAAACTAGGAGAAAAAAATGCTGTAGTTCTGACTGAAATACTGAAAGAAGAGAGATAATTGGATGATATATAAAGCCTACAAAATGTCAAAATCCAAATGGAAGATCGAGAGATTTTGATTTCACCAAACTTGAATAGAGAAATGATGTGATAGTTGGGGATCTTCACTTATGTAACTTATAGAAGGACATGGCATTGTCTGCCCAGATTCATATGTTAAGTTTTGGGATATGGATGGGTAGATTCTTCAGAATATATGCCACATGATAGTTTATGTTAGATATGCTATCTATTCACATATGATTCACTTTTGGGCATATATTAGGGGAAAACTTTGTGCTATATTTTTTCTTTGCAAGTGGTTTGCACCTATAGCAGCATGAAATGAATATGTTCCTTTGACAAGGAGAAAAAATGATATAAAGGAATACAAAGAGAACTTGACAAGGGGTACTCAATTTCATTTGTTACAGGAAGAAAGTCTAATAAAAATAGCATCTCTTAGCATGTTGCAAGAGAATGATGCTGTCACAAGCCAGCTGAATTGATAAACAAGATCTGAGAAATTATATGTTTCTTTAGCCTCAATAGACCAAGAAAGACTCATGAAAGCATGTCTTTTTTTGCCAAATTTTAGTTTCATACTTGATGCTTAAACCTTAGCATTCCATGAGAAAATATTTTTTAATGTTGCATAAAGGAGAAAAAAGTTTTTTCTGAATAATTGATAATTTTCTGTATTAGTTTCTGGAAATAGGAAAGTGCGAGAACAGTTTCACTCTTTAAGATGCAAAAAATTGAGTGTGATGTCAGTATATGATGCCATATGTGGTCTGCAAACTCGTAGCAAATTAAGTTACCAGATTGTGCTGTAAATTTCTTTGCTCACAGAGAGATGTAAGGAATCTAACAAAGATGCTAGATCCTTTACCTGTGACCACCACCAAAAATAAGAAATACTGTAGCTTTGTGTGCAAGATCTGGTGATATATAGTAATGTCGATTCTTTAAATTGAGGAAATCATGAAAGATAGAAAAATAAACTTGAATGGGCCAAAAGAGAGGGTCTTAGACAAAATCAATTTAAAGAGGAAATATAAGAGAGTCTTTACCTGTGAGGCTCATCCAGAAACAATAGAACTGTTATACCTCAAGGCATGACATGGACATCTGAGAAAGAAGTTTCACACAAGCAGAGTGGAGTCAAGCATTCCCCTGAAGCCTACATTCACTTCTTGTTCCAGCTATTAGCTTCCAGGCTAAAATGCTTTAGTTAAGAAATGAATTTAGATGATAAAGTTGACATGTCCTGTACACCTCTGGCTTTTACCTTTACGCCAAAATCCAATTCACCAAATGCTCCTTCCAGGCCTTATGACAGTCTCTCATGAAAAATGTAATGGCTCATGATGGATACCTGCCCTTTAAACTCAGTTTGGCTGCTAGCGAACTGGATCAGTCTGTCTAAGCCCTTGTTGAGGAGTGTGAGCTGCTGAGGTCTTTAAACCAGTCACACCATTCTCCCACAATAGATGAAGGATGATATGTTGCAAGCTCTTTCACTTAAAACGAGATATCCTTATGTCATCAACTGCATCCACAATCTTTTTCAGTCAAATCGGTGACTTCTTTGTGACCTCCAATCTGAGGTCCATGTAGTACCCTGAAACTCCAAGCTTACCTGAGTGGCTGCACCATGAAGGCAGTCTTATACCACAATAAGGATGTGAGTCAAGGTATGTGCCTGGCCTAGACGGTTGGAAACTAATTTACTTGTCCAAGATTGTGAAGTTAATGTTGACGATTAGGTTCTACCATTGGCCTTATAAACCATCACACTAATTGTTTCAGCTAGCCATTGAACTCTACAGATTGATGGATCTACTGAGAACAAATGTACCAACAGATGTCAAGTAGAGGAATTGATAATTTTTTATATCTGTAGTGCACCAGTAACATGACCATCCGTTCATGTACAACATTGATTTGGTGTTTGTGATAGCTAGATGATAATCACCAATTAAAACTTGGTACCATAGGTAGTGGACGTTCTGATAAGTTATGCTACAAATGACAAAAGTGATTGATATATGAAGTTCTATATCTCTTTTGTGGCTTTTGATGTTTGATCCTTAGAAGAGAAGGCTGCATGCTGAGGCCAGCTTTTTTTCTGCCACTTCTGTTCATATATTCCTATTCTCAGTATTTCATTCTAATATGAAAAAGTTCTGTTTCTGAATTAAATCCTAAATGATTGATGAAAAATAGCATTTGTGTGGTGAATTTAATACAAAAGTGAAGGAAGCTTTATCTTTAATCACCCGATTTATAGGTTCTGCCTATTCTTGGAAGATTGTCCTTTTAGCCATATGTTGTAGTCAAAGACTGAATTGATATTTATAACTTTTCTGGCCATCTCTTGTTGTTTATTTCATGTTACCTTACTCTTAGGTATTTTAAATTTTCCCCAAGAATCTGGGACATTTACTTCCTATTCTCTTCTCCTCCTTTCTTGGATCTATTTTATCTGAAACATTTTCCTCGATATATTTCAGCTAGAGCAAGAAATTTTGAACTTCTGTGAAGGTCTAAGAGTCATTGGATTAAATCCAGAGGAAAAGCTTGCCCTCTTCGCTGATAATTCATGTCGGTGGCTTGTGTCAGATCAAGGTATGCAGTTGGCTCACATTATCCTCCCAGGCCTGAAAAATGAGATGGCTTAATCTTTTGGTGAACTTCATGTGGATATAATGGACCCAAAAAACTGACGTATTCTGCATGGTCAAGCATGTAACAGTTTAGAAGCATTATTTGTCCTTCTACATGTCTACAATCTATATGTGTGTTCCAATAAAGTGAAGCCAAAACTACCATCACACATGAACTGCATATGAAAAACGCATGGGTTTTGTGACATCTAATTTCTGTCAATCAAAAAAACTTTTATTTCTTTCCAAATATCCAGATCAAGAATCTTAGGCCTGCATGCCATGCCATCTCACTAGCTCCATATAACATTTCCACATTTTACGGCATTAGAGTCATTCTTTTAAGCTAATGTTAGTGCCCCAAATTGCATGAATTCCTTGTGCATCAGTTGAAAGGCAATAGTGCTGGCTTCTTACCATCAAAAGACTTCACCTTGGTTGCGCATGCAATCTATCCATTTAGTTTAGCCATATTGGGCCTGCTATTCATTTTTCCATCTTGGAAATAAATTGTTGAGGGACACAAATTCTATTCCTACTTGGCCAATAGTTTTGCATTGACTGCAGGGTCTGCTATGATTCTTACTAAAACACTTTACCTTTTCTTTTCCAAGTTATTACCATAGTGTCAACCTTTTACTAGATGAAATAACTTAGGGCCTGTTTGTTTTCATTTTCTACACCCATTTTCATTTTCACTTGAAAATGAAAATAAAAAATTACCAACTTCTAACCATTTTCTCATACATTTTCATTTTAAAAATATTTTTTTTTACATTCTCTCTCCATTTTCATACCTATTTCCCTCCTATTATTACCTATATCTACTTTTTTATCTTCCCAATATTTCTCAAACAACATTCACCACAAAAACTATAATAAATTCAAATTCAAATTATAATATTATTTTTCAAAAAATTACATCAATTCAAATTAAAAAACTACACAACTCTTAATATTAACATACCCAACATTCAAATACATCTCATTTTCAAAAACACATTTTCTAACTAACTTTTCACTATGCATTTTCATTAGAGAATGAAAATGGCTCTAGAAAATGAAACCAAATGGGCCCTTAATATTTGTTATTCTCTTTAAGATGTTATTCTTGAAATTTATGTTCTTTTCTTTTGAAAGGATGTGAACATATTTTTTATAGTTGACAATTTTATAGTTTTGACTTCATGGACTCTTTTTGTAATTTGCTAAGTTGTGCTCAGGTATTATGGCCACTGGAGCAATAAATGTTGTGAGAGGTGCTAGATCATCTAATGAAGAGCTTTTGCAGATATACAACCACTCAGAAAGGTTAGAGAAGTTCATTTCAGTTATGTGGTTTTCTTATTCCAGTTTGTCATGCATTAGCTATAAGAGCATGACTGGGTTATTTTTATTAGTATATTGAGTATTTTGGCTTTGCATGTATAAACCAAAAGGTCAGAGACAACCTGATAAAAAAATCTATAACAAAGATACACATAAAGAACACGAAACTAAGCAATTGGAAAGCCATTCTAAATAGCAAAACTAAACACGTCACATTGAAACTCATAAAACTATTTGAAAAGGCATTCAAAATCTATAGGCTTTGTTTGTTTATGAATTGGGGCTTTTTGCCAAAGTGGTTTTTGGGAAGTGTGGTTGGAGAATGTGATGGTTTTTGTTTGTATTTTAGGTGTTAGGTGGAGAATGAATTGGGAAAATTGTTTGTTTGTTTGATTTTTGGGAGGGGACAAGATGTCATATCAATAACTTTTTGGTTGAATTGATGGGGTGAAATGAATATTTTAAAAGTATTTATATATGTATACATAGATTGAGTAAATGATAGTATGTGTATATATGTATAATTGAAGGGGACAATTTATGGTAAGTAGTATAGTACTGGGGAATATATTAAAGTATGAATAGTAAGGGTATTTTGGAGAATGAATTTTGTATTTTGGTAGTGGAGTTGAGGAATGTGTATTATTTGTTTGTTTAAATTTTGAGAGTTGGAAAATATATTGGGAATTTTTAAACAAACAAGCGCATAGTAGTTGTCAACTCGAATAAAGCAAGGTAGTAGGTTTCCTATTAAGGTTGTTGACGGATGCTTGTAAATTTTGTCAATTTATGAGATGTTGCCAAACTAGTATTTACTTCAGCACTTACATTGTGCTAGCATGTCAAATCGAATTATTATACATGGATTATCAGTTTCAGGCATTTGAATGGTGAAGAAAAAAATGCATGAAAAGACTAGAAGTGCTAGTGCTCTTGTATTTGTCATAATTTCATATTTGAGTTCATATTTAACTTCTTGTGACAAAATTATATTTTCTTTTAAATTTAAAGTGCCATCTATGGTATGGTGTTCAAAGGGTTCATATATAGCTCTTTACTTCTAAAAATGCTTGATGTAGAGGATTTTATTATCTGACTATGATATAACTAAAGCAATTTCTTGCAATAAAATGACGTTCAAATAAGGAAATATAAAGAAAACAAAATAAGATAAATTTTTTTGACCTTTTTTTATGAAATACGAATTAAGACAATCAAACCATCATATGAGTTCCTGGCCAACATAACTACTTATTACAATAACTCTTGGCCCCATAATAAATAATCTCTAAGAATAACCTTTTGCTGAGTTGGTATGGAAGGAAATTACCATAGGAAAATTATACCATCTTGACCTGAGGAACTTGGTAAAAGCTGGTGATATTGTGTTATTACATTGCTCTGTCAATACTCTGTGGATGTAGTAATAATAGGGGTGGCAATTTGGGTGGGTTGGGTGGATTCGGGTTGGGTTGAAGTAGGGGTACAATTAATTTTCTCTACCCTAATCCAACCTAACCTATTGGCAACTTGAAAATGCTCGACCCTAACCCAACCTTAATTGTATCACGTCAAGTTCGGGTCGACCTGATTTTTATTATGTCAACTCGCCAATTCAAATCCACTCAATTCAATTTGCCAATCTGATTTAAAATAATTATATCAAACATTTGTTTTAATTTTTAGAATTTTTTGGCATTTTAATTTCTTAATTTTATCTATACTTAATTTCATCATAAATTCACAATAGCATCTTTTTTAAAAAAAATTTAACTAAACCACATAATATATTGATTTTAGAACTTTTTGTTTCTTTCATTTTGTAGTATCTATCAGCATTATAAAAATATTAAAATTACAAAGTAACTTATTTTTAAAATTAGCATACTTTTCAAGTTCTATTTATCCACTCTCTTTAATTTTTATATCTTTTGTATTAATCAATTTGTCTTGTTTAACTTCTTAAAATAACATTATTTTTTTACTTTATATTGATTCAATTAATCAGCACATAAATTAATAAAAATGTATTATCAAACAAATAAGTGAACAAGTATTTTAATTGGACACGTAATTTAACATAAAAACTTGCTCGAGTCTTTTAAATTTTTTATAACCTTTTAATAAAAAGAGTTCTTGTTTATTTATATATGCAAAATCTTGCATTGCATAAGGCCCAAGAAAATTTATAAGACAATTCAGTAGTTAAAGCAGTATTTTATCAACTCTTTGCAGAATAACTTTCATGTCTGCTTGGATACCAAACAATAACTATTAAAATTCTAATTATCTAACCTATATGTTTGCGAAAATAAATAATACCTAAAAATACCAAAGTAGAAATTTTGGTATTGCTAAAGTTCAAATTTTCAAGTTTTATTTTGTTACTTTATATGTTTATTCCTAAAAAATTTAAATTTTATTTATTTAATTCAAGTTGGGTCGAGTTCATTCAGGTGGGTTCGGATTGTCGTGTGACCCAAAATCAAATTTTGGGTTGTTTGTATAACCTGAAATTCAACCCAACCCAACCCATTTTCTTCGGGTTCATATTCGTGTCGATCTTACTGGTCCTGAACTCAAAATGGGTTGACCGAAACCCAATTTTTTTGTGTTGAGTTATCGTGTCGTGTTGAAAATTGCCACCCCTAAATAATTATGACAATTATCCACTCCTGCAGATAAACAGAAAGACAGGGAGCAAGGTTTCATTCTATAGCATGCTATCAATAACTCTACCTGGTTCCTTTATCTTGTGCTATTAACAACTTATTTTCCACGTTGCACTTCTATTGAGCTGCCACCAAATTGCTTCTTCCACTGTCAATGTGGCTATTCACTCTCATCTTCCTTCTTCCCTCCCTTCCTCCCTCTCTATCAAGATGATAATGAGAAAAACTGATTAATAATGCAATATAAGGAAAAAAATTAGAAGCCCCTCCCTGGTTGCCGGTTAATTTTTTCAGCGCTATTTCTAATGAAATATGTCTACTGCATTGGAAAATGTAAGATTTTCATAATATGTACAACCTTGGTTACATTGAGTCATTGAAATTAAGCAATTTCAACCCATTGTCTTTTCTTTTTCTTGGCACACTGGGGAACATAGCCAGACTGCTTATTTGTGATTTTCAGAAAAACAAAAAACACTTGCTTGAATAATTATGAAAAAATACTATTCAATGAATGGATGTAATCGTCGTAGTGTAAGGAGGTATGCTGTACAAGATTTTTTTCTTTAGAAATGGTAAGCGACTGGCTGCTAGGTATTACTAGATTGTGATCATTTGAGATGAATCTGTGTGGTGTGTGTGTGTGTTTTTCCTGTTGGAGTTGGGCAGCTTTGGGAAGTACATTTTTCTTAAATCTTGCTATATGCCTTTGCTAATGACGTATCACTGCAATTATATGGCACACAAAATTAATTGACAGATAAGCACCTGTCTGTTGCAAAATCCCACTGCATGGAAAGAAATTTCACTAGCTGCAAACATTAAAAGAGTAAATCACCACCAATGAAACAAGCTGTCTGTTAGTTCTTTGAGCATCATTTCTTGAACCATAATTCCGGCTTTCGGTTGTGTAACTCTAGTGTTGCACTAGTGGTGGATGGCCCTGAACTGTACAAACGGATTTCAGAAACCTTCCGTACCAGAGTCGCAGTTAGGTTTGTTATTTTGTTATGGGGAGAGAAATCAAGCATAACAAATGAAGCAGCAGAAATTCCTATTTATACTTATAAGGAGATAATAGATTTCGGTCATGAAAGCCGTGCAGCTCTACTTCATTCTCAAGACGCTAGTAAGTCTCTTTTAGTTGCACTCTATCGTGTTATTAATTATTTTTTTTGCACTAAACTGTCAATGCCTGCTGTATCCATTGTAAGATATGAAGTTTCGCCTAAAGAGTCTTAAGCATGTATTAGCATATGATATTGCATTCATAGATTTTTGTGTGAAAAAATTAGTTATTTTATGTTATTTTTATTTTTTCTATTTACCGTAAATCAGCTTTATCATCAACTTACCTACTAATTTTTATACAAATGATGTGCCATGCATAGTAGAGTTGTTGATAGTGTCGACCTTCTAATGAATAGCAGCTCTTGAACTAGATAGATGTCCTTTGTGGTAACTAACAATTCATAGATTTAATTACTAAAACATTACTTGTTTGTTTTTTCATTATTTTTATCTTTTTGGTTCTTTTGTTGTTGTGTGGCACATCTGGGATATGGTGGTATCTTTGTAATGAAATATTTCATAACCTTTCAGTGTTGCAATGAGGTTGGTCATGTTTGATTCAGACTTAGTGTGCAAATCAGTGTTTATTTCTGTTTCCGAGTTTTAGTTTACAGTATGCCAAGTGAAAATTGCTGATTAGGAAAAATATATTTCAGGAAAACAATATATTTATAAAACAATAAGCACTGATGATGTGGCAACTCTCATATATACAAGCGGCACCACTGGAAATGCTAAAGGTGTTATGCTCACGCACAAGAATCTGCTGCACCAGGTTGGCTGCTTTCTTATATTAAAATTCTGCCAATCTAAGCTCAAATGTCCTTATCCTGTGAAAAAAATACTCTTTGTAGTCAATCTAGTTGAAAACTTGAGACATGTAACTTTTTTGATTGAGCTACATTTGTTAGTGTCCTACATTGGTGAAATAAATAATTGTGGTCTCTATATAAGATTTTGGGCAATCCTTACATCATAAGCTAACTTTTGAGATTGAGTAAGGCTAAAGGTCCATTCTTTAATATGGTATTGGAGCCACAAATTCTTAGTGTTGAGTTACCCAATGTTGTTGGGCTACCTATTTCATATTATTCCATGCTTCAGATGTTCATTTCTGGGCGTGTGTACGGTGTGTTAGTGTCCCACATTTATGAAATAAATAAGTTATGGTCTCTATATGTAGTTTTGGGCAAACTTACCTCTTGAGCTAGTTTTTGGCATTTAGTAAGGCCTAAGGTCCATTCTTTAATAGCATTCAGTTTTATTGGCACATGTTCATGCCTTCAGCATGTCTCAGTGGGTCTTCCTACATGAGGTGTACCACTTATGTGCATTCATTGTACCTCATTTTTGCTTCCGAAGATTCAATGTTCTTACTATATATGTCAATGATAGTGGGCAAAACAGCATCATGAATCTTTTATTACATATCCTACAAGATTCCCCTCTATAGTGTCATTGAGGTCCAAATGGAAAAGAAAGATGCCTTTTATGCAAGCTGATGGAATGTTACATTTTCCTCCATCATAAGCAGCATGTTGTGCGAAGGTCTGTTTTGACATCTCATAAATTGCAGCAAAGGATTAAACTGGACAAATGGGGCTTAGAAGCTCAGATAAATAAAGGTTACATAAATAAAGCTGATTTTCACTAGACATTTAAAGCTGGTTTGAATGCATTATAACCATGGAATGATCTCCTCATCTAAAATTTTACACTGTTTTAGTGGAGAGAGATTCCCCATCAATTGTAGGCCTGTGCTTTTCCTACGATCAAATAAATGAAAGGTTTTTTCATAAATGAGTGCCCATGAGCTTTAAGTATTTTTATCTTGTCTAGCATTGGTATCACTTCATGCAACCACTTTATCTAAAAGTTGAAATTGTTAGAAAGGAGAGACATGAAGTGTTTAATGCTTCAAATAGTAAATACTGCTGCCTAATAAATGAAGGTGTATTTGTTATCTTGCATTTTCATACTGAATCAACAAACATTATTATAAATTTACCATTCTACTGAAATTCCAGATTCCTATCACATTCTGCAAAACAATTGCTGTTTCTTGATGACAAATGGACTGGAAAAACCCATGTCTAGTTGATTCTGATCTGTATCACATCATAGAATCTAAACCAAATATGCTTAGAGTTTTCTGATTTCATATTTTAGGTATACCATATATGGTTTGTTAATCCTTATGGAACACACTGTCTAATTAGATATTTGGTTGTTCTACTTAGATTACAAACTTATGGGACATTGTGCCAGCTGTTCCTGGGGATAGATTTTTGAGCATGCTTCCACCTTGGCATGCATATGAACGAGCTTGCGAATATTTCATATTTACCCATGGAATTGAGCAAGTATACACCACGGTCAAGAATCTAAGGGTATGTCATTTTAATCATAAATGGAGCTGATATGCACTTTTGGCCCACTGTTTTTGTATGCATGGACCATCCAAAAGGGAATGTTATAGCAATATCAGATGATCTTTTACTTGAATAAATTAATTGAATTGATTTTTGTTTTTTAAGTGACTGAATCAATCTATTAATTTTCTTGCAGGAAGATTTGCGTCATTATCAACCTCATTATGTTATTTCTGTCCCTTTAGTATATGAGACGCTTTACAAGTAAGTTTTCCCACTTAAAGTACCTATTTCTTGATGCAGTAGAAGTTAAAAAATGCAAAGCCTGTACCTTGGGTATAGGATATTGGGAGCATATGTATTGGCTTGCATTTATTAGTTCTTGAAACAATTCATCTAGCAGAGGAGATGATGTTTTGAAATGAAGGACTGGATGACAGGAGGAAGTTTGCCTCCAAATATTTATGATTGATAATGCCTTTCCTCTGATATTGGAATTCTCAATTCACGTTGTCTTGTTTTTGCCAGTATCTTCCATCAATTTTACCATTTATACGTGGATTTTTCCCTTGGTGCTTAGTTATGATGAATCACAGATGGTTATTTCAGAATATTGCATTCCATAATTAATGGGCATGTTTTCTTAATTTCATTCTCAAATTCAGGGCATGTTAACAAGTTTCATCACCACACCAGACCAGACTTTAGCAACCATAATGACTGGAAATTTTCAAATTAAATCATGATTTGTATCAGTTCATTTGCTTCTTGTAAAATTATGTTGCTTGTTTGCACTGCTTTTGGCCATTTCAGCTCATTGAATTCTTTTCTTGCTGGTAGATAATTGAAATTGGTTTGATTTACTGCAGTGGGATTCAGAAACAGATCAGTACAAGTTCTGCTGCTCGTAAACTTGTTGCTCTTCTATTCTTAAAGATCAGCTTAGCATACATGGAGGCCAGAAGAATTTATGAGGTAGGACTTCTTGAACTGCTGGTGTTATTTTTCTCCACTTTTTTTAAGTGTGTAGATGTTTTCTTAGATCATATGGTAATCAGAGATTAGTATAGCCATACTTTAACAACAGATTACCCTACTGGTACTATGATATATCTAATCTAATGACTGGACTATTATCAGTTAATAAATGACATGGATGACATACTCTTAGTTAGCAATTTTTGGACAAACTTCAGATGTGCGCATTTAGAGTCTTCTCTTAGATGCAATTAATTAGCTCATTGGACAAAGAAGATCACTGTTAACTACTTGTTCATGGATTTTATATTTTTGCTTAAGATTTGCAGCTCTAGCAATATCTATCTCTACTAGCTTGAGCTTTGTATATATTTGGTAATCAGAATGTTGTAAAAAGTGAAAGTTGTAAACATTGGAGATTATGTGACTAATATTTAAATATTGGTTGTTTACCATGTTGACACCTGTGGATATTTAGATTTCACAGACTCCTTATCTCTCCTTATTTAGAAATAATTTGCTGACTCTCTTGGGAGCCCAATATTCAACTAGAATAAAAGCATTTGTGCTTGTTGCCTTATAACTGGGTGAGGTAATGTGTGCTTCAAAACTTCTCGGCCTCTAATAATTTGTAATAGTCTTCTACACCTTTGTACTGCAGTTGGTTTCAGGTTTTTTAAGATTATTTAAGTTTGCTAATATTTTCAGCTGGGTTCCCACCAAAAGCCAGTAAGTCCAACTTGAGTGAGGCCAGTGCTAGGAGAGCTTACGCAACTGTGGCATATTATAACTCCACAGACAAGCATATGTGTTTGGAGTTGTTTTAGTCTATTGCCAGTTAATTTGAATTGGATGCTTTGGGATGCTGTAAAGGTAAGGACAAAATATTTGGGCTTTGAAATGACCATGCCGCTCCAGCAATTGAGTTTGATAGATGAAGATTGAAATAACTAAGTTGTCCACTCTCTAACAGTGTGAGATCATTGTTAAGGTTGTGAATCTAGAAAACAAATGTCAAATTGAAAATATGTGTTGGAAAAATGTGCCCTGGGTCATCACACTCATGATAACTTTTAAGCCACAGCCTTCACGACAACTTGCGCCATGAAGTGATCAAGTCACCTTCATTGGCTACTTTAGTCTTGCCTGACCTTGATATCATATCCATTAAACTGCCATATGCATAACTTTGCTTCCAGTTGAGTTCTTGTAATTTAGTCATTGGGGATGTAAAATCCTTCAATGTGTCCAACAATGAAAAGCATGTCGATTCATTGAAATGATCTTATTGGCAAATGTTAATCATTAAAGTATTCTTCTAGTTTTTATCTGTGCGAACTGTTTTTGGAGGTTATGTTTCATGCTGACCTTTGATTAGTTGGTTCCTTAATCTTTAGTACTGCATTCTGATTTTCAGTTCTGTGCTCTACTAATTTATTATCTATTTCATAGGGAAAATGTCTGGCCAGAAATCTTGAACAACCTTCCCATCTTTCTGCAGTTTTTGACTGCTTATGGGCAAGGATAATTGCTATGATGTTGTGGCCAATACATACATTGGCAAAGAAAATTGTCTATAGCAAAATTCATTCTTCTATTGGCATTTCAAAGGTTTGTGTTCTGTGCTTGTCTCTGCAGACAGTTGCTCTAATCTATCTTCAGAAGATCTTCAAAATGTACTACTTATGAGAAATACTAAGGAAAAACTTGCTTTCACATTTTGCAGGCCGGCATAAGTGGAGGTGGCAGCTTGCCTCCACATGTTGACAGGTTCTTTGAGGTTAGATGCTTCTATATTGTTAGCCAATTATAGAAGGGATGTGGGTGTAGTTTTCAACGTACTATTCTTTGTTGACACAGGCAATTGACATAAAGGTTCAAAATGGATATGGTTTAACAGAATCATCACCTGTTGTTGCGGTTCGACGACCAACCTGTAATGTAAGAAACATAGTTCATGCATTTAGAAACAAATGGCATTCGGCATCCACTAAAGCATCATAAAACAATGAAATTCCACCTTTTCATTTCATTAATCCATGAGTTTGTACAAAAGGAAGATAGCAAGTTGAACGTAAAACGTCAAGGTCATTGATTTAATATACTCTTTTGGCGGTTTAATTGTGATTTGATTCAAAATAGCCATCCTGTCTTGTTTGAAGAATTGAATCATCTAATTACAATTACATGATTTCTGAAAAGACTTCATGTTACAGTGAGAGAAATGAAACTCGTCCATTGTATTCATTCCAATTTACAATGACAGTATAAGGAGAAGTTCCTTTGACTGAAGCAGGAGTGTCATCATGTGTGTGAAAGAAAACTGTTCGAAAGCTATCAGTATCAATGGCAAATCTAACATCACTACTTTCATAAAAGAGGAGCACATTTGAGAATTAAAATTATGCAGCAATTTATGGCCATCCCTTAAGCATATACAGTTTTGTCTATGTAAAGTATTGTCAGATCTCATGACATATCAACTTAGAGATTCTTGAGATGAACATTGCACATTTGGATCTGCTGTGCAACAAACTCATGTTCCCAATGTGTTAATTATTGATGAATTTGTGAGTTATTTACCAGAATTAGAAGTCCACATATTTTGTCTACTTCTACAAATTGTAGTACGTGAATAGTTAAATTAATGCAGTAGTTATCTGAGCTAAGCCATTCTAAGTAGTTTTCTAGGATGTCACAAGCCATTCTACTTCTTTCGCATTCTTTGATGTTCTGGTAAACAGTGATTATTCTGAGCAATAACTAGATTGTTGAGTTCCTGGAAAGCTACACCTCTAGGTTTTCTTTGCTCTCACGAGACAAAAAGGCTGCATTTTATGTATTTCATGAATATAGAGTCAGATCCTATCTCATAGATCTAGTTCTTTTAAACAATATATTTTTTCACTCTCGGATCCATAGTAGTTTTAAGTACAAAATCAATTTCCAATGCATTTTCGAGATTTCTGCTTTCTTGTATGGCATGTTTCTTCACAATGTCACAGCTTTAATGCATGAAGGTTCTTGGTTCGATTGGACATCCTGTCCAACATACGGAAATAAAAGTTGTTGATGCTGAAACTGATGTGGTTCTTCCCCATGGATCAAAAGGCATTGTCAAAGTAAGGGGGCCACAAGTGATGAAGGGTTATTACAAGGTAGCTTCTCATAGTTTTACATGTTGCATGTCTCTAATGTCACAAATTAACTTTTAAATAAGATTATCATTCAATATGGTTTAGTAACAAAGTGAAAAGAAGGACCTAGTTTTGCAACCACCCATATATGAAAATTCCATGCGCTTGGTCTCAAATAACCAAGCATGCCTTTAGGAGTCATGTCAAATTCATTAAATAGCATGTCTTTCCTTTCTAGCAGTTTAAACTTTTAGATGAGGTAATCATTCAACATTACAAATCTTTGAATTTCACCGTAACCATGCCTTTTAATTTTGAAGGCATAAAAACATTTTTGCTGGACTCCATAGACTGTCTTCAAAAATATAGGCTTTGTGTCAATTTTTTCTATCTCTTCACTCAAAAAGTTTGCAGAAAAAAAAGACTAGATAGTCACCTAACCTAATGATGCCATTTTCTAATTGTGTAGCTCAGTGACTGTAACATGAAGCTTAATTTTGTCTCCTTTGGAAATGTTAAATCAGAATCCCTTGGCAACAAGACAAGCTATAGATGAGGATGGCTGGCTAAATACTGGTGATATTGGTTGGATTTCAGCTCCTCATTCTAGAGGACGTAGCCGTCAAGCTGGAGGAGTAATTGTTCTAGAAGGGCGTGCAAAAGATACAATAGTCCTTTCAACAGGTAAATTAAAATGTTTAGTTTTGAATGATGTGTTGCTTCCAGCATATGTATTTCCTTGAATTAAATAAAATAATGTCCTAAGATATGTCCTCTAATAAAGAAAGGTGATGAATGATGATAAAGTTTCAAATCGCAATAGCATTCTTAAATTGCATTGAAAAACCTACAGCATTAATTTTTCACTTCAAGAAGGGAAAAAAAAAGGATTTCTATCCGTTTCCTGTTTTTCAGAATTAGTAAATAAAACCTTTCACGTGGCTGCACTGCAGCCTTTAGTTTGACTGGCCATTATCTCAGGCAGATGCTTAGTCTGAACTTTCTTAGTATTTCATTAGATGATGCCCACATAGTTGAAATAAATTCTAACTCATGCTGAATGGGCTTGACAGGTGAAAATGTTGAGCCAGCAGAGATTGAAGAAGCTGCCCTGAGAAGTAGCCTTATTCAGCAGATAGTGGTCATTGGCCAGGTGAAAGTATTCAGCCTGTTGTTCCTTGCATGAAGTATTTAAGTCGCAGGCAATGTAGAAATCTGCAATAAAACACATGGCATTTCTGTCTTTTGCATGATATGGTGCCAATAATGTGTAGGATCAACGACGACTTGGAGCTATAATTGTCCTGAACAAAGAAGAGATCCTCTTAGAAGCAAAAAGGTTGTCCATGGTGGAAGCTGAGGCCTCAGATCTTAGTAAGGAGAAACAAATTAAACTGTTGCATGAGGAGTTGAGAAAATGGTGAGACATACTTCTTTTAAAAAATATTCTTCCTAGCATTTCATTCAGCAAAATTTTATTTTGGCATAAGCAAAACATTTTCTGCTGATGTATTCATTTTTAAATCAGCGGAAACAATTGTGCTTAAGCTTTTGCATGGTTCCACATATAGCTTAGACTTAAGACAGATGGTGAATAGAGCTATCTCCACGGTTTCAAATCTTGTTAGATTACCTAGAAGTTAAGTACTTCCGTTGCGAAGAAGTCAGAAACAAAGCTCCTATTAGAGAATTCTTGTTTCTCTTATCAAAATTGTTGTTGATGCAGGACGTCAGACTGTTCGTTTCAAGTTGGGCCAATCTTGGTGCTTGATGAACCTTTTACGGTAAATAGAAATTGTACTTGAACATTTAACATTTCTCTAAATCTACTTTTTAGTGCTGAATTAGATATCCATTTTTTTTGTTGAACTTCATTGCAGATTGATAGTGGTTTAATGACTCCAACAATGAAAATCAGAAGAGACAGAGTGATATCTTTGTACAAAGAGCAAATAGACAAGCTATACATGTGAGTTTGCCTGGTGTAGGGTTGGTATCTGATTGCACTAGTGTTTGTGGTGCCAATGTAAACCTTTTGGATGTCAATTACTTGGGGAAATAAGGGCTGGATTGGTTATATTTATATTTTCATTCTGTATTTTCATTATTTTTAAATGTATTTTCATTTTATCATTGTTTTGTGTATGAAAATAAAAACGTGATTGGATAAGTATTGTGAAAATTTTGAAAAAAAAATTAAAAATAATATTTTAATATAATAGTATTAATAATTATTGTTTAATTCATTGTGGGCTCTATTATCATGAGAAAATAGAAAAAAAATTATTTATTAAATTAGTGGATTATAATGTGAAGGAAAATTATTATTAAATTTTATGTGGGTCTCATTATCTTGAAATGAGAGAAAAAGAAATTAATATTCAATTAGTTAATGAATTTTAATTATTTTTAAACTAGTAGGTGATAGGGGGTGAAATCTAGTTATGATTGAATAGGGCAGGAATTTCAAGTAAGTCGACCTAAGGATGGTTGATGGATGATCTCAAAGGTGATTAGAGCTGAATTCTACAATCAATAGTAAATATTAGGCTAGTTGAGATGCCTCCGACTCAAGCATTCAAATGTTCAAATCAGTATATGATCGACTGGATAATTGAGGAGTATAGTGAGAGCATTTAAATATAGAATGGTGTACCTTCCAAGAGGTTGGTTGATAGTTATTTATAATCTTCCCATGAGGATTGATATGTCTGTGATGCCCTTATCGCCTAGAGTGGGCAATTTGTTGTCAAATAAGGACCTTTAAGTCTTCTCTTGTTAATGTACTATTTCAGGTGGTGCCACCTTTTACTTTTCAGGACAATGAGGTACCCTGGGGAAGCGCCAGCCTGCAAGTTGTTGTAAAAGGTGGTATAGGTAGAGGCATGTCCCATTAATGCGGGGGTGGGATCATTTAATGTGTCAAGGAGGATGTCACCTTCCCTCGACCATGGAGGTCGAGGGGCTGAGTCAACTAGAAACACCACATTCAGTTGCTGCTTTGCTTGGTCCTTTTTGTTGGGCATAGAGGGCTAGCCATTGCATGTTGTAAATGGTTGATCAACTCGGTCGAAGTGGTGCTCGACTAGGGCAGTCAAGTCCTAATGATTGTCTAAATCAGTAGACTATCAGTCTTGTGTAACTCGAGGGTGCAGGGGTCGAACAATCAATATTTGATCACTAGCTTGGGCCATGACGGATTGTGTTGGTTCTTACTCTTTTGGGTTGCTCTAGGCTTAGGCTTATTGGACCATCCTATATCAGTAGATATGGTTTGAAAATAATAGTTTATAGGTATGGAAATGAAAATGGATGATGTTTTCATTGAAAATGGTACAAATAATTGTGTTTCCTATTTTCGAAAGTGTAAAATGAAAAAAGGGCATTCTAAAACACAAACAATCCAGCTTTAAAATTTCCAAATCTATAAGCTTGACTGCATTTTACTTGGAACTCGATCTGGCAAATGGGTGCCCATATGTAATCCAATAGTGGAATAATAGATTGGGTAAATTTATCCAAGGGTTAAATTGCCCATTTTTTATTAGGTATGAGATAGTGGACCTATTACCTATGATTATAAGTAATGGGTAATTCATAGGTACCATAAGAAATTTTTATTTTTTTATATTTAAAAAAATTAACATTTATTTTTTAATTTACATAATATTATTCAAATATGACCTAAATAAAATTAATAAAAGAGGCTATAAATTTCAAATATTATATTGAACAAGTGTTTAAAGCATGTCAAATATTTTAGTTTGACAACTATAGGTTAAATGTCTAAATATCTATTAAATTTAAATTATATTATATCTCAAAGTTTAAATTTAAATTTCATTATATATCAAAAGTTTTTTAAACTAAAAGTTTAAACACTATTCAAATATTGTTGATATCATTAAAAGAAAAGAAATGTTATACCCTCCAAGGTAGTTGTAAAAAATGGAGAAAAAATTAAAATAATATATATAATTTATATGACTATTCACAGGTTATTTATGAGTACCCATAGGTTGGGCAAAAAAAAAAAAAAAATAGTGGATAATTAGGCGGTGGGTAAAATTATTGTAGTTTATTGGGTAAAGAAAATATAGCCCATTATTTGTATTTTTTTTATACCCATGAACACCCTTATACCCATGAATATGGATAATTTTTTGCTAGGTTTACTTGGAACATCATCCAACTTTTATTGAATGTGCTTAACTATCTGCCATTTCATTTTCCAAATGAATATTTATTGGAGATGACATATAGCATACTTTGGATGTACTGCGGTTTGCTACATAGCCCTTACTTTTAACGAAATGTGTTTGTAACTGTCTAAAACATTTTAAATTGGTGCATTTTACCATCATCCTTATTTTTATGGAATTTTTGTAAAATGTATCATTACTTGTGAATATTAAGCATTTCAATCAATTTATGTTATCTTGTGATACAAAATTAATTTTATGGTAACATTTTTTTTAAGTTTTATTTTCGGTAGATTATTAAAAGTTGAAAAAATTGCTTCTCTCTACTAAAATATGGCAAAACTTGCAAGTTTGGTGATATTTTATAGAAGTATAGTCAAATGTAGATGGTTTCTTTCTTAATTTAGATGGTTTTATTCTTGACTTACCGTTTTATAAAAATTGCTTTCTCCCCTTGATTTATGGTTTTTTCACTTAATTTTTGAATCGAAAAATTATTATGATGTGAGAAAAATTAATTTCAGGCTACATTCTTTGTAGATAAATAAAAAAAATGCCACTATTATTTTTTTTTTTACTCCTTTTCACGTCCTATCAATTTCCGTTCTCTTTCTGTTTTCTTTATTTTTTGTTTTTTCTATTTTTCTTTTTCTTTCTTCTCTCTCCATCCCTCCCTACCTCCCTATGTCTCTATGTGTGTGTATATATATTTCTCTATTCTTCTTCTATCTTCGTTTTATTATATTGTTCCCCTCTTTTTTGTTTTTTTTTTCCCTTCTTTATTTTCCTTTTGGGGTAGTTTAAAATTAGGGATCCAATAGTAGTTACTTTTTTATAAAAAAAATAATAACATACAAACACCCACCAAGGGTTCATTAGAATTGCGATTTTGAATTTCATACTTATAGCTAATAGTAGTTGCTTTTATTTTTTGTCTTTTTATTTTTTATTAATTTACCTCTAAATACCTCATTTAGGAGAATATTTCCAGTCGATTGATTAAGTTATAATTATATGCTACTTGTTAATCAAATTATAATTACCTACAGTTCGGATAATTAGTTATTATAGATATTAATTGTATATGTTGGGGTCCTAAAAAGAGTTCATCTTGTAAAAGTTTAACATTAGATATATGTATTTTTAATTATTAAAAACATGAAATTACAAATAAGATTTAGAAAAAATAAAAGCGGACTTGACCTGGGCTTACTAAAATAAAAAAGAGAACTTGAGTTGTTATCATGCCCACACATTTTCAAGTTAAATTCAAGATATGCAGATTCTATCAAAAATAAAAACTAAAACAAAAATATTACAATTGTTAACAAAATAAAAATATAAAATAAAAGAATGATTAGATATACACCTCTAAAAATTTGAAAAAAAAATGTTGATTTTGTCTTGAAATTTAGGGCTTAATTGACAAGGAACGAAAGAAATAGTGCGAAATGAAATCGAACGGGCAAAAATGGGCAAGGAGCAGTAGCTACCCACACCCGGGCATAAGGCAAGGTGCGCTCAGGTGCCGACACTACTAGAGCCAGGCAGAAACAAGCAGCAACATGGACGACGGGTGCCTGGGCACACGGCATATTGCAGGCAACACATAAAAAGATGTCTCGTATACCTAGGCACAAGGAGTGCAGCGCCCAGGTACGTGACTTGCTGGAATGTTGTGCCTTGGTGTATGTTTTTTGCACTAGGGCGTACGGCATGAACAATTTTGCAACACAAATCAATTTTGTGCACACCAAGGCACAGGTCATGCTATGGCATGGCACAAGTAGTTTTGCACTTTAACTCTTTTTCGTGGGTATAAATATCAGTTTTCTTCTGGGATAATTTAGAACAAACCATACACGAGTGATTTTAAATTATTTTTGAGATAGTTTCTTGAAATAATGTTTAGAATGAAGGTTTTTGGTATTCACATGAGATTGTAGGGAAAAATATTTTGTATTTGCACTTTGATTTGAGATTAATAAAAAAAATTTCTTTGTTAAATGGATTAGGCACATCGCCAGATCATCTTAAATCTTATTGTCAAAATTACATTGAATTTTCTTTATTATTATTATTATTATTATTATTATTATTATTATTATTATTATTATTATTATTATTTCATAGTTAGGATTTGATCACTCCAAATCATAATAAATTGGTATTAGAGCTAGGATTGATTAAATGGCTGCCATGAAGTACGAGGTAGAGAAGTTCAATGGGAAGAACAATTTTAGGCTGTGGAAGATGAAGGTCTACACTTTTTTATGTCAAAAGGTTTACAGAGAGCATTAAATGGCAGAAATTCCTTGCCAGAAATGCTAATAGACGAGGACAAGGATGAGTTTATGGCGAAGGCTTATGATACTTTGGTGTTATATTAGCAGATAACATACTAAGAGAGGTCACCACAGAAGTATGCTAGTAGGACTATGGTTAAAGTTGGAGAGTCTCTATATGACAAAGTCCCTAACGAATTTGCCGTATTTGAAATAGTGGTCATACATGTTGAGGATGAAGAAACGTATATCTATTACTCAACATATTGATTATTTCAATAAAGTGATTATGGATCTTGCTACTTGCTAGTATAGATATCAAAATTGATGATGAAGATCAAGCGTTTCTCTTTTGTTCGTTACCTAAATCCTTTGAGCACTTGGTCACTACTTTGTTGTATGAAAGAGATTTGATTTTAATGGAGGAGGTGAAGACCTCATTAAATTCCAACGAGTTGATAAAATATGTCCTGAGCAGTAACGATAGTGAAAGTAGGGAAAGATTGATAGCAAAAGGGAGACCAAGAGAAAGAGAAAAGAGTAGAGGTTGATTGAAGTCCGGAACCAAGACTAGAAATGGGGACTAGTGTCTTAGGTGTGGTGGAAAGGGGTACTAGAAATGGAATTGTTTGAAACAAGAAAAGGTGAAGGATGCAGGTGAAACTTCTGATAAAAAATGGAATGATGTCGTAGGAATTATTAAGGATGAGTTTGATGGTGGGCTTGTTCTCAACATTATCAAAAGTTTACTAAACTCCAAGTGGATTTTGGATAGTGATTGCTCCTACCACATGTGTCCACGTGAAGATTGATTTACTACTTATCAAAAGTACGATGGAGGTAAAGTGCTTACGGGAAATGATACTTCATGTAGGGTTGTAGGAATTAGCTCAGTGAGTATCAAAATACATGATGACATAATAAGAACCTTAACAAATGTGCATCATTTTAGATTTGAAGAAAAATTTAATTTTGTTGGGTACTTTAAACAAGAATAGTTGTAAGTACAGAACTCTATATGGGGTTCTATGGGTTTCCAAAGGTGTACTACTTATCATGAAGAGAGACAAAAGGAATGGCCTTTACATCTTATAGGGCAGCATAGTTTCTAGTAGTGCGGTGATTTCTTCATTAATCAATAATACTACAAGATTGTGGCATATGCGACTTAGGCATTTGAGTATGAATGAGAGGGGAATGTTAGTACTGAGCAAATGGAGCTTGCTTTGTGGAGAGAAGATTGGAGAGTTGAATTTTTGTGAGTAGTATGTGCTTGGCAAGCAACATAGGGTGAAATTCAACACTGCAATTCATAGGACCAAGGGCAACTTAGATTACATTTACTTAGATCTTTGGGGCATTCTCAAGTTCTTTCAAAAAGAGGTGCTAAGTATTTGCCGACATTCATTGATGACTTCTCATAGAGAGTGTGGATGTATATGTTGACACATAAGGATAAGGGTTTGTCAACTTCAAGCAATGGAAAACTTTGATCGAGAAGCAGACAGGAAAAGAAATCAAGTACTTGAGGAAAAACAACATATTAGAGTTCTGCAATAAGAAATTTTAGGAATTTTGCAATAAAGAAATAATTGTGAGGCATCGTATAGTTGTACATACACCACAACAGAATAAAGTTATAGAATGAATAAAAAGGACTATCTTGGAGAGAGCTATATGTATGCTCATTGACGTTGGATTGTCCAAGGATTTTTTGGTAGAAGTGATCAACATTGCTTATTACTTGGTGAATAGGTCACCACCAACTGATTTGGACTGTAAGACATCATTGGAAGTTTGGTCTTAGTCTCTTGCTGATTACACAAATCTGAGAGTATTTGAGTGCCCAACCTGTGCTCATGTTCGTGATAGAAAGTTTGAGCTAAGAGCTACAAAGTGCATATTTGTAGGCTGTGCAGAGGAATAAAGGGTTATCGTTTGTGGTGTAATGATGATAAAGGCTCCTAGATGATCATCAATAAGGACGTGACATTTGATGAGTCTGCAATGATGAAGAAGGTGAAGCAGCTTGAAAGTAGTCAATAGGGCATTAAAGAGAAGGTGGAGATTAAAATTGATAGTCCACAAGTTTCAAAGGAGACACAAAAGGTGGTAGATAAAGCTGGTGAGAGCACATTATCACCTAATCAGCAACATGAAAACAATTTACTACAAAACTATTGTTCGGCTCGCGATAGGGAGAGGAGGTAGATCAAACCATCATAGTGGTATGCATTTTCAGATTGGTAGCTTATTTAATAAGTTCAACCAAGGAGTTTGTAGGAGATGATCCAGTGTCATATAGAGATAATTTTCAGGCTAGATTCTGATAAATGGGTTGAAGCTATGAGTGAAGAGATAGAGTCTCTACCTAAGAATAGCACATGAAAATTGATTAATGTACCCGAAGGACAAAAGATTGTAGGTTGCAAATGGATTCACAAGAAAAAAGAAGGGATTTCCCCCGGTTGAAGATGCTAGATACAAGGCATGAGTGGTTGCTAAGGGCTTTACTTAGAGAAAGGGAGTTGACTTTCATGAGGTATTCTCCCTAGTTGTAAGACATATTTCTATTCATGTTTTACTTGCCATGGTTGCTCTAGTTGATATGGAGTTTGAGCAGATAGACGTGAAAACAACATTTCTGTACAGTAAGTTGGAGGAACAAATCTATATGAGCCAACCAGAGGGATTCGTTGTTTCCGGCAAAGAAAATCAAGCATGTCTTTTGAAGTGGTCTTTATATGGCATGAAACAGTCTCCTAGGCAGTAGTATAAAAGGTTTGATGTATTTATTACCAAGATAGGCTATACTAAAAGCAATTTTTATTGTTGTGTATATCATAAAAAATATAGTGTTATCCTTCTTGTATATTTGCTATTATACGTTAATGATATGTTGATTGCCTCTAGAAACATATTTGAGATCAATGTTTTAAAAACTTAGTTAAGTGAAGAATTTGAGATAAAGGTTTTGGGCAGTGCAAAGAAGATATTGAGCATGGAGATCATCCGAGATAGACACACAGAATTGTTGCACTTGTCTCAATAACATTACATTGAGAAAGTACTTAAGCATTTTGGGATGGATAAGTCCAAGCTAATTAGTACGCCGCTTGTAACTTATTTCAGTTCTCATCAGATGATTCACCGAGTACTAATGAGAAAGTAGAGCACATGTCTAATATGATGTATGCTAGTGCAGTAGGTAGCTGGATGTATGCCATGGAGTGCATTAGGCTAGATATTTCACATGCAATTAGTATTGTAAGCAGGTGCATGCACAAGCTAGGAAAGACTCATTGACATCCTGTGAAAGGGATCATGAGATATTTGAGAGGCTCTGCAGATAGATGTTTGAGGTATCGTTAATTGAATTCTACTGCTAGGATTATTAGCTATGTGAATATGGATTATGTAGGAGATTTGGACAGCAGAAAGTCCATGATGGGGTATGTGTTTTGTGTTTTGAATTGTATAGTTAACTAGAAGGCGACTTAGTAATCATCAGTTGCATTGTCCATAATGAAGCTGAGCACATGGCTTTAGGTGAAAGCGTGAGGAAAGGTATTTGGCTAAAATGGCTTATTGAGGACTAATTGAGGATATATGTATGGATTCTGAGATCACTTTAATATTTTATGATAGTTAGAGTGCCATATACTTGTTAGAGAATCAAGCTTTTCATGAGAAAACAAAGCACATTGATGTGAGGTATCACTTTATCCAAGATATGGTATCTCAAGGTGTCATTTTAGTTGACAAGGTTAGGATTAAGGATAATCTGATAGATATGTTAACTAAGGTTGTTCCAAGAATCAAATTCAAGCATTATTTGGATTTGATTTACATTTATAGACTTAGGTGACAGGCCCTTTTTAGGGCAGGGACAAAGAAAAAGAAGGTGAATTTCAAGTCAAGATAGAGAATTGTTGATTTTGCTTTGAAATTTGGGGCTTAATTGACAAGGAATGGAAGAAATGGGGTGAAATAGAGTTGAATAGACGAAAATAGGCAAGGAGCAGTAGTGACCCATGCCTGAGCACAAGGCAAGGCATGTCCTAGCGTGGGCACTACTAGAGCTAGGCGAAAATAGGTAGCAACATGGACGACATGCTCCTTGGCACAAGGATGTATGTGCCTAAGCACGTAGGCCACTGGAATTGTGTACCTGGGTGTGCGGCACACTACAGATAGCACAGAAAAAGAAGTCTCACGTGCCTATGGGCAAGGAGTGCCGCGCTCAGGCATGCAACTTATTGGAATGTTGTGCCTTGACATAAGTCTTTCGCACCTAGTCAAACGACGTGAACAGTTTTGCAGCATAAATTAATTTTGTGCACAATGGGACGTAAGTCATGCTCGCCTCGACACGCGATGCTAGTAATTTTGCACTTGGACTCTTTTTTGCGAATATAAATATCAGTTTTCTTCTAGGACAAATTAGAACAAATCATACACGAGTGATTTTAAACTACTTTTGAGATAGTTTCTTGAGACAGTGTTTAGCACAAGGGTGTTTGGTGTTCACATGTGATTGCAGAACAAAATATTTTGTACTTCCACTTTGATTTGAGATCAATAAAATTCTTTTCTTTATTTGGTGGATTAGGCATATCGCCGAATTACATTAAATCTTATTGTCCAAATTACATTGAATTTTCTTTACTATTATTTTATAGTTAGGATTTGATCATTCCAAGTCACAACCAAAAAAAAAAAAAAAAATAGAGGCACAAGATTGGTCCATACCTATCAAAATAAAAAAGACAATTATAATTAAATATTGGTGATATGAATTCATAGATTGATGATGATTGAATAGATAAATAAATGAAATATGAATTCTATTTACACCCCTTCAAGTTAATTTTCTAAAAATGTAATGAAGGTGTCTCTATCTTATCTTAATAAATACAATATCTAATTATATAGTATTTTTAATTTTTAGTAATATTTTATTAAAAGTGTCAAAAGGATCTTATTAAATTAAAATGATAAAAAGAGTAATTTAAAAAAAAATTAGATATTGATGCTGCTGAAAGCTGTGTATCGAGAAAAAGAGAGTTGCACTACGGGTAAATCGACTAGGGAGGTCGAATACTCAGGTTTGTGTATAACTTGGGGCTTGAGATCTGCAATCACAACGCACGTTAAACTAGCTGAGGTGCCCCTAGTTAAGGCACTCCGGCACATAAATTAGTTCTGGTTGAGATGAAGAGATCGAATAGAATATAGAGGATGTAAGGCTTATAGTATATTGGGCATTACTTTGAGCGTAGTAGAGCCTAAAGTATTTATAGCCTTCTATAGGCATGATTTGACCTTAGTACCCTTATTAGGTGTATTGACTTTTGTCTTTGCCAGGGGGTTGGTGGGCATTCCATGTCCAGATCCCGGTACTGTTTCAGGTGGCTAAATCTCCTGTTTTCTTAGATGAATAGTGCCAGTGGAAGCACGTCTCTATCAAAGTTGTTGGCAGAGTTGTTAGAGTTGGTGGCAACGGCTGTACCGACTGTCACATATCATTAATGCGGAGGCATGCAGCCTGTCAGACTAATAAACATGGCAGGGATCCGAGTCAATGCCGGAGTAAGTCTTGAGGTCGATACATGTCAACCAGACTCGAATATTAGAACTTCTAGAGTGGTGAGGTCGGTACCAATCGACCAAACAGACTTATCGTTGGGCCTGTTGGGTTGTCTCAATTGATGTTGGGCTTGTTGGGCCTACTGGGTTATCCCATATCAGATATACTTTTTCACACAAATGTATCTGATATGAATGATGAAATATATTATACATGTACTAACTGATGTAATTTGAATAATGCTAGAAGTAATTTATTTTTAAAGTTATAAGATATGTATTTTATATCAATTATCAGAATAGTAAATATTTATAAGATATGCATTTTATATCAATTATCAACATGTTGAATAGTAAATATTCTATATTGATTAATTAGAAACTTGCTTTAAGTGTTGTTTTCATATATATATATATATGTATATTAATTTTTGTTTAAATGTTTAACATAAATTATTGAACTTTAGTATTTCCAACTATAAAATATTAGCATTGCATATATAGCATGCTACTATCGCAAAACAACAGACGGATTTTAGTGTCTCATCCCATACTTGATTTTTTGTATTATAAAAATAAGAATAAAGAAATAACATTAAATACACTTCTCAAAAATTTGAAAAAAGAATAAAATTAAAAGGCAAGTCCAATGCATATTGAAATAATATATATTTATATACATATATATACACACATAGGTTGACAAGTTGGTCATATCCACTCCAGCTCTTCAAGAAAAAGAATTTATACAAAGATACATGAATTCTATGAAAAATAAAAATAAAAATAAAAACAAATAGGACTAGATATACACTTCTCAAAAATAAAAAGAAAAAAAAATTAGAGCCATAACTTGATGAGCACCTATCAAAATTAACAAAAAGAAATTATAATTGATTGATCATATCACACCTTCTTCAAGATAATTAGGTAAATAAATAGGTGTGAATTCTATTTAAACACCTCTACAAATTAATTTTATTAAAGAATGTAATTATAATGTCTCTACCTTACTATTAAGAAATAAACACTCTAGTAATTCAATAATGTTACTTTTTAAATAATTTTAAAATGTCCAAAGGTGCTTCAAATTACAATGATAAAAAGAGTCTCATGCCTCGAAACCAAATTATAAGATCTAATTTCAAGAAGTAAAATTCAAACCTAATAAATGAAATTTCAATCAAAATCATAACCATAAATACAATCCTAACATTTCTGGTAGTCCAAATAAATTTCAAACAAGGAAAAACTCACTATGTTCAACTCCCTATCTTTGACTAGTAAGTTCATAAAATGAAAATAAAAAGAACTATTTAATTAACTTGGTATTAAAAATAAAATATTGCTAACTCCTCATAAAAAACTTCCAACTATAATTCTCATCAAAGACCAAATCAAAATCCTAATTAGGACTAGGGTTTGAATCTGCTGGAAGGAAATTTAAAAAAAAAAGGAGTGTGGGTAATTGACTTAATGAATGCCAAGTGCGTGTAATGTAAGTTTGAGAATATATTATGATCAAAATGATACTCAGTGATAAATATTTGAGGGGAAAAAAATGAAAAATAGTCATGCGTTTTACAATAGTTAAATGGGAATATAATATTAAACAGTTTTTGATATGCTAATGATACTCAGTGATAAATATTTGAGGGGAAAAAAATGAAAAATAGTCATGCGTTTTACAATAGTTAAATGGGAATATAACATTAAACAGTTTTTGATATGCTAGCATTTAAATACAATGATCAATGGCCAGTTCACATTATGACTACCATTGTAATAGTCCCTTATTGCTTCAGGTAAGGTGTGACCCTACCAAATAGTGTTGAGTCTAGGTCTATGTGGAATCTTACAACTCACCTCAGCCACAAATGGCTTCTATCATGCACTAGGGGGATTAGATCATGGGGTCATAAGGTTTAATCAACAAGTCCATTGTTGCCTAGTGAAATTCTTCGCACATCCAAACCAAGTTGGATCCATTGTATAGTATCAATAACAACAAATTCAGTCATCAGTGTTAACATCGTATTGAACTGCTTGTTTAAAAACATGATGAAGTAATAACCATGGCTTTAAAAGAAACTATTTTTCTTGCATCACAGAATGAAATAGAGGAATTTATTTGTGCAATGAAATATAATTATAGTTCAGTTTAAACCAAAAACAAGTTACAAGTTTATTACAATATAGCATATATCCTTTTAGGTTTTAAAATATATAATCATATAATATTTAGAAGTTTAGGCACTCACGATACTCCGCATTCATTTGATCAATGATCTCTCAAAGGCTAGGTAAAATAAACTACTAAGTAATGATAATAATTAAACAATTTCAGTTAATGAACCCTTCAACATAGGTTTAAACTTTCACACTCATTCTAGAATACACACATAATACTTCTATAATGAATTCCTAGAATGGCCTAAATACATGAATACTTCTTCCTAAATTTAATGTAATAGACCCTCATGAGAACCATACTTGTTACCTTCGTCAGAAGTACTCCTATGATCATGAATTTGCAAGCACTACTTAAAAATTCTAAAGGCTCAATATATTACTCAACTTTCCAATTAGCAACTGGCCTTCAAAGATTTCAAGAAACAAATGATCCTTCATTTAAGAGTAACCTTTTTATGTTACCGTAAAAACTAGGCCCTATTTATAACACTCACGTAGCATTGAAGATTAGAGAAACATCATTAACTTGGACACAATTTTTTTTTTTTTGAAATCAAAGTTGTTCTAGGAGTATAACATAATTTCATAGTAGTAAATTTTCATAAATTTCAATAACTAAAATAATTAATATGAGGTTCTAATATTTTATTTGTTCTTTTTCTAAATAATTTCAAGTCTATGTACAAAATGAAAAGATCAAAACACATTCATTATCATGGTAATAAATCCCTCAAGTTAAAAAAAATTCAAACCAGCCATGTACTCAAGTAGTTAAACTTAATGAATTTTAAAAGAAATAACTACATGACCAAAGTTGATGAAATTTTTCATTGATATTAATAACACATCAAAGTTTCTTAGTAAAATTTGTCACTTGAAAAAACTACCTTTTCCCAAACTCGTCACTTAGTCCAACAGGATATATTTTTGGATTTTTATAAAATTCAAAAAAAACTTCTTTAAATGTGAAAATTTGTAGATATATTATAAACACATTTAAGTTAATACAGAAAAATTTTGACATAAAATTACTGTAACATGGCCCATGAACTAATATAAAACTTCTAACCCTAGAATCTGAAAATTGAAACCTAGCAGCACCAACTATTGAAGTTTGCAAATATAGGAATATGCATACAAAATATAAGTACTATGATATATAGTTTAACAGAAACTTATGTTTATGTCATAATTTAAATATGGGATCATACCTATGAAGAAGTGATAACTAGAGTCAATTGAGGGTGTTGAGATTTCTAGCAATCTTCTTTTTTCTTGTCTTAATGTAAATTATTCTTTTTTTCTTCTTTTTTTCCAAAGGAGGGGAGTGGGACGAGCATTTTCTAAGAAGAATATTTTTTTTTTGGAAATTTGAAGGCGTGAATGTGTATTTTTAGATAGAAAGATTGAAAATGATATGGAGAAGAAGACCTAATAAATTAAATGTTTCACAAGGATTAGAATTGTTAAATATTCTATCATTATTTATACATTTGCTTGTTTATTATTATTTTTTTCATATTTTTTTAAGCTTTGAATAAGAATTCAAGGTAAATCTAATAAATAAAATTTAATTACTCCTAAATGATTAATTAATTTTAATTAATTAAGGTCTGTGTAATAATAAATATATATATGTACATACATATATATATATGGGACACTACAACCTTCCCCCCTTAAAAAAGAATTTGGTCCCCAAATTCCAACATGAATTTGCAAGGAGATCCAAGTGATATTTCCATATTTCCTCCATGTGTTTCTCAAGTCATGTTATCTATCTTATGGTTCCTCCATAGATTTTTTATTTTTTATTTTTACCAGCCGATAGCTTTTTGTGTATAATTTTTGTATTCTTTGATCTAGGACTTGAACTATGTGAAGTCTTCGTGAAGTGAAAAATCCTCATTTGCCAATCTTTGCAGATCCTTTTTTGAGTGACACACTTAGAAACTCCATATCATCCACCCTCAATTCCAATTATCTTCTTCTATCATTTTTTTATCTCTAAGTCATGACTTGTATAGTTTTGCTCCTATAGTTCTAATTTTCTTGAGATATAGGCTATTACCTTACCATTTTGTATCAGCATATATCCTAAGCATTTTTTAGATACATCAGTGCATACCAAAATTTCTTGGTACCATCTTGTAGTGCTAATATTAGTGTCAACTTTAATCTTTTCTTAAGATTTTGAAAACTAAGATCATATTTATTAGTCCACTTAAATCGTATCTCGTTCTGAGTTAGTCCAAACAAAGGGACTACATTCTCCAAAAATCCTGCAAAACGATCATCCTATTGAGAATGAAAGTGTACCTAATGAGGCAATTGAGACTAAACCTACAATAAGAGGCAGAAGAAAAACGTCAAAAGGGTTGATTTTGTAGAGTCATCATTTGAGAATGAAGGTGTACCTAACGAAGACTTTTAGCTTATGGCTAAACCTGACATAGACAAATACAGTTAATCTAATGCTCCAATAGAACCACTAGATGACATTGAAAACTCTTCATATGACGATATCTTTGTGTCAAGTAATGCCAACAAGGATGAGTTTCTAGAAAAGCTGAGATGAATGGGGAGAAAGGAAAAAAGACTAGTAGTAAATAGGGATATAAGGCACATAACTAATGAAACAATTGATGGTGAGTGATACAATGAAGCAGAGGATGTTGGGGATATAGAAATGGCCCTTGGTTCAGATAATGCTACCATATGACATCCTTAGTTTATTGATGGGTAGCATATGATATCTTTTGAAACAAAAGGTGTGTTTAAGGCTTGCTAATATTGATACGTAGCAAAGGCATTGAATGACTAGAGTGTAAGCCACAAATTTGAGTTTGAACATGAAAAGAACAAAAAGACAAGAGTTATGGCTATATGTGTACATGACAACTAGAATTTATGCTACCGTTGTTTATGGTGGGCCAGTTCTTATGGTATGTCATGTTTCTATACTTTATTCAATCGATTTGCTTTCCTATTTATTGCATTAAGTACCCATATAATTCATATCATTGGAATAACTACATTGTAATACTTTGTGTTAGGTGAAAACAATCAAGGGTGAGCACATTTGTCAAGATCAAGATGTAACAAATGTGCCACTTCCAAGTACTTGGGTTAAAGGTTTGAAATGTTGTAAGGGATAATCCAAATATCCTATTGAAAAATTGAAGAAATCCAGTCTCAAAAAGTGTAGAGTTGAAGTCAGCTACTAGAAGGCTCTTTTTTTATTAAATGTTTTTCATGCTTAGTGTAATGAGGTTAGCATTTTCTTAAAGCTCCATAGGGTGGTTAGTAGTTGTGTAATATGGGTGGAGATAGAAATGATAATTTATTTCCCATTGCTCTTATAGTTATGTTTGTTGAATGTAGATAAATACAAAGTTGGTTGCCATTTGAGATGTTAGAGGGTTTAGCAAGTGCCCAAAATTAAAGTTTTATATTTGCCTAACAAAAAGGGTTGATTGAAGCCCTAAAAGAGAAAGCTCTTGAATGTGAGCAAAAATAATGTATGAAGCATATGTATCAATATTTCAAACAAAAAAGAACTTCTTTAGTGTTGAAAGATTTGTTTTAGAAAGTGTCCTTCGCTTATAATAAAAATGTATAGAGAGCTACATGAAAGAAATTAAAAAAATTTGATTCAGAAGTGAACGCATAAGTGGAGACAATTTCTAAGTGGTTGAGAAATTTCCATGCATGCCACTAGGCAAGTTCTCATTTCAATACAACTTGTATATCTAATGTGATAGTGAATAATTTATGTGAATCCTTTAGCAATTTTATTTTAGATGCTGAGGAGTTACCTATTAAAGCATGTTTGAATGGATTAAAACTAACTGGAAGAATTTGAGTGAAGAAGGCCTGAATGGAGTGGTATCATGGTGTAACATGTCCTAATATCATGAAAAGGATTAATAAAGTGAATGAAATTGGAAAAAGTTGTTTCCAAACCTAGTGTGGAAATGATGAGTTTGAGGTAGAACATATAGGGAAATGGAGATATGTTGATTTTAGAATAAGGGAAGCAATTGTGGCATGTTTCAGTCAAGTAGATATCCTTACCCTGATGGTTGGGTTTCAATCTGTGGTAGGAGATACAATGTACATCATTAAGTTGATCCTTACATGGAAAAAAAAAGTACTTGAATGCATATTAGTTTATGTTGCATGGAATCCCTAGCTCATGGAATTACATCAAGACTCCATATTTGCAAATGCTTCTTCCAAATTTTATCAAAAATTTGGAAGGCTAAAAAAGAGGAGGAGAAAGGGTGAAAATGAGCATCAAAGAAAGTCATATACAAAAGGGTTGACTCATACTTGCAAAAATTGCTTACAATTCGGCCACAATAAAGCATCATATGTATTAGTCGAAGGCATCCAAATTTCAAGTTGAACAAGGTGATTTAAATTTATTAATTAATTGAATTATTTTTAATTTTTTTTAGATTTACGTGTAATGCTTGCATGTTAATTCAAGAAATGCAATTAATGATCCTCTTCTAGTGCATGAGTCGCAAACCTGTTTAAGTACTTAAGATGGAAAATGTGGAACAAGACAATGTGGAAGAGGTAGAAGAGATCATGCATATGAACAAAGAAGAAATGTAAGTTTGCTTGGAAAAAGAAGGAATGTAGCTCCAACTCAAAAAACTACTGTAGCTAGGACATCAACATTTTATGATACATCTTTAGTTGCAGAAGGTCAACTAGTTGTAGCCTGTAATGGTGAATATTCAGGCCCTTAAGTTGCATCACCTATAACCCCAGCTTCTAGAACTTCACCTCCTCAAGATGCAAGCACTGGCCATTATGATGCTTCTAGGACTAAAGATATTGCTAGTAAAAAAAGGTTCAGGAAGTCCACAATTACTAAAGTGTTGGAAAACATCAGAGAAAGAGTTTTTAGATGAGCTTCTAACAAGTGAGAGCATTGTAATTGATATTTTGAACAATGTAATTATTTTGATACTTGTATCCTAAAACTGATACTGATAGGCTACTAATACTTGTGTCCTAAAAACTGAATTGGTTTTGCTTAGTTTGCTCAATTTGGTACTGAATTTGTGAGCTACCAAATTTGTTTTGCTTAGTTTGTAGTCAATTATGGAGTTATGAACAATTTTGGAGTTATTAAGTTATGCACAATTTTTATTTTTAGTTTTATTTTTTGTTGTAGCAAGTTAATTTTATCTATTGAAAGCATTCAAAGCTGAGATTTAGTGCTTGTTGCTTGGCTCTTTTTTGGTTTTGATTTCAATTATGGCATTGTTTGGCTTCTATTTTGATTTGTTGCTTATTCTTGTGCCCTTCTTTTTCTTGTTATTCTATTTTTCACTTTGTGTGGCTTTTGCATAGATTTCTTGGGACTTTCTTATGGTACAAAAGAAATGAAGCAGGGTACTTTTAGTAGAATTTGAATAGCAAGATCAGATATATTATCATGCTTGAGGGGTTCATTTTCTATAGAAGGCCCTTATCTTGTAATTTTGAATTTGTGATGATACACCAACTAGAATGAGTATGTTAAATACTTGATTGACTCAATTTTCATGTTAGTAATTATACAAAAATGTTAATCTTCTCTATATCATGAATGTGTATCTTTTTCGCAAAATGGTTGGTCTCCATTGATCTCATGGTTGAAGTTAGTGTAGCAATCCTTTTCTCTGAAAATAGAGCATGTTTAATATGCTACTTTAGCTTTCTTCTATTCTGTTTCTTTATGATTTTCATTACTTTAGAAATAAAAATTTATAACTAGAAAACATGAGTGTATTGTCTAGTTTTCGATGCTTTAGATTGGTGCAAATAAGAAAATGTTCTTATGCATGATAACAGTAAAAATTATTGATTGTAATTGTTATGCTAGCATTTCCTCTATCATGTGGTTGCCATTGCACTTAATTCCAACTCCAAAAATGCTTGGTTCTTTTGATTCGAAATAATTAGATTCAATAACAAGCTAGAGTTCATTTATTTAATTGTAAAAATAGAACAATTCATTCATTCAATTCCAAACTTGTAAAATAGACCAGTTTGAAATAGTTGAATTCAACTAAAAATAGAAAATTCAAAATAGAGCAATTTAATTGGTAAAATCAACCTCAGTCATCACAATTTGATTACATGATTTAGACATTAAATCCATGCTTACTCTAAGAGCAACACAATCTAAAATCTAAATTTCTAAACATAGAACATAAATTACATAAATCAAGGGCCTTTTAAACTTTAAGCAAATGGATAACCACCAAGAACATCAATGCTGCAAATAAAACTACTACATGTCATATGAATGGCCTACATTACCAACACGCTGAAAATACTTTGATAGTACCTCATCCATGTCATCATCTTGTTCCATCATACTACTTGCACCACACCAAAACTCAGCTTCTCCACCATGCTTAACAGCCTCCTAAGTTAGTTCCCATGTTGCCTTCTTTAGCTTGCACCATAAAAAATAGTTACATATATTATTCAAACAACTGTAATATAGCTTACCTTAAGAAGGTTTCTACTCAGATTCCACAACCTTGATTTAAGCTCTCTATCTATATTTACATTATAGAGTATTTGCATAACGTAGGTCTAATGATAGTGGCCAGTTCTTCTTTACTCTATTACACCTAAAATTTCCTAGAAAACAAGACATTAGATAGAGTTTTATAATAGATTCGGGGAATTTTAGAAGAAGGGTTTGGAAGAAAGTGAAGAAAGAACGTTGCAGATGATGGTAAACAAAAAGGTCCAAAAAGGTGAAAAATAAGTTTGCAATTGATAAATATAAATACTAGTCACACAAGAGCTTGTGCATAATATCATTGGCCAATAGGTCTTAAATGCCTTTGATTATATAACACAAGGAATTTTTTGAAAATTAGAATTACATAGAGAGTTAATTGCCTCTGAGATATTTTATGGGGGAGGTGGTTTGCAGTTCTCTCTCACATATATATATATATATATTAGAGAGAGAGAGAGAGAGAGAGAGAGAGAGAGAGAGAGAGAGAGCATGACTAAGAATAGCAGCAACAAAGTTGCCTTGTAATGGATCCTAAAAGTTTCTACTTACTTGAGGAATATATGTTGTGACAAGTAAAGCTACCTAAAGTATCCATCTCTAGCGATCATTAATTGTGCCTATATTGTCTTATTATGGCATCCAAGTTTTTCATCTCAAACCGTCAATCAAACGCATCTTCAAGTTGTGTGAGTTGAAGAATGGTTAAAATGACCAAAAAAGAGAGAAGTCAAATTAAAAACCAAAAGTATGGTTAGTCCTTAATAAACAAAGATCAGAATCTTCAAGAGAACCCAATAATTTAGTTATTAGCCCCTACGGTTGAACATAGTCTTTACCTCGAAAAGATGCTCTAACTTGATAATCTCCATCAATATACAATCTAACACGTGTCAATTGTGGCAGAGAACTCTGACTAGTTAAGCAATAAATCAGGACCTTGAGAATTCAGGGAGTGAATAGTTAATCTCCAGCATTTTCCTCTCTTTTGTAGTAACCAAATATGTACAGTTTCTCTTCTGTTATTTGTATAAAACATTGACCTTACATAATATAATCATATAAAACTATCACGAAAAAGATCTATTAAATATATCATTCCATCATCAAGAAAATATTCATCATAATTGATTAACATCATAAGATCAAAAACATCCAAGGTCCACAAAGTAAATACACAAAAACTAGCTAGACCTACATCCTTTGAACGCCAGCATACAACAACAAAGTAACAAGAATCAATTTTCTTAACCAAAAAACTATCCTTATGCCTAACAAGTTTCAAAAACAACAAGTTATCAATTTGCAGGAGAAGGGACAGAAGGTTGGAGACGTAGGTGAACCAAGCAAGAAATAAAAGAATAACAAGTACAAGGGTGTTTTCGTTGAATAAGTTAGGTGGGGAATGAAATATAAAATGAAACTTGGATTAGGCAAGCTGCAAAAGTCATAAGTAAGGATTGAATCACAAAATTAGGCCCGTTGATGGGTAGGGTTTCATTCTATCTATGTCCATATCCTAAACTACTCAAATGATAGGATTATATATCTTACCCAACCCTAAAATCCCATACAATGATACCCTACACCTTATCCTACCCTATATAACTTAATACCCGTTGGATCTAATTTCATGAATATAATTTTTTAGTGTTTTGATTAACTTTTTCGTACTAACAGATTCTTTTGGTATACGGTAATAAAAAAGTCATATTGAAATTTAATTAGTGTATATATTTAATTAATTTTATACATTTAATTTTATTGTACTAAGTGAATAAAATAGAAAAAAGATACTACTTTTCTTTCTAAAATCTAAAGTAGTAAGCAAGATATCATATACTAGTCAACTTTTTTATATTGTTGGTCAAGTCATATACTAACTAAGCACTATATATATATATATATATATTAATTTATCTCTTTTTGAAAAGTATTTATAATTCAAATTTGACTCAATTCTTTCTTTATGTAGATAAAAATATTATAAGTACTGGATAGCTTTTCTCTCCCTCATTTTTTTATTTTTTCAGTTTACATATTATAAAAATATTTTTCATTTTTTTAAAATAATTTTTTAATATAAAAATTTTAAAGTATCACATCAACTTTAAACTATATTTCATACTTTCTAATAAATAGATTAATCTTTCATTATTATTTTTTCAGATGTTATGGAATGTGGTGGACTCATATTTTATGGGCATATAGTACTATTGATTTTTGGATAATCAATAGTGCGACAATTGACTAAAGAAAATTGAGACAAAACAATGTGCATGGTGTGAATAGAATAAAATTTTTAAATATTTAAACAAAGATATGCAAATTATTGAAAAAAATATATTGCTGTATAAAAATTAATAAACATTTTTTATTATATATATTGAAAATTGATCATTAATCTATTTCTAATTTTGGTATATGTAATTTTTAGGTTAATGGTTAAATTTGGATATTAGAATAATGGGTAATTATTGGGTATGGGTCTATGAGTAATTCAAGTATATATACCTTACGCATACCCGTTGCATTTTTTTAGTGGATATGAGCCTAAGCCTGAGTATTGTAAATTTTTTGTGGGCCTAAGTAGGGTGAAATCCATCCATTAATAGGCCCATAGAAAAAAAAAGTGGCCTTTGATACATTCTAATGAGTTGCCCAATAAAAACAATAGAGGTGGCAAAAGAAAAGCTAAAAAAATAAAATGAAAGAGAAAATTAAAAAAGTAGGGAAGTTAAAAAAAAGAAAAAGAAAGGAACAAAATGGAGAAAAATGGGGAGGAAAAGTGAAAAAATGTATAAAAGAAGAAAGAGAAAAATGAAAAATAGAAGAAGAAATGAGACGTGGAGATAAAGGGTGGAGATAAATATTTTCTTTGAAGCTATCTTTACTTTTTCCTTGTGAAATTTTTGACATTTATGAATGATAACCCACCAATTTTGATTATAACTTAATGAGGGTTTTCGAGGTCAAAAATAATGACTTTTAAACTAATTATTTTATCTCATTGAAGAGATGTTTATTAAGTGGTTATGGCCAAAAATTAATAAGGGAGTGAATGAGAAAATTGAGTTAGGGTTAAGGAATAGCTAAGTCATGTGGATAGCTTGAATGTGTTCATCCCACATTGGAACCTAAAGCTAAAAATGAGCTAGTAAAATAATTTGGGTATGGTCTAAGGGGTTGGACCCCTTAGGGGATACCCAAGTCTTTGGAGGAGAGAGGGCCCGTATGAGTGTGGGTTTGGGTTTGATTGCAATGAACTATAGATGCACGCGCATCGCTCGCTTGTCTAGCCGACTTGGCTCAACTCAGATTGAGGTGAGGTAAGGGTAAGGGTAAGGGTGCAGGTGTGCTTGCAATTCAGATATTATCTTTTTAGAGAAAATTGATTTAAAATAAATAAAATAACTTTTTATTTATTTATCATTAATAATTATGTTCTATAATTATTTTTTATTTCGGTTTCATGGCTGACCTTTTCTAATGGTCATGTCCAAAAATTCTAAATATTCCTCTCCTGATGGTCATGTTCAAAAAGCTAAAATACAACCATGTTTGTTCATTTGAATATCTACAATTGTGTCCTTAAGACTTTTAAAATTAAAAGTCACAACCTTGTAACATTTCTAATGGGTATATGGTCATACCTTATGCTATTAGGCACCTAGTATTTATAAATATGGGAGGTACATTTGTGCATTAGACATAGAAAAACATATATCATACATACACACTTCAAAGCATACAAAGCATTCATTTGTGTATATAAACAGAGGTTCAAGTAAGTTAAGGGTTCATAGTTTAGGTAATTGGAGTGTAACTTTTGTCTAGCCAGGTCTTGTATCTTGGTAGGTTGCACATTAAAAGTCCTTGTATTGTTGGGAGGCAAATAAAACTTTAAGGAAACTGCATTTGTGCAGGCCTTGACTCAATTAAAGTGTTAACTTAATTATTGTTCTTGGTTTGTTTTATCAGATTTCTGTTTGCTTGATTTCCAATTCTCATAATCTATGTTTTTCTATAAATTAATTAATTATGTTGTTGTTTTGTTATTGTCTATTTGATACATGCACTGGTGTATATATTTTCCAACAATCTTAAGGTTTTATACTTTCTTTTATATTCTGAATAATCAGTATCAATCATCACTCAATTCTGCTTCTAATTGGTTAACTGTTTTTTTATAGATAGATATTTTGTTCTTCCTTAAGTTTTATTTAATGTTCTAATTTATAAGTCCTTTAGTTCGTTCACAAAATATCTATTCTTAAGTTTGTGCAAAAAGTATCCTGTTTACATTTTAGTTTTGCACAAGTGATTCTGTTTATATTCTAAGTATTGACAAACTGCTCAAGTACTGCTATTAATTTGGTTGCAAATAAATTAATTATCTATTAATCTATCCGACATTATCTTGCTTATCCGCACATAACTGGATTTGTTGTCATAAGATTTTTTTAACAAACTTATCAGATTCTACCGTGTTTTTTCACATTATATAAATCTGTATTCATCATTGAATAATTTATTCTTGTAGAAACTTATGATGGCGACAAAAGTGCTTAATGTGCTTACTGAGTCCAACGTTGGCGGCGTTGGGGGTGGATCACAGAATCTTCCTATTGCTCCCTCTTTGGCTGCTATTCCTCCTACCTCAGTTGTAGTTGGTTCAACACCTCCTGCTCTTGTTGCAGTTGTACAAGCAAAGAAGCTAGAAAAGTTCAATGGGAAGAACTTTAAAAGATGGCAGTAGAAAATGTTGTTATGCCTTACTACACTGAACCCCGCAAGGTTTTTACATAAAGACCGCCCTGCCTTAGGGAAAAATTTAGACATGTAAACAGTGGCAATTGTTAATGCTTGGAATCATGGGGATTTCTTATGTAAAAGCTACATACTCAACGGCTTGGACAATGTACTGTATAATGTCTATAGTTCATTTGCTACGGCAAAGGAACTTTGGGAATCACTAGAGGAAAAATACAAAACAAAGATGTCAACACAAAGAAATTCATTGTGCGTAAGTTTCTTGAGTTTATAATGATTGACTCAAAATCTGTGATGCCTTAGACCAATGAATATCAAATGATATTACATAAGTTGGCTACTGAGAGGATGACACTTTGGAGAATCTTTCAAGTGGCAGCACTTATTGAAAAATTGCCCCTGGGGTGGAAGGACTTCAAAAAGTATCGTAAGCATAAACGCAAGGATATAAATTTTGAGGATTTGATCTTGGGGTTGAGAATAGAGAAAGACAACATAATTCCTAAAAAGAAAATTGGTGGCAATGCTTATGAAAGCAAAGCAAACATTGTGGAGCAAGATCCATCTAACAATCGAAAAAGGGATGCTTCTGACAACCATTATGACAAAAGAAAGAAAAAGAAGTTTGAAGGAAGCTACTATGTTTATGGTAAGCTAAGCGATAGGACAAAGGACTGCAAACACCGCCAGCAAGGAGGAATTCTAAAGAAAAGTAGATTTCCAAATAAGAAAAGAGTTGCACATGCAAACATGGCCAAAGTGGAAACTTTCTCAAATAGTGTCAATGACTTGAATCTTTTAGTAGTAGTTTTTGAGGTAAACCTAAGTGAGAATCCAAAACAATGGTGGGTGGACACCAAGGCTGCTTGACACGTGTGCTCAGATAGAAGCTTGTTTGCAACTTATGAGAATGTGAAGGATGCGAATTTGTTCATAGGAAACTTATCAAATTCCAAGGTTATGGAATTGGAAAAGTGATACTAAAAATGACCTCTAGGAAAGAGCTTACTCTCAACAATGTGTTTCATATGCCAGATAAAAGAAAGAACTTAGTGTCAGGTCCTCTGCTTAGTAAGAATGAATTTATACTAGTTTTTGAATCTGACAAATTTTTACATACCAAAATTGGAGTGTATGTCAGAAAAGGCTATTTATGTGATGGTCTTTTTAAAATGAATGTAATGACCATTATACCCAAACATGTACCAAAAGTTGTTATTAATGAAAATAAAGTAAATTAAGCTTACTTGTTGGAGTCTCTAGAATTATGGCATCATAGACTTCGACATGTAAATTTTGGTGCTTTGAGTAAACTAGCTAAAAACGGCATTTTACCTAAATTGGACCTTGGTACAAAATCTAAGTGTGAGGTTTGTGATGAGGCAAAAATGACAAAAAATCCTTTTAAGATAATAGAAAGAAGCACTAAACCATTAAATTTAATTCACACCGACACATATGGTTTAAAAATGGTGCAATCAAGAAGTGGAAAAAAAATACTTTATAACTTTTATGGATGATTGCACAAGATATTATCATGTTTATTTACTTTCAAATAAAGAGGAAGCTATTGAAGTATTTAAACACTACAAGAATGAGGTCGAGAATCAACTTGGAAAGAAAATTAAATACTTAGAAGTGATAGAGGCAGTGGATATGTTCACCCATTTAGAGAATTTTGTGCTGAACGTGGGATCATCCATGAGTTCATGGCACCTTATGCACCATAATTAAATGGCATTGCTAAGCGCAAAAATAAAACTTTAAAATGAATGGTGAACGCGTTATTAATTAATGTAGGGGCACCTTAGAACATATAGGGAGAGGCAGTGTTGACTACAAATCATTTACTTAACAAGATACCCCACAAGAGATTACAAAAAGCACTATATGAGGCATGAAAAGGACACCCCTCATCTTATCAATATCTTCGAGTGTGGGGGTGTCTAGCTAAAGTAGGAATACCACATCTTAAAATGGTTAAAATCGGACTAAAGACTATTAATGGCATCTTTATTGGCTACGCACAACATAGTGCCACTTATCGATTCCTTGTACATAAATATGATATTGATGACATTCAAGTTAATATGATAATCGAGTTAAGGAATGTAAACGTCTTCAAAGAAATATTTCCTTGGAAAAAGGAAGAAGGGTGAGTGATATTTAAAAGACCTCAAAAAATTTAAGATTCGAGCAAAGAGAACTTGGAGTCGAGACATAGCAAAAGAGTTAGAATGGCTAAATCCTTCAGGCTTGACTTCTTGAATTTCATATTAGAAAGTGAATCGAGGACGTTTACTAAAGCAATGATCACCCCAAAAGCTCCATTGTGAGAGGAAGCTGTGAATAGTAAAATAGAGTCCATCATGCATAATCACACTTAGGAACTATTACATTGAACCTCCTGGAAATAAATCATTAGGGTGTAAATGGATTTTCAAGAGGAAAATAAAAGCTGATGGTATGATAGACAAGTATAAGGTGAGGTTAGTAGTCAAAGGGTACTGACAAAAAGAAGGTCTTGACTACTTTGATACGTACTCACCAGTAACTAGAATAACTTCAATCCAATTATCGATTGCATTTGTTGTGATTAATCATCTTGAAATCCATCAAATGCATGTGAAAACAGCATTCCTAAATATGGACCTCGATGAGAAAATTTATATGGAACAAACCAAAGGGTTCATGGTTTTGGGACAAGAAAATAAGGTGTGTAAGTTAATTAAATCATTATACATTTTAAAATAAGCACCTAAATAATGGCACTTTAAATATGATCAAGTAATGATAGCCAATGGCTTCAAAATTAATGAGTGTGACAAGTGTGTGTATATTAGACGTACACCAATTGAATATTTCATTGTATGTCTATACGTAGATGAAATGTTAATCATGGGAAGCAACAATGAGATAATCAAAGAGACAAAGAAAATGTTAAGTCGAAATTTTGATATAAAAGATATGGGCCTTGTTGATGCCATACTTGGAATTAAAATTATAAGAATCTTAGAAGGGATAGCATTAACACAATTACACTATATTGAGAAAGTGTTACAAATGTTACTAGATCCTATGAGTAGTTCAGTGAAAATGCCGATAGATGCAAACCAACAGCTTACCAAGATCAAAGGTGAAGGCTTAAGTGGAATATGCACATATAATTGGAAGCCTCATGTATATGATGAATTACATGAGGCCAGATATTACATATGCAGTTGGTAAACTAAGTAGATACACAAGCAACCCTATACAAAAGCTGACAAGAGCATTGGAATGCCATTATCAGAGTATTATGATACTTAAAACAAACCTTAAAGTATGGGTTGCATTATAACAAATATCCAGCTGTAATTGAGGGATGTAGTGAGGCCAACTGGATATTTAACTCAAATGAGTCCAACTCCACAAGTGGATATGTATTCACTCTAGATGGAGCTTTCATATTATGGAAGTCCTTGAAGTAGACCTGCATCGCAAGGTCAATGATGGAATCGAAATTCATCGCTCTAAATAAAATAGGCAAGGAAACAAAATGGCTATGCCAATTTTTAGAAGACGTTCCAAATTAGTGAAAGCTTATGCCAACAATTTGCATTCCCTGTGATAGCCAATTGGCCATTGAAAGAGCACAACGTAGTATATATAATGGTAAGTCTTGACCATACAAAAGAGACATAACACCAGTAGACAACTATTTTGTAGTGGAGTTATCTCAATTAACAATGTGAAGTCAAAGGATAACCTTGCAAATCTGCTAACCAAAGGCGTAAATAGAGAGAGCAAGTAAATAAATCTGATGCTGCAAAATGCTGCGAGTATAGAAGAGTGAGGGTTGGATATTGTTCTGGGCCTAAGATCTGCAATCAAAACACACGTTAAACTAGCCGAGGTGCCCCTAACTAAGGCACTCCGATGCTCAAGTTAGTTCTGATCAAGAGAGTATAGAGAATGTAAGGTGTATAATGTAAATGGCATTACCTTGAGCGTGGTTGGGCCTGTAGTATTTATAGCTTATGTGGGTGTAATTTTATCTAAGTACCCTTATCAGGTGTACTAGCTTTTTCCCATGCCAGGGGGTTGAAAGTCATTTCATGTTTAGATTCTAGTACTGTGCCAGTTGGCTAAATTTCCTATTTTCTTGGATAATCGTGTCAGTAGGGGCACGTATCTGCCAAAGTTGTTGGCAGGATTGTCAGAGTTGTTGGCAGCAGTTACACCGACTGCCACATGTTATCGGAGTGGGCTCGACCCGTCAGATCAACATGCTCGGTGGGGATCCAAGTGAACGTTTGAGGTCGATCAATATCGACCAGACCCAATGCTCGAATTATCAAAGTGGTCTTCAGGTCGATACGGGTCAACCATAGATACTCCTAAGTGAGGTCGATATCGATCGACCAAATAGATTCTATCTTTGGGCCTTGTGGGCTGTCTTGTTTGATGTTGGGCCTCTTGGGCTATCCTATATCATAAGTCCCCCCAACTCCTAATCCTAATCGAGCCTGTCGATGAGAAGGGACAGGGAGTTTACATTTAACTGTAACCTTTAATACTCTCGACCAGAATTTTTGAAATTTTAACCCGAGTTTTTGAAATATCGACTAGGGTTTTAGGCAATTTATTTGCATTAAATCCGGCTATCAGTGCGCAGGATACGAAGCATCTGGGATACGAAGCGTACGGAGGTAGGTTTTCATGATGGCAGTTACACAATTTCCTGCGCACGATTGCCTATAAATAAGGAGATGAGTCCCTTCATTCACACTTTTACGATTTGAATATCAGATAGTCTCCATTGTTGAAGAGTATTTTGCTTTGCACCTTTCGCTTGAGAAACTAATACTGAAAGTGTCCCTGCTATACCTATGTTTTTTTTTGTCTTTACATTGTAGAACCATGTCTGCTAGTGCTGATTCTGGTAGCAACGGGTCTAAGAACATGGTCCATTGGGGGAATAGTGAGAGTGAGAGCACTGCTCAATCTAGTTCATCTTTGAGTGAAAGCAGTAGTTCCCGTAGTAGTAGCAGTTTCAGTAGTAGTAGCAGTTCTAAAGAGGTTAAGGTAGTGTCGGAGGGGGAGGCTGGGCCCTCTGAGATGCCTTTTAG